>CM059307.1:7254332-7854332 GCA_030340665.1 Neosalanx taihuensis
CCTCTATACTGTTACTCTGCTCTGTATTATGTTACTCTACTCTTCTACATTACTCTGCTCTATACTACAGTACTCTGCTCTATACTACATTACTCTACCTCTGCTCTATATTACGTTACTTCCACTTTGCTCTGCTGTCTGTCATGTTTTATTTTTCCAAAGTATGTTTTTCTGACACCTTATGTCCTGTTCAGTCTCTCTCCTTGTCTCTCTCTTTCGCTCCCTTTCTCTCCCAGTGTCTCTCCCCCTCTCTCTCTCTCTCTCTCTCTCTCTCTCTCTCTCTCTCCCTCCCTGTCTCTCCCAGCATCTCTCTCTCTCTCCCTCTCTTCCTCTCCCTGTCTCTCCCAGTGTCTTTCTCTCTCTCTCTCTCTCTCTCTCTCCCTCTCTCCCTCCCTGTCTTTCCCAGTATCTCCCTGTCTGTGTCTCTCTCTCCCCCCTCTCTCTCTCCCTCCCTGTCTCTCCAGTGTCTCTCTCTCTCCCCCCCCTCCCTCCCTGTCTCTCCCAGTGTCTCTCTCCCTCTCTCCCTCCCTGTCTTTCCCAGTATCTCCTAGTGTCTCTCTCCCTCTCTCCCTCCCTGTCTTTCCCAGTATCTCCCACTGTCTCTCTGTGTCTGTCATCATGGCTTTGTTCTCTCTGTTTGTATGTATCTGGTTGAACTGCCTTTCTGTCTCCATGCATACTTTCAACAGTACGCCATGTTTTCCAGTTTGATCCCTCCTCCCCTCCTCCCTCACTCATCCTCTCCTCCTTTCATCCTTTCATCCTCATCTCTGGTCTCTCATGCCCAGTTTATTAGACTGGTGAGTACCACTGTAGAAGTCCTCCTGCATCCCACCAATGCCCTTCTGCAGCCTGCCTACTAGACTGTTGATTGGTTGGTTTGTTGCCACAGTGTTTCCCGATTGGCTCTTTAACCCTTTGACTGACACGTGTGACGAGGGGGTTTACATGACAGTGGAGGAGCCCCAGGTTGAGTCTGAGCTGCCTTGAGACACTGGGTGGGAGGGAAGGATGGCAGAATGAAGCCAGGGCCTGGGGCCAAGACCCAGGCCTGGGGCCAGAGTTCTGGAGCTAAGACCCAGGGGGCTGTGGGGCCAGAGTTCTGGAGCTAAGACCCAGGGGGCTGGGGGGCCAAGACCCAGGGCCTGGGGCCAGAGTTCTGGAGCTAAGACCCAGGGGCCTGGGGGCCAGAGTTTCTGGGAGCTAAGACCCAGGGGCCTGTGGGCCAGAGTTCTGGAGCTAAGACCCAGGGGGCTGGGGGCCAAGACCCAGGGCCTGGGGCCAGAGTTCTGGAGCTAAGACCCAGGGGCCTGGGGGCCAGAGTTCTGGAGCTAAGACCCAGGGGCCTGTGGGCCAGAGTTCTGGAGCTAAGACCCAGGGGCCTGGGGGCCAGAGTTCTGGAGCTAAGACCCCAGGGGCCTGGGGGCCAGAGTTTCTGGAGCTAAGACCCAGGGGCCTGGGGGCCAGTGTTCTGGAGCTAAGACCCAGGGGGCTGGGGGCCAGAGTTCTGGAGCTAAGACCCAGGGGCATGGGGGCCAGAGTTCTGGAGCTAAGACCCAGGGCCCACAGCTGTCAGCCTGGCCCTACTGGGGACCCTGCCGGGGTCCCTGCCCTTGCTGCTAGGTGACACCCTGCCGTCTTTAACTCTAATGAACTCACGACACTGGAGCTGCTCGCCCTGGCTGCCCCTAACCATGACCTTTCACCCCTGAAGAGCAGAGCAGATGGGCTGGGTCAACCACACACACACACACACACACTAACCTAAGCTCACAAGCTTACCGAGATGTTGTCTCCATACTGGTGTGTCATAAACTCTCTATAATGAGCCTAATGTCTTGACACAAACACACAAACACACACAGACTGCTATGGTTTGCCTCCTGTCATGTAAACAGGTGTTTCACGTGTTGTAACGTAGCATCCAGACCTTGAACCTCACCTATCCCGGCTAGCTAGCCAACGTTTGCAGTCTACCTCAAGAACCCCATCAAGTGTGATTAATCGTTTTAAATCAATTTTTGCATCGCTAACGTATAACTCCCTCACCCATGTGGTGAAACAGGCGTTTGAGACGCCCCCTGGTGGCGATGGGGACGAACTACACTCTTTTCAACCGCTAAAAATAGCTGACATACAACCCTAGATTAGATAAAAGACAGTACAAGTAGGTCTGCTAGCTGTTCCAGTCTCTGGTCTCTCTCTCTCTCTCTACGCCGAAGTGAGCGAATGAGCTCGCCTGCGGGGCCTGTTCTGCCGACCCAGAGACTGCGTTAACCCCGGGGATTCCTGCATTGGGGTTCAGCCCGAAGTTACCTCATTAAGGGGGGGGGGGGTTCAGATGGCTCAACGGTTAAGGCGTTGGCCTCATGATCGGAAGGTTGTGAGATCGAGCCCCGGTTGTGGCTATATGACATTGTGTCCTTGGGCAAGGCACTTCACCCTACTTGCCTCAGGGAAAATGTCCCTGTACTTACTGTAAGTGTCTTTGGATAAAAGCGTCTGCTAAATGAATAAATGTCAAAATGTAAATTAACGCCAAATCTGGTTTGGTAGTACAGGCCCCTGGAGACTCTTACAGTGTGTGTGTGTGTGTGTGTGTGTATGTGTCTAAGACAGGGTATCTCTGCAGTGTGTGTGTGTGCGTGCGTGTGTCATTTCCTGTTGTCGAAAGTAGCAACGTGTAGCAGAAACAGTGTGTTGCTACAGTTCTTTATTCCTGGCTTTAAAGCACAAGTCACGACAATTTTCAGACTCACGGAAGAAAATTGGTCCATGCCACAGTTTTGGAACGAGGTTGGACGCTTACTGAAAGGGTTTACCATTCTGATGCACTTCTGATGTCACTTCCTCACTACACTACCCAGCAGCCTTCACTCTGGACAGCAGATGTGATCGGGGACCACCCATTGGGCAAAACTAGCTTGTCTACCAAAACTACCAAAATCCTATTGGACGAAACCAAACGGTCCCCCCCTAACCACATCTTCTGTCCGGTGCTGATGACCAAAAAAATGGGCCGCTTTCGCTGTTTGTTTCGCGCGTGTTTTTCCCAAAAACACCCCCCCAACAAACAAGAGTCAGCGTCCTCACGGTTGTTGATACCAGCCAGGTTCTGTTTTGGATCTCTCCACATGGACGGTCTCTCTCTAAGCACTCCTGCACTTCTAATCTCTCTCGCCAAAAGGAAGTTGAGGAGGGCAGCTCACTTGGAGGTGCATAGAGAAGGAGCCGGGTCTAGCACTACCGATAACACACAGGAGGGGGCGCCACTGGCCCAGGGCTCCAGCACAGCTTTCAACTTGGCGACTCTCTTCCAAGATTTCTGGCATGATATCTGTAAAGCTGGGTGTGTATTCTCTCTCTTTACGAGGTCACGACCTTTCCTTGTGACGGCTGCAACATTCCCTTTCGCACAACTGGACGGTCCACTCCTGATCCTTTCCGTGGGACGATTAGCAAGCCTTTTGATTGGATAATAAATACAAACAGCCTTTCGATTGGATGCTGAACACAAACACAGCCTTTCCATTGGATAGTAAAACAAACAGCCTTTCGATTGGATACTAAACACAAACACAGCCTTTCCATTGGGATAACAAATACAAACAGCCTTTCAATTGGACATTAAACACAGCCCTTTGATTGGATACTAAACACACACACAGCCTTTCAATTGGATAACAAACACAGCCTTTTGATTGGACACGAAACGCAAAAACACAGCCTTTCGATTGGCTAACACTTTACCGGATACCATCCATCCCCGGATGCTACTAACACCGTATGTTGTTATAACTTCAAAACGTTAGAGCTCTAACCAAAGTAACCCTCCAACCTGTCTATCCCATCTGTTACTGTGTTCATGTCCTGTGTTGTAACGAGGAATGTTGCGGTTCATCCATTCAACTGTTCAAAGTCACGTTAAAGACACGCATGGCGTGGGGAAACGAATAAGCTTAACGAACCCTGAACCATAGACGAGCATGAGAATGATAAGTAACACCGTAATGTAGCACCAGTCCATAAACCGTTAGCATGGTTAGCATTCGGCTATCCCCCCCCCCCTTGCCCTGGCTCGTTCAGGAGGGAGCCTCTCATCGGCTGCTGCTCCGACCACGACGCGGCGCTCCTGCGCGATTGGTCGCAGCGTCGCACGCCGTCGTGGGGGTTTCCGAACCCTTCGCGTCTTCTCAGCGTGGACAGAACGTGGCTCGCTCCTGAACGCAGCACGGCGGCTCTCCCTGCCCCCGCATGCTCGGCGACGACCGCGTACGTCCCCCCCAACATGGCCGCCGCTCTGGTGTCACCCTGCTCATCTCCTTTCTCCCGTCTCTCTCTTCTCTTCTGTCTCTCCCTCGCTCTCTCTCTCCTCCACTGCCCCCCCCCTCCCCCCTATGTATGTCTCTCTCTCTCCTCCCACTGCCCCCCCTCCCCCCATGTATGTCTCTCCTCCACTGCCCCCCCTCCCCCCTATGTATGTCTCTCTCTCTCCTCCACTGCCCCCCCTCCCCCTTATGTATGTCTCTCTCTCTCCTCCACTGCCCCCCCTCCCCCCATGTCTCTCTCTCTTCCTCCACTGCCCCCCCTCCCCCCTATGTCTCTCTCCTCCACTGCCCCCCCCCCTCCCCCCTATGTCTCTCTCTCTCCTCCACTGCCCCCCTCCCCCCTGTGTGTCTCTCTGTCCCCTTCCTCCCCCAGGTCTAAGAAGTCCAAAGCTGTCCATCGACAAGTCAACGGAGACCGACAACGGCTACGTGTCATTGGACGGCAGGGTGACCAGTAAGAGCAGCGAGGAGGGGCTTCAGCTGCACGAGCCGCGATGTGATTTGCTGCTCCGCTCGGAGGAGACCTGCTGGAACGTCCCGCCCCTCCTCGGAACCTGCTGCTGCCCCCCAGCACCAAGGTTACACACACACACACACTCAGAACCACACACACACCATGCTTTCTTATCTTACACACACAGAACCACACACACACACACACCTGCTTTCTTATCTTACACACACAGAACCACACACACACACACACACACACCTGCTTTTTATCTCACACACACAGAACTACACACACACACCTGCTTTCTTATCTACACACACACACACACACCACACACCTGCTTACTTACATTACACACACACACACACCTGCTTTCTTATCTTACACACACACACACACCTGCTTACTTACATTACAACACAGAACCACACACATACACACACTCTTCCAGGCTGTGCCAGCAGCCTCATGCTCTGCTGTGCTACAGGAGGCCTGCGTAGGCCCGCGCAGCCTGGACAACATGTCTGACGAGGCGTCCAGCGAGGAGGACCCCCAGGCCTGTCCCTACAGCGCCCTCCGCAGGGGGGGGGAGCGTGTGGGCAGCGACTGCAACCGTGCGCAACAGGAAGAACCACCACTACAAGAAACACTACACTGCCGAGGTACACACACACACACACGAACAGAAATTCAGCAGAATGGGGAGTCATGTCAAATACACAAGAAATATTCATTCACCAGACACTTTTATCCAAAGCGACTCACAGCAAGTACAGGGACATTCCCCCCCCCTCCCCGAGGCAAGTAGGGTGAAGTGCCTCGCCCCAAGGACACAACGTCATGTCGGCACAGCCGGGGTTCGAACTTCACAACCTTCCGATCACGAGGCCGACGCCTTAACCCGTTTTAGCCACCCGACTCCCAATCAGGACTCGGTTCACGTGGCGCAGGCGGTTAGGGCGTCGGGTTACTAATCGGAAGATCCCTGGGTCGAACGCCGGCCGTCCCAACATGACGTTGCGTCCTCGGGGCGAGGCACTTCGCCCTACTTGGAACGTCCCTGGACCTGGCCGGAAGTCGCTCTGGATAAGAGCGTCCGCTAAAATGCCCAAAAAGAATAATAACACAAAATCCTTCGCTCTACTCCTCCCCCCAGACACGCACGCGCGCACTCACTTCCTGTCCGTCTCCCACGCAGGAAGCGCCCAAGTCGGGGACGTCCTGCAGCTCGCGCTGCTCCAGCCTGCGGACGCAGGACTCGGAGAGCACGAGGCACGAGTCGGAGACGGAGGACCTGCTGTGGAGGACTTCCTGCACTGCGCCGAGTGCCACTCCTCCTGCACCAGCGAGACGGAGGGCGAGGGGTGGCGGCCGCCGCGCCAACCCCCCCGCGTGCGGCCTGCCTGGCGGCCAAGAAGGAGTACAGAGACGACCCCTTCCATCAGGTCGGCGAGGGCTCTGAGGAGAGCGTGTGTGTGTGTGTGTGTCTGCTCTCTCTCTGTAGACACACACACTCTGTATGTGCGTGCAGTCTGTGTGTGTCTCTTTGTCTGCCTGTGTGTGTGTGTGTGCGCTGTCTGATGTGTGTGACAGTATGTGTGTGACAGTGTGTGTGTGTGTGACGGTGTGTGTTTGTCTGATGTGTTTGTGATAGTGTGTGTGTGACAGTATGTGTGTGACAGTGTGTGTGTGTGTGTGTGTGTGTGGGTGTGTGTGTGACGGTGTGTGTTTGTCTGATGTGTTTGTGATAGTGTGTGTGGTGTGGTCTGATTGTGTGTGACAGTATGTGTGTGACAGAGTGTGCTGTGTGTGTGTGTGACGGTGTGTGTGACGGTGTGTGTTTGTCTGATGTGTTTGTGATAGTGTGTGTGTGTGTCTGATGTGTGTGACAGTATGTGTGTGACAGTGTGTGTGTGTGTGTGACGGTGTGTGTTTGTCTGATGTGTTTGTGATAGTGTGTGTTGTCTGTTGTGTGTGGCATGTGTGTGCTCTGTCTGATGCGTGTGTGTGTGTGTCTGATGTGTGCCCCCTGTGTGTTGTGTGTGCTGCTCCCTGATGCGAGCCCCTTGTGTGTGTGTGTGTTGCGTCTCTCTGATGTGTGCCCCCTGTGTGTGTGTGTGTGTCCTCTCTGATGTGTGCCCCCTGTGTGTGTGTGTGTGTGTGTGTGTGTGT
Source organism: Neosalanx taihuensis (assembly GCA_030340665.1). NCBI lineage: Eukaryota > Metazoa > Chordata > Actinopteri > Osmeriformes > Salangidae > Neosalanx > Neosalanx taihuensis. The sequence goes on from CM059307.1 coordinate 7,261,287, forward strand.
GCGTCTCTCTGATGTGTGCCCCCTGTGTGTGTGTGTGTGCAGGGCCATGTCCCCTGGCTGCACAGCTCTAACCCCGGGCTGGAGCGCGTCAGTGCCATCGTGTGGGAGGGCAACGAGTGCAAGAAGGCCGACATGTCTGTGCTGGAGATCAGCGGCATGATCATGAACAAGGTGAGGAGGGAGGGAGGGAGGAGAGGGGAGGGAGGGAGGAGGAGGGAGGGAGGGAGGGAGGAGGGAGGGAGGGGAGGGGAGGGAGGGAGGGAGGGAGGGAGGGAGGAGGGAGGGAGGGAGGGAGGGAGGGAGGAGGGAGGGAGGGAGGGAAAGGAATAGGTCAGACTGATGGATATGTGAATGTGTGGTGACTTACCCCTCTCTACTCCTGCCCTCTCTACCTCTACTCCTGCCCTCTCTACCCCTGCCCTCTCTACCCCTGCCCTCTCTACCTCTACTCCTGCCCTCTCTACCCCTGCCCTCTCTACCTCTACCCCTGCCCTCTCTACCCCTGCCCTCTCTACCCCTGCCCTCTCTACCTCTATCCCTGCCCTCTCTACCCCTGCCCTCTCTACCCCTGCCCTCTCTACCCCTGCCCTCTCTACCCCTGCCCTCTCTACCTCTACCCCTGCCCTCTCTACCCCTGCCCTCTCTACCTCTACCCCTGCCCTCTCTACCTCTACCCCTGCCCTCTCTAACCTCCCCCAGGTGAACCTGTACACCCCAGGGATTGGCTACCAGATCTTTGGTAACCTGGTGTCGGTCACTCTGGGCCTCACACCGTTCGCCTACAGGCTGGCCCAGCACCGCGACCTGGACCAGCTGACCACACTGTCGGCCCACGAGCTCATCTCCGTGGCGTTCGGCTCCTCCTCGGACGTCATGGTGATCACCATGGTGACGGTCAGCTTCGTGGTGAGGGCCTGCCTCATCTGGCTGTTCTTCTTCCTGCTCAGCGTGGCTGAGAGGACCTACAAACAGGTGGGTGCCTGTTCCAGGAATACGGGGGTGTGTGGGAGTGTGTTTGTGAAGGAATGTAGGTGTGTGTGTGGGGTGGGGGTGGGGGGGTGGTTGTGTTTTTGTAGTAATGTAGGTGTGCGTGGGTGCGTCTATGGGGGGGGGGAGGGGTTGTGTTTGTGTAGGTAGGTGTGTGGGGGTGGGTGACCTCTCAGAGGCTGCTCTTCTCTAACGCTCTCTCCTCCTGACCTCACAGAGGCTGCTCTTCTCTAACGCTCTCTCCTCCTGACCTCTCAGAGGCTGCTCTTCTCTAACGCTCTCTCCTCCTGACCTCTCAGAGGCTGCTCTTCTCTAACGCTCTCTCCTCCTGACCTCTCAGAGGCTGCTCTTCTCTAACGCTCTCTCCTCCTGACCTCTCAGAGGCTGCTCTTCTCTAACGCTCTCTCCTCCTGACCTCTCAGAGGCTGCTCTTCTCTAACGCTCTCTCCTCCTGACCTCTCAGAGGCTGCTCTTCTCTAACGCTCTCTCCTCCTGACCTCTCAGAGGCTGCTCTTCTCTAACGCTCTCTCCTCCTGACCTCTCAGAGGCTGCTCTTCTCTAACGCTCTCTCCTCCTGACCTCTCAGAGGCTGCTCTTCTCTAACGCTCTCTCCTCCTGACCTCTCAGAGGCTGCTCTTCTCTAACGCTCTCTCCTCCTGACCTTTCAGAGGCTGCTCTTCTCTAACGCTCTCTCCTCCTGACCTCTCAGAGGCTGCTCTTCTCTAACGCTCTCTCCTCCTGACCTCTCAGAGGCTGCTCTTCTCTAACGCTCTCTCCTCCTGACCTCACAGAGGCTGCTCTTCTCTAACGCTCTCTCCTCCTGACCTCTCAGAGGCTGCTCTTCTCTAACGCTCTCTCCTCCTGACCTCTCAGAGGCTGCTCTTCTCTAACGCTCTCTCCTCCTGACCTCTCAGAGGCTGCTCTTCTCTAACGCTCTCTCCTCCTGACCTTTCAGAGGCTGCTCTTCTCTAACGCTCTCTCCTCCTGACCTCTCAGAGGCTGCTCTTCTCTAACGCTCTCTCCTCCTGACCTCTCAGAGGCTGCTCTTCTCTAACGCTCTCTCCTCCTGACCTCTCAGAGGCTGCTCTTCTCTAACGCTCTCTCCTCCTGACCTCTCAGAGGCTGCTCTTCTCTAACGCTCTCTCCTCCTGACCTCTCAGAGGCTGCTCTTCTCTAACGCTCTCTCCTCCTGACCTCTCAGAGGCTGCTCTTCTCTAACGCTCTCTCCTCCTGACCTCTCAGAGGCTGCTCTTCTCTAACGCTCTCTCCTCCTGACCTTTCAGAGGCTGCTCTTCTCTAACGCTCTCTCCTCCTGACCTTTCAGAGGCTGCTCTTCTCTAACGCTCTCTCCTCCTGACCTCTCAGAGGCTGCTCTTCTCTAACGCTCTCTCCTCCTGACCTCTCAGAGGCTGCTCTTCTCTAACGCTCTCTCCTCCTGACCTCTCAGAGGCTGCTCTTCTCTAACGCTCTCTCCTCCTGACCTCTCAGAGGCTGCTCTTCTCTAACGCTCTCTCCTCCTGACCTTTCAGAGGCTGCTCTTCTCTAACGCTCTCTCCTCCTGACCTCTCAGAGGCTGCTCTTCTCTAACGCTCTCTCCTCCTGACCTCTCAGAGGCTGCTCTTCGCCAAGCTGTTCGGTCACCTGACCTCGGCCAGGAGAGCCAGGAAGTCCGAGGTTCCCCACTTCCGCCTGAAGAAGGTCCAGAACATCAAGATGTGGCTGTCGCTGCGCTCCTACCTCAAGGTAGGCCCCCCCCCCCCTTCCACACACCTGCATGAGGATGGGCACACAATGGACACACAGTACTTAAGCTTAAGCAGTACCCCCCCTACTATGTTATTTGTACTTCCATGTTAATTGTATCATTTGTATTATGTGGTATTATTTGTCATTTGTATCATATCTGTAGTGTATTTTACATTGTATTCATTTTTTTTATTAGTATGCCATATATGTGTTCTATGTCATTTCTGCCACAGTGAATTCTATGTTTGTTAATCTTGCATTGCTTATAAACCCCATTCTGATTCTGACAAAGAGTCATCTCATGATTGGTTGAAGTTGTTGGATTGATCCTGTGGGATCGTACAGCGCTGGTAGGAAGCAGGGTAGAGACACTAACATGCGTTCCCCGTTACAGAGGAGGGGTCCCCAGCGCTCTGTGGATGTGATCGTGTCTTCGGCCTTCCTCCTCACCCTCTCCGTGGTCTTCATCTGCTGCGCCCAGGTTGGTTTCCTGGGTCGCAGGTCAGCCGTCGATCCTCTTCTGGAGGATCTGACCTGCCAGCGTGCGAGGTTAACACTGACCTGTGGCTCACCTACCCTCTCCCCCCTCCCTCTTCCTCCCTCTCTCCCCCTCCCTCTTCCTCCCTCTCCCCCTCTCTCCCTCTCTCCCCCTCCCTCTTCCTCCCTCTCTCTTCCCCTCCCTCTTCCTCCCTCTCTCTTCCCCTCCCTCCCTCTCCCCCCTCCCTCTTCCTCCCTCTCTCCCCCTCCCTCTTCCTCCCTCTCTCCCCCTCCCTCTTCCTCCCTCTCCCTCTCTCTCCCTCTCTCCCCCTCCCTCTTCCTCCCTCTCTCTTCCCCTCCCTCTTCCTCCCTCTCTCTTCCCCTCCCTCCCTCTCTCCCCCTCCCTCTTCTTTCCTTGCCTCTCCTCCTCTCCTCCTCTCTTCATCACCTCTCCCCTCCTCCCTCTTCCTCCTCCCTCTTCCTCCCTCTCTCCTCATCCCTCTCGCTTCCTCTCCTCGTCCCTCTCTTCTCCTTCCTCTCCTCCTCCCTCTCTCTCCTCCTCCTACCCTCTCTTCTCCTCCATCCTCTCTCTCCTCCAGTTGCTCCATGTTCATGAGACCTTCCTGGAGTGTCATTATAACTGGGAGCTGGTGATCTGGTGCTCCTCCCTGTCTCTGTTCCTGCTGCGCTTTGTCACGCTGGGCTCAGAGACCAGCAAGAAGTACAGCAACACTTCCATCCTGCTGACGGAACAGGTAGCTCTCTCTCACACACAGCAGTACACACGCCGAGAAATAGTACCACACACACACACACACACACACAATGGCAGTACACATGCCGAGAAATAGTACCACACACACACACACACACGGAAGTACACACGCCGAGAAACAGTACCACACACACACACACACACGGAAGTACACACGCCGAGAAACAGTACCACACACACACACAAAATGGCAGTACACACACCGAGAAATAGTACCACACACACACACACACGGAAGTACACACGCCGAGAAATAGTACCACACACACACACAAAATGGCAGTACACACACCGAGAAATAGTACCACACACACACACGGAAGTACACACGCCGAGAAACAGTACCACACACACACACAAAATGGCAGTACACACACCGAGAAATAGTACCTCACACACAGACACACACGGAAGTACACATGCCAAGAAATAGTACCACACACGCGCACACACACACGAAGGTACGCATGTCAAGACATAGTACCACACACACACACACACACACACAGAAGTACACACCTGTTCTGTGTAAGCATCGTGAGTTTTGTCTGCCAGATCAACCTGTATTTGAAGATGGAAAAGAAACCAAACAAGAAGGAGGATCTGACTTTGGTCAACAACGTTCTGAAGCTGGCTACCAAACTGCTGAAGGTACGGCTACCAGCCCTCCTCTCAGTCCCACTGTCTGACTGTGCTGCTCCCCCCCCACCCCCCCCCCCCACCCCCACCCCCACACTCATCCACCCCTTCTCCTCCCCCCTCCCCAGGAGCTGGACGCTCCGTTCAGGCTGTACGGGCTGACCATGAACCCCCTGCTCTACAACATCACCCAGGTGGTCATCCTGTCCGCTGTGTCTGGGGTCATCAGCGACCTGCTGGGGTTCAACCTTAAGGTCAGTGTGCTGGGGAGGTGTGTGTGTGTGCGTGCGTGTGTGTGAGGTGAACTGAACACAGGTGCAATGCTGTCATCAGCGACCTGCTGGGGTTCAACCTTAAGGTCAGTGTGCTGGGGAGGTGTGTGTGTGTGCGTGCGTGTGTGTGAGGTGAACTGAACACAGGTGCAATGCTGTCATCAGCAACCTGCTGGGGTTCAACCTTAAGGTCAGTGTGCTGGGGAGGGAGGTAGGTGTGTGTGTGTGTGTGTGTGTGCGTGCGTGCGTGAGGTGAACTGAACACAGGTGCAATGCTGGATAAAAAGCCTCATTAAAACCGCTCACTAAAACTATTCCCAGCTCGCTTATTTCCAAAGGCAAGCACACCTTAATAAACATCAGCCGTGCTGTCTTTGTTACTGTTTAATATTAAAGAATACTCTGCTTGTATTTTCCCCCTTCTCAGCTTTGGAAGATCAAATCATGACATTAGGCGACCCTGCCTCCGGTCTCACTGAAAGGGACTATTCTGCCTCCAGGCACCAGGGGGCGCCTCATCTCTGACAGACTCTGCTCTCCTCTGTCATATCACAGTGGTCACATGTTCTCACTTGTGCAATTCATATATTTATTTTACCCTTTCAGTGTTTTTAGTCGTTTTTGTTTTAGAGGAGAAAATGTTTGAATTGTTATGTTTGTTTTGTTTTTTGGAGTTCAAAAAAAAACAAAGGTATTATTTTAAGCTGCACGATCATGTTCTTAGAGGGAAGACCAGTTGATGTCAAGAGGGGGGAACTTACAGCATGGGTGGCTGTCATGGCAACAACTGTCCAGCTCTGAAAAAAACGCTGTCCTGACGTTACAGTGTCGTTCGGATTGCGAGGCTGTGTCCGATCAGCGCCGTTTCCCGCTAGCGCACGTTGCCATCTCAGGATAGACGGTCGGCGTAGCGACCCCACACGTCCTTGCAATCGGAGCGTCTTGGCGATTCGCAGGCTGGATAGTTGTGTTGTCATGGGGATCGTTGTTGTTTTGATACCTTGCCAGAAAGCAGAGTCCCAACCTGACATCTGAATGATTGTCTCATGGTACAAGGCAAGATCTGAATGTTCCTCAAACACACACCCCTCTCCCCCTCCTCACTCACACCCTTGCTCCCTCTCCACACCCTCCCCCTCCTCACTCACACCCTTGCTCCCTCTCCACACCCTCCCCCTCCTCACTCACACCCTTGCTCCCTCTCCACACCCTCCCCCTCCTCACTCGCACCCTTGCTCCCTCTCCACACCCTCCCCCTCCTCACTCGCACCCTTGCTCCCTCTCCACACCCTCCCCCTCCTCACTCACACCCTTGCTCCCTCTCCACACCCTCACCCTCCTCACTCACACCCTTGCTCCCTCTCCACACCCTCCCCCTCCTCACTCACACCCTTGCTCCCTCTCCACACCCTCCCCCTCCTCACTCGAACCCTTGCTCTCTCTCCACACCCTCCCCCTCCTCACTCGCACCCTTGCTCCCTCTCCACACCCTCCCCCTCCTCACTCGCACCCTTGCTCCCTCTCCACACCCTCCCCCTCCTCACTCGCACCCTTGCTCCCTCTCCACACCCTCCCCCTCCTCACTCGCACCCTTGCTCCCTCTCCACACCCTCACCCTCCTCACTCACACCCTTGCTCCCTCTCCACACCCTCCCCCTCCTCACTCGCACCCTTGCTCCCTCTCCACACCCTCCCCCTCCTCACTCACACCCTTGCTCCCTCTCCACACCCTCCCCCTCCTCACTCACACCCTCTCTCCAAGACCCTCAATGAGTTTAAGCTGGCCTTTAAAACAGGTGCATAGATATCCGTTATTATTCATAACCTATATATACTATAGGAAGGTCAATGTGTTTCTTTAGTGCAATGCCCACCCGTGTTGAAGGCAGCAAGTGATATTCAGCAGGTGTCTCACCTGTGTGTCATCCCTGCTCTGCCGTCTTATGGAGCATGTTTTACTTCAAGCAATAAAACTGGTAACTCTCCACCCGGAGTCCTACAGAGAAGCTGTCTGAAAATCACTTTGGTGTAAAGCCATGGAACTGAACATACTTGTAGTTGAACCATATTTACGTACGGGAAGAAGAAAAAGATGCAGTTCTTTGATGCTTTTGTAGAGACGGCTTGAAAGCTGAAATGGCGTCTTTTCATGGGAGAATGTTGATCAAGCGTTCTGCAGCGTTACATCAGCCTGCTCATCTTCAGGGCGAAAACATTCAAGTACGTTCGTTTTTGTGTCTATCTGAAAGTGACCGACTGAAACAGGGACTCATCGCCAGCTGGTGTTGGGGGTTAGTATTGCACCGTGTGTTAGGGGTTAGTATTACACCCGTGTAATATGCAGTTTAGAAATGCCCGAAAATGAATGTGCACTTTAAGCTGATTAAGAGGGGAAAAAATGTTACAAGTTTCAATGTCAAAGCATTTTTGTACTTTTGTTGGTTGGTGCAGCCAGTGCGTGGAGATGACCAAAGTGCGTTTTCTTTCCTTTTTTTTCCCTTTTCTTTTTGCTGAAAAAAAGAATGTATTTACACATGCTTTAAAAACCTTTGTTTGTTTGTAGATTGTTGATGTTCAACCCTTCTTTTGCATTCTGCTTTGATCCGTTTTCGTGAAGGGAGCTTTTCGTACTGACATGAGAAACAAACCTCCGTAGAAGAAAAACTCAAAAACTGTCGGATTAAGATGAACTCAGTGGATTATCTGCATATTTATGTTTGAAATATTAGGTTTTAATTGGTGGTCTGGTCTGTCCAGATTTTTTTTAAATAAAAAAAAATACAAAAAAGAATTACAATTTTTATTGTCACAATTACTTCATAACAATATTTCGAAAAATATTTTAAATGTTTTGTCACAACTCCTTCAAAACAATCCAGTCCAGAAACACAAAAGTACCACTAACTTATTTAAACCACTGGCTTTGCAGTTATTTATTTATCTATTATTTTTTTGGGGGAAATTATATAGGAGTCAGGTTAACGAAGGTTGTAAGTTCGATTCCTGGCTGTGGCTACATGACGTTGTGTCCTTGGGCAAGGCACTTCACCTTACTCGTCTCAGGGAGAATGTCCCTGTACTTACTGTAAGTCGCTTTGGATAAAAGCGTCTGCTAAATGAGTAAATGGATATATATATATATTTATATTTATATATAGAGTATACAAAGTAGTGTACAGACACACACCAAACAATGACAGCACTAAGGAACACAGGTTATAATAGGACAATCTTTTTGTGCTCTGAGTAATATGGACGTCCAGTTAAGCCCTCAAATACGTCCAATCATCTGAAAATGAAAACAGAAGAGATATTACACTTCAAACAAGGATCCAGTCTGGTCAAACCTATTTAAATTCATTACCTTCATTTCTTGGGTTTAGTTCACAGATTTTACCTGAGAACAAAAAAATGGACTCGGATGTTGTGAGTCTGAGGCCCATGGGTAAAATATTTGTACTTTCTTCAAGTTCAGCTGAAACCTTGTTTTCAAGGTCATTACAAGAATACAGTTGGGCTGTTGATTATGACAGAAACCAATCATATTACATTTATCATTTATAACAATTACCCTAAAATAAGTAAACCTGAACGCTCTACAGTGAAGATGATTCAGACCAATTACAATGTGTGACTGACACATTACTACTGACTACAGATCACCCTGCAAAATAACACAGACGCTCAATATCACTCCCTATGATCAGATCATTATACTTAAACATCAGAAATCAGGGGAGAGCGCGAACGCAGTCCCCCACTACCAGAAATTATGCAGTCGAGATTCCCACATTTGGGGAAATGCACCAAATGTGGTGGGAGTTTTCTGAGAATCAATCCGCTCGACTAAAGTTGGGTGAAGTAACATGTTAATGTTTATTACAAGTAGCAAAACAGGAAAACGTATGAGGAATATTGAAGAAACGTTCACACACACATGTTCACACACAATGCACAAACACATGAAAGTTACACAAAGACAATACCATACGGTTCCAGCTAGCATTCTAGCATGGAACCCTGGTCTACATCTCCAAAACCTTGGAGAGGTCCAGGGACCACCAGCACTACGCAGCTGATCGCCCTGAACCCCCAAACATACTTTCAACAGACCATTTTATAGTCCCAGAAGTCATTGGTCTATCACAGACATGCAGTCTGTCCCATGTCTGTTCTCTGATTGGTTAAATCTCCAAAGACAATAGAGTAAGTTGAATCCACATTATCTCCAGAATTCACATCTCCAATGTAAATGCTTCAAGAGGTATCTGCCCAAAATGTTGTATTGTCTGGTTGGTAGGAAGGATCACAACCCCCATCCTGACAAAAGCAACATTTACATTATTCAATCAGCAGAGCTTCACAAAAGAGCATCGTCACTCATCAGAGCAAATGGCTCTTAAAGAATGCAGGCAACCTCCTGTTCAAGAAATGTTAATTGTACAAACATTGGTCAAACATTTTCACGACACCCTTCATATGAATCAGGTGTGGGAAGGGGGAAAGATACACCAGCTGATTTCACTAATGAGTTTCTCTACTTGGTGATATCAGCTGGTGTAGACATTGTTGACTGAAATCTGCACCCTCTTGGCCCTTGATGGCACAAGTTTGACACCCCTGACCTGTATGACACATCCAACACCCCACACCCCCTCCCAGAATCCCACTGCACTCCGCCACTTTAGCAAACAACACTTGTGTATAGTACTACCCCCCCTCCCGTACTATATATATGTACCCATTCCACTTTGTACCTGTTATTTGTATCATTTGTATTATTTGTTATTGTACCATATTTGTAGTGTATTTGACATTGTATTCATTTTGTATTAGTATGCCACATATATGTTCTATGTTTGCTTTGTTTAGGGTGTCTAGCTAGTAAACTGCAGGTCCCTGGTTCAAACCCTGGTTGTGAAAATGTGTCCTTGGACAAGGCACTTCACCCTCCTTGCCTCAGGGGAAACGTGTACTTGTTGCAACTTGCTCTAGATAAGAGGGTCTGCTAAAGGACTAAATGTGAATGTAAACACCAGTACAATTCAGATACATCTAAAATAACTGCCATTGACAGTCACGTTAAATTACCAAGAAATGTACGTCTTCTGCATTGTGGTAAAACCTCATTCCAATACAAATAAATGCCATTTTATTTACTTAAATAGTTTTTATTAAGGGAGGAGAGCTTCACAACAAACTCAACACAATCATTTACAATTCTATATGTACATATAAACATTAAGGATCTCTAGTAATTACCCCCATGACGCAAAACAAAACCAATCCATTGTGCTCCGGAGTCGACGCCTCATTTCGTTGTTTGGACTGCAAGGGGCCTCTGACAAAACACATGAATAACCTGGAAAAGGCTTCAACACAAGCTCTAGAAAACAGAACTTAACATTTCAGGAAGACTGGGCGCTTCCAACCTGTTTGGGCCTTACTGCGTGTTCTGAAACGGGTTCAATCAAAACATGGTGAAATGCAAATTCACAAACCGCTAAGAAGGCAAACACAGTGCGACCGGTACCTGCGCCACGTCCACCTGTTGGTAAAACAGCTTTTACCTGGAGGACCTAAATGGCAGCCAGCGTCAGAGGGCGAGAAGCCGTGATTGGTCTCCGCTGGAAGCTGTGAGGAAGCGCGCCCCTAAAGGCGGGCAGGGGCCGGTGCGTCGCTGTGAGGAAGCGCGCCCCCTACAGGTGTGAGAAGGAAAAGCCCCACAATGAATCATGTAACATGATTGCGCAATTCGACCACATTTCTATAACTCGGATCACTTTCCAAAGGCACATAATACAAACGTTACCAAACGCCCAACATAGAAACCAAAAGTGTGTTACTGTCAGTGGCAATTACAAAGACCCCTTTGCACACCTTTTTCTTTAGAGAACTGGTAGTTTCGAGTCACCGTAAACCGGCCAGACTGCGGGAGATCAAGTCAGCAAAACCAGTTCACTCCAGATCAGTGCGATCCAAAATGGCGAAACATGTCGTCGAAATCTCTCTGTTGGAAAAGCAGTGAGCTTTCGTAGTCGAGAGACACATAACCGCCCCTGGATAAAAGAGATTCATCATGATTAAACACACGCATGTCACATGAAACAGCGGCAGACATGTTGGGAGGTGGAGGTAGATCATCGTACACCAGATCCATCAGGTACTGGGTCGTGTTCCTCGGCGCCATTGCTCCCTGTGGCTGATCAGCAACTTCAGTACGAGTTTCCTGTTGATTTTCTGTCGGTTTCTGGTCCATCTGATCCCAGTTTTCAGCAGGGCGGTGTCCCTTGGCGAGGTGTTTCCTCTGTTGATGGCGGAGGTACTTTCGGATCGTTGCCTTGACGATCTTGGAGCGCAGGGCCGGTTTGAAGGCCTCTTGATCGGAGTGAATATGTCGAAGACTCCGCAGTCTCCACGTCGGCGGCTTGGTCGAAGATCTTCGCAGACATGAGGCCCCAAATCTGAGCAGCTCCCTTTTCATTTTAGTATCCATGATCTCCACACACATTATCTCCAAAGAAAAAGAAAAGTTGAAAGAAAGCCAACTGGCTCACGGCTATTATCGGTAAGCAGTTCAGAAAAAGTTCAGAAAAAGAAGTTCAGAAAAAGTTTTGTTCTGATCACAACTCCTAACAGGAGACTTGAATTAAAACGGATAAATCGGCGTCAAAAAATATAAATGGCTTTTACAGCAGAAGCATATTCAACCTCTCTCTCTGATGGCGGCTCTAACTGATCCACCGCCACGTGACTTTCACCTTAATAGTACGTGGAAGCGGAAAAGACCCACAATCCAAAGCGAATATGTTGTGACACACAAAACCAACACAGCGCCTCTTACTGTTCAACTACTGCATTAACTCCAAATGTGCTGTAAAAATAATTATTGAAGAAACCTATTATTATTATTATTATTTCTAATATCTCGGGAAATAAAATGTTTAGTAATGTTTTTTCACAAATGTGTCTTAAAGAAAAATAAAAAGTTGGAAAAAATTGCTTGTTTCTTTCGCTATTTCTTGTATTGTGTTTTAATAGGTGCATTCGATTTCATGCAACGCTGCAGGCGGCTGACGTGAAGCAGTGCATTTTGAGAATAATACTAGCTACAGTTACCTATGTTGTTGCTTATTGACATTGTTGATGTCTGTATCTGTTGCTGTGCCCCTAGCTTTGGCAATACGGTTGTAATAACTGTCATGCTAATAAAGCTGAATTGAATGTAATTAATTCTGGGTTCGATTTTTTTTTTGTCCGAATGGCGCCAACGCAAGTCTCTGTGATACATCAAAGTATCGCGAGATCGATTTGAGACCAGCTGGTTGTGTAGCGCATAGTAGCGGAGCGCAATTTCTCCCCCCAAAAAAACAAAAAAAAAACAGCACGGGTTCTGATGACGACACAGCTATCTATGATTGGCCAGATTCACACATGTATGGCAAGCCGTTTTAACATAAATTCAATAGACTGGATATGTGACGCAGATATCTGTAATTCAATTTCGCCTAGTCAAAAAGAACATTTCAGATATCTGCAACTACAATCCTCCTATCCACAACTGGAATTGCGGATATCTGCAACGTCATTTCAGATATCTGCAACTACAATCCTCCTATCCACAACTGGAATTACGGATATCTGCAATGTCATTTCTCCTAGGAGAAACTACGTCACTTTTGCCATTCATGTCTATGGGGCACGTGATTTCAGATATCTACAATTCAATTGCGGATATCCACAACTGGAATTACGGATATCTGCTACGTCATTTCAGATATCTACAATTCAATTGCGGATATCCACAACTGGAATTACGGATATCTGCAACTGAATTGTAGATATCTGTAACTCCAGTTTAAGATATCTACAATTTGATTCTGACTAGTCACAATTATTGAGGTGAATTAAAGATATCTTTAACTGGAATTGTGACTAGTCAGAATGACAGTCACATGACAACTTTGACGCGGGGGTTGAACCCCGGGTGTGGGCCGCCTCATAGACATTATAAAGGGTATAACCCTATAACACTTTATAATGTCTATGGGCCGCCTGGTCGCTGCTTTGTGTCCCAGTCCAGCCCTGAGCCAGCTAGTCATAGGGACATCACACAGACAGTGACAGACCACACAGACAACCATTCACTCTCACAGTCATTCACTAGGGGCAATTTTATATAATGTTCAATTAACCTATCACATTACATGACGTACCACTAGCCTAGTATTGTATTAAAGTCCTTTCATGAAGGAGACGCTTTTCTCCAAAGCAACTTACAGTAAGTACAGGGACATTCCCCCTGAAGCAAGTAGGGTGAAGTGCCTTGCCCAAGGACACAACATCACATACTGACAAAGCCCAAATTGGGGTTTGAACTCACAACCTTCCGATCATGAGGCCAACGCCTTAACCTGCCTGATTAGCGCTGTTTACTTTGCGTCTCGAATGGTTTTGGCATTAGAACTTGCACTTGCACGAACCAGTTCACTGAAATATGTCATGTTAGGCATTAGACCAATTTAAACTCTTAAAGCAACAGCAGACAGGAGTGTGAAATTAGGAGGTGATCAAGATTGAGGGGGAGAGAGAGAAAGAGAGAAAGGATTCAGGGAACAAGATTGGAGAAGAGGATGGTGGATAGTAAGAGACAAGCATGGAGGTTTAAAAGACTAAGATTTTTTGTCTAGACAGATAGTAATCTTAAAGAAGTGTAAGATACCGTGGTGCTAACAGCAGTAACAGCTTGGCAGTAAAATGCCAGCACAGTATGGTGACCTTGTCTGTGTGGCTTTGTAGAGGAACAGTGCAGGAGAACATCCTTGGCCAGGCCAGATCTCTTCTCTCTCCAGAACAGATGATTACAAAACTGAGTTTTCTTCTTCCAGGTTTTTTTGCCCCTGCTCTCTCACCTCCCCCCCCACACCTTCTCTCTCTCTCTCTCTCTCTCTCTCTCCCTCTCTGTCTCTCTCTCCCTCTCTCTCTCTCTCTTTCTCTCCCTCTGTCTCGCTCCCGCTCTCTCTCTGTCTCTCTCTCCCTCTCTCTCGCTCTCTCCCTCTCTTTCTCTCTCTCTCTCCTTCTCTTTCCAGATTAGTTACATTAAAGATTTAATTTAATTAAATCTGAAGTTTGATAAGACTCACTCAATCAGAATCAGAATCCGAATGGGGTTTATTCGCTATGCAAGATTAACAAACATTCACTGTGGCAGAAATGAGCAAACATAGAACATATATGTGGCATACTAATACAAAATTAATACAATGTAAAATACAGTACAGATAGGATACAAATAACAAATAATACAAATGATACAAATAATACAAATTATACAAATAACATAGAAGTACAAATAACATAGATACAGAGTGGGATGGGTATATAGTACAGTGGGGCAAAAATCACAGTAGTAAGTTTTTAAAGTGTTGTGTGCTAAAGTGGCAGAGTGCAGTGGGAGTGCAGTTTCTCCAACAATACTAGTCCATTGCAGTCGGTGAATAAAGGAACCTATTGATTGTTCTGTTTGCGCCGCATTCGAGTATTGGTGAAACTGAAGGGTGACCAGAGTAATCGTGCTTTTACAATCGATCCCGTCTTTCGCCTGATCCCAAATCAGATTTAGATCTCTTCCACCTACCAAAGACACCAACAGTAAACCTCAAACTGACCTCGGATCCTCGATGACCTAAACCGCTCCAGTTTAAATGAGACCACACGAAGGCAGCACGAGGGCAGCACACAGCGTATTCTTAACGGATGCAAAGGCTTTCATAACAGTCAAAACAAGTTGACACACAATAGTATTTTGAGGACTTGACAGATTACATTTTTTAATGATTAAAATGAAAAATGATACATTTTGTACATTTTTTTTGTATGCTTTTACTGTCCCTGTTATGTGTTAAAACTATCCTTGTCTTGTGTACAGACGGTTGTAACAGTGGTGTGACTGTTTACATCAATTTTGTTACCTGTACATATTTCATAAACAACTCACATACATTGTCCCTCACATACAACTGTCCCTGGTCTCGCCTATTGTATTTCTTGCCGTTCTACTATTAATCTGTCACTCGTGAAATGTTTTTGGTGAAAGACTCACTCATCACAAACACATGCACACACACACATCCACACACAACTTTAGTAATAATGGATTGACCTACCTAGATATTATGTCAGCTATATGTAATATACTTATTCTGCAAACAATTATTATGGGATTTTGGCACATGCAGACAAGACTAATTTTAGGTTGCATCGTCTTCACAAAATGTCAAAGAGTTTTTATTACTTATCGTTGTGTGACAACAGTGATACTTCTTCCTATATGTACATTTCCTGGAAATAAATACATGGAAACAAGATATGAATGTTGGTTTGTTTTTACTAGATGTCGCAACATGGACTTAAATAAAAGATAAGTACTAAACACAGAGTTGATTAAAACACATGCATATTAGTGTATGTTTTTATTTATTATTTATTTTACCTAGTTTCTTTATATATGATTATATTACATATATTGACAGTGACAGAAGATTGGGAGTGACAACCTGATTGGCTGACTCTACCATGACTCATCATTTGAGTAAAATCACAAATTGGTGCAAATAACACACATATTCACCCAAAACATGTCTCCTGACAGTCAGGAGAAAGTGGGTATTCAAATGTGTGATCCCTGTGGAAGGTAGAGACTCCACAGCGTGGAGAATGACATGGGGTTCGTCTGTTTGAGGGGAGCATGTGTGATGGAGGATGCCTGTTCCTGAGTGCGGTGAACAGTATGTTTCCTCTGCAGTGCAGTGACTCTGCAGAGAGGAGGGGGGGGGGGGGGAGAGAGGGGGGGGGGGTTACACAGCTCTGTGGAGGGCTGAAAGTCACCTCCCTGCCTGCCTTCAAGCCCACGCCCGCAGACTCACTCTCCTACCTGCCGCACACCGCTGCACCCTCACACACATGCTTGCACACTAGCACGTGTCCTGTGCTTCGCATCGGTGCTGTTTCAGTCTTGGTTTTTCCTTCTCGCTTTCTCGAGCTCTGTGATCTTCCAAACAAACACACACACACAACAACATTAAAGTTTCTTTCATGTGCTGCTGAGGTAGCTGTGTCAGCAGATAGGACAGTGCTTGTCTGGTACATCTCCCTTCAGTAATATCCACATAGGTCTTTCATCACAGCCTTGTTTTGGCTTGGAACCAGCTGTGTGCTGCATGTCTGCCGACAGTCCAAGATCAGCAGAGAGAAGAACAACTCTCATGATCAACTCTCATGATCTCTCTGTGTGGAGTCCGCATGTCCTCCCTGTGTTACCGTGGGTTCACTGCGGCTTCCTCCCACAGTCCAAAGACATGCATGTGGTTAATTGAACATGAAAACTGCCCCTAGTGTTTGGTCATGAAAGTGAACGGTTGTCTGTAACTGTCTGTGAGTTAGTCTTGTGACTAGCTGGCCAGGGTGTCCCCCGCCTAAGGCCTGAAGTAACTGGGATAGACTCCAGTCACCCGTGACCCCTAACGGGAATAAGTGGCACTGCTAATAAGTGGTAGATAAAAAATGAACGCTCCTCAGTACTGCTCATTATCATGACTCACTCACACCCACATGTACACCACTGACTTATACCTCATCATTGGTTACGTTTCATATGAAACTTTTTATAACAGATTCATAAACAACCACAGGAGGCAGGAGGTTACAAGACAGGTGTTTGACCTGCTGACCTTATGAGTACATGGGTCAATCACACAGCACCTCCTGCTCTCAGTGCATTCTGGGATATATAAACCAGGATGATGCGATCGGACTGTGAGGGTTGTGGGTTTTAGAGAATGCACGACACGTGGAGAAGACACCGGCTCTTCGACATGCGAAACACCAGTCAACACGGGTCAAGTGTCATATTCCCCCAACTGCCAATCAGTATGCTTCTTTAGAGAATAATATCCACCTCCTTTCACAGGATCAATGATGTAAGAGCGATGCATTGATCTGAGGGAACAGAAGGCCAAATGGACCTGGCAGATATTTTTACACAATTGATGACTGAGCTTTTTAAGAGGTTGCACTCTAGCTAATATAAAACCTGAGAAGGCCATGACCCAATCCATTAAGCCTACTCCTTCAATGTCTTTGCGTTGGACCAACCAAACTCTGTTCTGATTGGTTCAAATCCAGGAGCACTAGGAATTTATTCCTTCCCAATTGGCCATATGCCAAACGAAGCAGGGAATCTACTTTGTGCTGTCCTTTCTCTCTATCCAGAACTCTCTCCATCCATCTCTCTCTCCTCCAGGACAGATAACCTTCAATGACAGCCTAGATTTACATCAGGACATAGGGGCTTTTAGAAAGAGTGAGGCAGAGAAAGACAGTGAGTGAGGCAGAGAAAAAGAGGTAGGGAAAGAGACTAGAGAAAGAGAGATGGCTGATGAAGAAAACTGATCATATCATAGTTAAAACTGGCTTTAAGCCTAAAAGCTATATTATCTTAGTAAGAGGTTTTAAAATGTATGACTGCAACAACAAATTATAGTGTTGGAAAAGTAGGGTGACAAGATAAAAATTTGGTGATGAAAAAGCTCTGGCTTGAATGTCAATACAGTCAGACTCCTCTCCCCCCTCTCTCCCTCTCTCCCCCCTCTCTCTCTCTCCTCCCTCCCTCCCTCCCCCTCTCTCCCCCTCTCCCCACATCTCCTTCTTACAAGTTTTACGTCCCAAACTCTTTTGCTGAGTCATGTCGTTCTCTGCAGTGAGCAACACTCACTGTGCGATTGGTCATTTGAAATGGGTGATGTGGGCCCTTTGCCAAAAAGAAACCACCCCTTCTACTGCCCATTTGGCGCATAATCAATAACATTCTTCTGACAGTGCATGCAAGGAAGATAGGGAGCGGTTGAAAAACATTGTATGCCGAATTAATGGATAGGTTAGAACAGTGAAGTAAATTGGGTTTGAGCCAAATTAGCAATTGTCAGCAGCTTTTTGGTTTTAGTATGAGACATACGAACATGCCTGCACACAAAACACATTTAGTCCACGACTGACAGATGACAGCCATCTTTCTCCCAGTTAAGACATGCTACCTTTAGATTCCAAGCCTCCCTAATGTCTGTACAGTAAAAACAGACTGTAAAGTTGCCCTCCTAACTGCACACTTACTCCAAACATTCCCTGCTTGTAATCCGCCGCTGGTTCCTTATTATACCCATAATGTCAGCAATCCAAAAGTTTTCAGGAACACAGTCCTCTCACTTAATTGGCCGAAGGCTTCATAGCTTGATGTAATGAGAGCTGACATCGGGTGGCTTTGGGAGAAGCCTGCTTGCCCTCCCGTCCCCAAAGACCCCCCATTTCACGCTTTTGCAGTCAGTTAGACCCCAGGCCAGTTCAGATTGAGAAGAGAGGGAGAGGGTGGAGAGGGAGAGGATGGAGGCAGAGAGAGAGAGAGAGAGAGAGGAAAGGAGTGAGGAGGGAGAGAAAGAGAAAGTGGGAGAAGGGGAGGGAGAGGGTAAAATGGAGAAAGAGAGACAGTGGAGGACAAGCGGGAGCTCTGTTGATAATCAACCAGACGTATTAAATATTAATGAAGGAAAAACAAGTCCTCAGTCGTTTTTTCTCTGACAAAGCATTCATGATGGGAAAGATATAGCACCGAGTTCCGAATGACAGAAACACTGAGAGCAGAAAACAGCGGCTCTCAAACAGCAACAATTGGTACCGTATGTCCGTTTCAATGTTACCGTCAGATAATCTCCAAACAAATTTGAATCTTAATCTGTAAAAAAAATAAATCATCACAACACAGCTTTGAGCTGGGCTCGGGGCTTTGACAAATAATAATAATAAAGCACATCACCTAGCAACAGCTGAATACATTCGTCTCAGTCCAGACTCAAGAACAACATAATGAACAGTGAGTCCGGGGGTGGTGGTCAACAAGTCTGGGAAATGAAGCATGAATAAACGACAGAGTAGATGAGTCCCAGCTCCAGGGGCGGCAGGGAGGCATGTTGTTGTTGGACAACTGTAATTAGACCATGGATTGGCTGAAGCGGTTGACCGGAGCCGGTGCTCAGCAGCACCTGTTGTGTATATTCACACTAAACAACATGTGCGTGAAAAACATGTTGTGGTTAGAAACAGAACAAACGCGCAATTTACAGTATTTCATAACTTGACTGTCGAACACTCCCGAGAGCGAGCGAGAGAGGTAGAGAGAGAGAGAGAAAGGGGGAGAGAAAGAAAGAGAGAGAGCGAGCGAGAGATAGAGAGGTAGAGAGAGAGAGAGAGAGAAAGGGGAAGAGAGAAAGAGAGAGAGCGAGCGAGAGAGGTACCAATGTGGGTGGTTACAATGATAGCTTGGTTTCCTGTTTTGAAACGTCGATCCAAAATAACATTTTCAAACTACAGAAAGCTGAGCTGGTTTATGTGCTGTAGGTTTATGTGCTGTAGGTTCATGTGCTGTAGGTTCATGTGCTGTAGGTTCATGTGCTGTAGGTTCATGTGCTGTTGGTTCATGTGCTGTAGGTTTATGTGCTGTAGGTTTATGTGCTGTAGGTTTATGTGCTGTAGGTTCATGTGCTGTAGGTTCATGTGCTGTAGGTTTATATGCTGTAGGTTTATGTGCTGTAGGTTTATGTGCTGTAGGTGAAACAAAAAAAAATGCTAAGCCATGTATTTGAACACAGTCTGTTTGCTGTCTGCTAGTAGCACAATGATATACAGACTCAGATTCAGATATAATACAGCTAGCTCCTTCCCTCTTCTTAAATCTGTTTGTCAGATCTCTCTCCCCCCCCCCCCCCCCACACTTTCTCTCTGGCTCTCTCTGGTTCTCTCTCTCTCTCTCTCTCTCTCTCTATCTGTCTGTCTGCCACTGTCTGTCTGTCTGTTTCTGTTTTTTGACTCTCTTGCAGAAAAAAAACTGTGACTAATCCGAAATCAGATTTTAGTTATCTTCAGCCATTTTCTCTCAAAACTCCTTTTTATGTCAGATGTTTGAAAAGTTCCACCGCTTTAATCTTGAGTTTTGTGGCACCGAGAAGCTGTCAGGCTCTGCATTGTTCTACGTCACCTCTCTGCATTGTTCTACGTCCCATCTCTGCATTGTTCTACGTCACCTCTCTGCATTGTTCTACGTCACCTCTCTGCATTGTTCTACGTCACATCTCTGCATTGTTCTACGTCACATATCTGCATTGTTCTACGTCACATCTCTGCATTGTTCTACGTCACATCTCTGCATTGTTCTACGTCACCTCTCTGCATTGTTCTACGTCACATCTCTGCATTGTTCTACGTCACATCTCTGCATTGTTCTACGTCACATCTCTGCTTCTAGCCAGGGCTGAGCTGCTGAGGAACTCAAAGCCTGATGTTACAGGCTGGTAAAAAGTCTGTAACAGAGCCCAATCAAGAGGCCAAAACATAAAATGTAAATCTTTCGTTTTTTTTCTCCAAAATGTGATAGATCGCTTATTATTGCAGGCCCCGGCTATACATGAAGTAAAAAAGTTGTGCTGATATGCTAAAATAGGTTAAAAGGGGGAAAACCAACTTTTGTCATCATAGAACGTTCAGATGTCAATGCATTCCTATGGGAATTTCATCAACATGACTTGAATTTGATTTTTCTCAAAATGTATATTTTTTTATTGATTAAACATACCTTATTTTGAAGAAGACAACCTAACCTTCTGTTTAAGATATGTCTCCCGGTTGTGCTGACCCTCTATGAAAGGTAGCCAAAGCTGCAAAAACTAGCAATATTTTTATATACTTTCTCAATGTTGATCGCAACCAACATGTAATAGCATTAAGGTGTAAGTGTCTACTCTACAGGCTAACTGTCGTGTTTGTTTTTGATGTATTGCAAGTAGTCGATAGCTATGAACAGGACGTGGACCTGAAAATTCCGGTGCCATTTTTAAGATTCGCTTTTAGCCACATTCAGGCTAAAGATGGCGTCAGAGACGTCAACACGATGTGTTTGCTACCTGCACTCTAGAACATGGGTGTCCAATCCTGGTCCTCAAGGGCCGCTGTCCTGAAGGTTTTAGATGTTTCCCTTCTCCAGCACACCTGATTCAAATGTCACTGAATGTGGCTGTGACTGCGTCCTGTTGTTATGGTTTCTTATTTCAGACACTTCATACAGGCGCATATGTCTCGAGTCATGGTCACTTATTTACATGATATTACATTTATATGTATTCATTTAGCGAATGCTTTTATTCAAAGCGACTTCCGAATAGAGCATCGGTCACTGATCCTAACAACATGATAGTCCCCAAACATTGCGAGTAGTAAGATTATGAAACATACATCGAGTAAAACCAAACAAGTGCCAAAGTGAAGAACCACAAGAGCAACAAGTTAGAATTACATGGCATGCAGCTCAAACATGAAAGACTGTACCTTACATTTATTCATTTAGCAGACACTTTTATCCAAAGCGATTTACAGTAAGTACAGGGACATTCTCCCTGAAGTGCCTTGCCCAAGGATACAACATTACATAGCCACAGCTGGGGTTCAAACTCACAACCTTCCGATCATGAGGCCACCACCTTAATCCGCTGAGCCATCTGACCCCATGTATCTGTAGGAAAGCAAGTAATAATAATAATATATCTCACTGCAAGTACCAAAATGGGGTTAGAACCTTGCAACAAGGACCTCAATAAGAGTCATCATTATTTCAGACACTTTGTACAGGCTCATACTCTGTAGCAGGCACAATCATTTAGAATGATAAACAGACAGTTTTGCTGGAACTACTGTAGCCAATCAGGAATTGAGTATTCACCCAGACCATGGTGTAATGCCCGTTAAAGGCCAAGACCTTTTATACATAATGGTTTTTACATGTTATTCACATGAATACAAATACACACTCCAGCCATCTGCTCCTCGGCTGGCTCTCCTGTCAAATTTTAGAACTCTGTGTGGCCCACCAGTCCACCAGTCCACCCCTGCTTTAGACCCATGTCTTGTGAAGGGAGCAACAGATGGTTCAAATCTGCTGACAGAGCACTGGCTAGGAAACCAACCCAGCGGAAACCAGCGGAAATGAAAACCACGACACAAACACCAAAATAAACTATTAAACCCTTGAAAAATATTTCTAAAACATACAGAGAAGGGTGGGGGGAGTGTGCTGTATTATCATCATGTGGAATCTTATGTTACATTACTTTCAGAGATTTCCAATATATATTTTTTATATTGTTATTCTGAGTGCTGTACTACACTTTGCTGTTGCAAACTGCAATTTCCCCACTGCGGGACGAATAGAGGATTATCTTATTTTGTGAATTCGTACATCGGAAATTTGCTGGAATGTCAACATGGCTTCTCTGGAATCACAGTCTGAAAAAATGAAACACAATTTTTTTTGTTTTTAGATGTGCTTCTGTGTTCTCCTTTTTTATTAGAATTCCAAGTGTTCGCTCAGTTTTTGGGGGAAGAATTGCTTGTTTTGTCCAGTTCACGTTTAAAATTATAACTTCTATTTTTGACTTCCAGTACTTTTAACATGCTCAGGCAAGGGGACGTTAACCGAACACAAGATGTGATTTACAGGAAGGAAGATGCATGTTCTGTCAAACTTTACGCAGAATATCAAATTGTTCCGTTTTCTTCAGTTTCCACATGTCAAGGCAAATAAAACACACACAAATAGATGTTAAAAGTAACTAGACATGGCAAATAACCAAAATACATCTTAATTCACATTTAAATATACGTAGGAAAGCAAGTACCACTATACACGACCCCTCTCAGAGAACCAGCTACCCATTCATTAATTCCAGAGAATAAAATAGCTTATTATCTCACAGACAATTTACCATATTATCTTATCTGAGATAAAAATGAGACAATAAGCCCACTATTCACATTTGTTTACGTCACCGGCTGCCTGCTAAAAGGACTTTACCGGCAATCGCAGGTAATATTATTTAAAGGTAAAAAGTTAAAGGATGACTTGCGACTTGACATCATCAGAAGCAATTGATTTGACAAGCGGCAGCATTAGTTTACTTGTTTGTTTGTTTGTTTTTGCCAGTCCCTGTCCGTGTGCAGCTGGAGTATGATGATGTCAAAGATGTCAAGTCAACCTGAGGTACTGTTTCTGCAACCTCCAATATGGCTTAACCTGTGTGTTGGGTAGGGACTCAGGGGAAAGGGAGATTCTAAGTTAGCTTTAAAAAGAAACTAAACTAAACTAACTAACAAAAAATACAACGGCCATGCTTACAGCAAATTTAAAGTACATCTCACTCAATCACAATACATGGCAAGTAAAATCAAGGGATTAAGGGTGCAAAGAATAAAAATGTACTAAATCACATTTGTTTACAATAAACACTTCAATTTCTGATAGGAAATATGCAGATTTGCTTTCAAGTGTGGCTTTAAGTTCCCAACTGAATTGTTGGATTTTGATAACTGAACTTGGTCCAACTAGAAGGACCTAAGACTTGAAGATCCGGTCAGGTGCTTCTTGGTCAGGTGCTTCTCAGTTGAGGGGTTATTTTCACGTCAACAGCACAGAGTTTTGTTCCCCCCACAACAATTCCTGTTTCCTTTTAACTGTACCAAAAAATCCTCATTATGAAATTGCTGTTGAGTTCCCCTTGCCTTGGTGCTACTGTAGGCACTAAACCTTTTTTTCTTTTTTTATCAGTAATACAGACATGACAATGATGATGTGTTAGACGTGTATAGTTTGAACATTGAGTTAAGAGATGTAGGGTGTGCATGCACCATCCATGCAGATGGACAGAGCTGTTCTTCAAGCCATGACACTGTACGTTTGCAACATTATCTCAATCTTATTATCTGGTAGGAATGTAATGAACTGTCTTCCAAACTTCATGCTATTGACAAGAAAACTGTAACCTGGCTGAGCTACATCTTAATTCCTGTATAGTTCACAGAAAAAGTCACATAGATCATTAAAGAATGAATTAAAAGTATATGCAGTCATCCTAACATTCAAATAACACAATACAAATGACGGCATCAAAGTTGATTTCAAGCACAGTTTGATATGGACGGGTGTCCAGCACCTTAAAAAGAAACAACATGACACTTAAAGTAAAGACTTTCTCCTTTTCTCTGCGTTAAGCTACTTGAGAATGTGAGTGATTTCTTACAAAATCACGAAAATGTCACTAGAGTGCCTTGTTCACTACACTGGCAACTTGACGGATGACTCAATCCCCCCCCGATCAAGTATGAAATGGTATCTCCCAAGTTTTATGTCAATTGCCATTAGATCATACCATTAGGCACCGATAATTTAGAAGGCCAGAGTCTGCAGATGAAGACAGAGCATGGTGGTTCATTTACGATGTTCCCATTTTGTTTGGAGTTCGTCAATATAGTTGAATACATGTACTCTGCTTGACATTTGTGTGTTAAAAATGACTTATCAGTGCCAACCTACATGTTCCCTTTGGATAAACAAGGTTGTGGTGTTTCAACTTGGCTGTACAGTGGAACATTCTAGAAGCTCATGTTAAGAAGGTTTAAGACTACAACATCTACCGCAGTAAAGCTAACAACTGATATCTATATCAACATCCTTTGAACATTTTCAAGAAGAAAAATATCCTCCCAAACGAGCACAGGACCAAGGCACCTACTTCAAAATGTTAGTCCTTTCATCTTTTTTTTTCTTCTTTAAAAAGAAAAATATCAGTTTATTTCAGTTGTTATCGAGCGACGGTTCAAGCTTCTACAGAAGCGTAGCCTTTTGGTTCAGTATTTCTGCCTGGACTCTAACAAGGACCCAGTAGGGGCTTCATTCCTGCTGCTCCATCTGCCCTCATACAGTATGGAGAACAAAGAACAGCCTTCCTTCAGACCCCTCAGAACTGCCCACAGCTACACACACACACACACACACACACACACACACACACACACACACACACACACACACACACACACACACACACACACACACACACACACACACACACACACACACACACAAAGACACACACACACACAATCACACACTCATAAGCACGCCCACACAATTTAATTAGCAATTCACAGGAAGTGTGTAGGGGGGGATGGGAGAGGATGTGTGTTGTCAGGGATGGAGGTTGGGGTGGGAGGGGTTCATTCTAATGCTAAGCTAGAAGAGATGTGATGGTGATGGGGGGTAGAGAGGGTGAGGGGTGCACGAGACCGGGGTAAAGCGGGGGTCTCCAGGGAGGTGTGCATTGTCTATGAACAGATGAACCCTAAAGCTGAACCCCCCCCCCCTCTCTCTCTCTCTCTCTCTCTTTCTTTCTTTCTCTCTCTCTCTCTCTCTCTCTCTCAGCTCTAAACCTCATGTTTGTCCCTGCTGGGCGCGTCCGTCCTCCTGCACTAACTCCCCCTGTCTTTACGGGGGCACTGTCCGATGCGCATGCGCAGCGTGCCACTCTTGTGCAGCTGCCAGAGCTGAACAAACTCCTCTGGCATGGCGTGGAACCCGCTGAAGGGCAGGATGTTGTCATAGTAATGGTGACTAACAGGCTGTTCGTCCAATCCCACGGAGAAGGGCCAGAACCCGTAGGCTGTCACTTCCTCGCAGAGCCCCAGGGCCAGGCTGACCAGGAAGAGGCCGGTCGACAGACGTTTGGCATGGACACCGCGAGCCTTCCAGAACTTTCCCACGCTCCGGAGGAATTCAGGGTTGGCGAAGAGCATGGTGAGGTTAGAGGAGGTGTCTTCCAGGGCATAGTAGGCCCGTAGAGAGGGGTCAGTTCCTGGTTTCATGGAGAAGGCAGGCATGTAGACGTAGCTGGAGCCGTACACTTTCATGCTCTCTACGAAGGCTTTGCGTGACCACAGAAGATTCTGGAATCTATACAGGAGGCAGGATTGAGACGCGTAGGTTAAAATTCACATTCTCTGTTACCCTTGCTACAGTACAAAAAAAGAAAACTTGATTATGTAAATATTGTTTTCAATGACATCATACATTCCTGACCAAATCCAAAGACTTCCTGCCCACAGATTTTAGAGGGTCTAACAGTGCATGATTTCCCTCAGGGTGTGGAGGGCTATGGGCCCTATCTTGCACCCAGTGTATTTGACTGGTGCACAACGTGCATGCTCTTTGCTTCGCTCATCTACACAGACACACATTCTTGTAAACAGAATAAAAAGGAAAATGTTACCAAACCAGGGAAATCATTGTGATATTTGATATGTTATCACCCTTACCTATAATTTGAGTAAATGTGTACGCTAGATTTATGCATTTTTCACAGCTTCAAAATGCACAAAATGCACCGAAAACGTTACTTGCGCTTCATGCTTGACACTCATTTAAGATTGTGTAAATAGGGCCTTCTATGTCTATATCTGCATGTGTGTATGTGTGTTTGTATGTGCGTGTCTGAACAGTCTTAGTACAAAACCCAACAGGAAACAGCTGGTCCATCTCATGTGGAATAGACACCATAAGCTAGTTGTTAGGGGGATACAAAGGATCTTTATACATGCTGATACTCTGACACTCATTTACGCAGAGAACAAGAGAAGCTACTGATGTCTGATGAAAGCACAAGGATGTGACGGCCAATAAGAAGCTAGAGATGGGAAAAGAGGAGGAGGAAAAGAGGAAGTTGAAGAGGACGGTTGATGGGGGAGGTCATGGAGAGTGAGACCATTAGAGATGAGAGAGAAGGGGGGGGGGGTAGAGGATCTACCTATGTTAAACGTAGTCTAATACTTTTCTTCGGTGCAGCGTAGGGATTTATAGGCACATTAGCAAGTTTTAAATTATTCAGACTCTACATTTCCAGTTCCCTCATGAGGTGTCCAAGGTTTTCACAGGGGCCCTAACCCCCCGCCAGAAGGGCCCCTGCCAGGGAGGGCTAGCGTAGCGTACCTCTTCTCGATGATGCTGGGGTTGGCTGTCACCAGGTGGGTCCTGGTCCCGACATCGTCCAGGTACTGGCTGGAGAGCGGAGGGAGGTTACACCTGAGGACACACAGCTGATGGTGCTTCACTGGAGTTTCACAAAGTTTTTTATTTTTTTTACTTTTTGATGTTTTGTCAACTTTCACACATAACTGACCAATTTGTTCAGAACCTTTTTCCAAATCTTTCGCTTCACTTCTTTTGTAAATCTTTTTTTCAAACCTTCTTCTTAGAAACATATTATTATTTTCTCCCTTACTTTTTCTAAAATGTTTTCAAAAATTAGCCACACACCTAAATATAAAACTGGTTCATTCCTTGCTACAATCTAATATTATTGACTCATTTTAAAAAGAAGAACTTATAATTTAAATCTTTGTCTTCCCTTTCCCTCATATTAGCTGAGCTAGTCAGAGCGAGCTATGGTGTTGATGCCAGGCTGAGGGAGCTGGACTCACAAGATTTGTCCCCTCGGCTCTTCGGTAATGATAGATTATTTACTAGCTCTTCTTGGGTCTAATCCACTTCACTGGCGAGGGGAATTTATCTTCAAAAACCAACCAACTTCAACGGCAGTTTCAACCAAGTAATCTCTCTGGCTGTCTGACAGTTTTGGTTTTGTCTTGATGTTACCTCTTCTTCTGGGTCTTTCTATATCTCCTCAACCTCATTTGACACTTTTGCTGTTTCCCTCCCTTTGTATCGCTCTATTCTCTCCTCAGTCTCTCTCTCTCTCTCTCAGTCTCTCTCAGTCTCTCTCTCTCTCTGACATTGAGATTGAGACCGTCTCTGCAAAAACCCTCTCTCAGGATCCCAGATGGTTTATGTTTCAGGCTGCTTGTTCCGGCCTGGTCCAGAATGCGGGAAGGCCAAATTAAAATCTGCACAGCCAACAGAGCAGACAGACCTCCCCTTCTCTTCTCCTCTCCTCTCTTTCTCGCTCTCTCATTCTCTCCCTCCCTTGCTCCCTTCCTTTCTCTCTTTCTGCAAGACAAAGTCATCCCCCAACTCTCTCCTCCTTTCTGTCTCTCTCTTTCTCTCTGTCTCTTACCGAAAGACAAAGTCGGCCTGGTCAATGTCACGTCCGCAGCTGCTGTGTTTCAGGACGCCACCATTCCCAACCACGGCACACTTCTTCAGGGGCAGAGGCAGAGGTGACCGCTGGGGAGACCGGAAGTGACATCATCGCATCAGACACAGGAAGATACATCACAGACATCCAGCATCGCTCTATAACCACCTGAGAGCGTTCCAACAGAGTTGCGTGTGTGAAGTTAGAACACCATAAGCACTGAAGACATTCATTGGCTTCATGTTAATGACACATTTTGTGGCATTTTCCAGTTTCCAAACAGTTTCCTGTTTCCTTGTATCGAGCCACTTGGGACAAGAACTCTTTACTGATTAAAGTGACTGAGGGGAGTGACTGGTGGATGTGTTTGTGTCAACTGACTCACACACTAGTAACAGCAAAGAAAGGTCTAGCAACCTTCCAACACTTAATCTGCTTCAGGTCTACACATGTCCTAAGAGATAAGGACAAGCTTATCAATTTGGGAGGCCAGTGGCTCAGACACGTGTGTGTGTTTAGCAGATTAGTCCTGAGTGTAAGGAGTTGGCAAGATAGACGGACCAATGGATGGAAACAACTGCACTCATTATTCCCCTTGGAACACCACACAACCACTCTCTGTCACACACAAACACACACAAGTACTCTCACACACACATACAACCATTTCTCTCTCTCACACACACACACACACACACACACACCTCTGCGTGTGCCCCAGGGTCTCCACTGGACCGTGAAAAGAGAGTTGAGCCAGGAGACACAATCCTCAGCTCATAGAGTGGAGCTTAGAAGGGACCCTGACAGGGCAGGTCATGGTTGCAAGGGGGACAGTAATTCACGTTACGCAAACGGTCAGGTCACTCACTCATTTGGTCATCATGCTCTCTCCACATGCTTTTAAGTTGTTAATCATGTTTCGTATTCATTAATGCAATCCAGGTATGAAATAAACTATACGGACTACAAATGAGGGAACTCAAATGAAGGACAATAATTAAGATGAGATCTGATGAAAACAGTCTTGCTGTGATCAAAGCTTTTCAATTAGACAGCGACCCCATTATTGAGCCAGTTCTTTGGACTTGGTCCCTGCCAGTGTTCCCTGCCTGGTCAGAAGGTCCTTGTGTCTGAGCCTGTGAACTTGGATGGCATAGCAGGTTCCTGTAATCACGGCTGGCCCTAGATACACAGACTTCAACAATCAACATCCTGGCACACACTGGAAGGAGAGTGAAACAGAGGCACAGTGCCCAATTGTGAATGGGAAAAGGAAAATGTTGGTGCTTGCCTGTGTGTGTGTGTGTGTGTGTTTGTGACTGGACTCGAGAGAGCGAGAGAGAGAGAGAGAACGAGAGAGGCCCCCTAGGCCTGGAACCACACATGATTATCACCCTCCCCTATCCAACACACAAACACACACCTGTACATGTATATACATAAATATACAGTATGTATACTGTAAATATATTCAGTAAACCCCCTACACAGTTAAGTCATATTCACATCATCCTGGATGAGGGCTCTGTGGTGACGGACACGTTCTTTATCACCTGCTTATCTCCTCAGTAACTGCGGTAGATGATGAAGTGTGGGGAGTCATGTGGCTGAGCGTTTAGGGAGTCTAGCTAGTAATTAGAAGGTACCCCGTTCGAACCCTGGCTGCGTCAACATGACATTGTGTCCTTGGGCAAGGCCCTTCACCCTACTTTTCTCAAAGGAATGTCCCTCTAATTGCTCTAAGTCGCTCTGGATAAGATCATCTGCTAAATGACTAAATGTAAATGAAGAAGATGCTCTTTGGAGGGAGGAAAGGTTTCAGTTCCTGTTCAAGTTGCATAATGATACACTTTCCTTTGCCGGATCACAACTCGGCCTGGCTCAAGAGTGAACTCTCCTAGCTAGTAGTGACCTAAGGAGTCATTCTGTTCCACCAGTCACATATGTTCCTAGTTCCTATATTTGACATGTATTCACCTTTCACATGCTTTCATCGAAAGCGATCGCCCTGTACCCTGATGGAGTCTTTACTAGGAGCATTTTCACAGAATTAAACCTTAACAGATTGCTTATTGATCGCAACTGGAGCCAAGCGGTAAAAAGAAGGGAAAGAGTCAGTGACGCCTGGAGATCATCTAGGAAGAGGCTAGGTGAAAAGTGAAAAGTGTGTGTCTTGTTACACTTGAATGTATAACTGGGATCTGTCCATCTCAGCTGAACAGGTGTATCTTGCACACTATGTCCAGGAAATAGTATGTGGTTCATCATGTCAGAGTGGTGGGACTGTATCTATATTTTATTACGATATATTAGCATTCTAAAAGCGATATTAAGATATTAAATCACGGAGCAGAGGTGTGTTTGGACTGATAAACTGTCAATCAGGACTTTATTAGCTTGTACCAGCGTGTGGTGAATAACCTTCACAGAATTTGACTATCTTGATATTTGACAGTTGATCTTAATGTGTAGTTACCCCGGCAACTGTATATTATGTCAACTCACCATATGCAAACACAGGCATTCATATGGTGGACCTACCTGTACAAACAGAGGGAATGTTTCGTTGTTGACGGTGTGTGAGTGGTACAGTTCTCCATCATACCACAGCACTTTCCCCATGGGAGAGTTCTCTTTGGTCACGGCAAACATCTTCCTCGGCTCACAACAGTCAGCCAGGAGCTTCCTGCCAAACAAGAAGTAGAACAGTAGGAATTGGCTGTCATGACCAAAGATCAGGGGCAGACAACCTGGGTCCTCAAGGGCCACTATCCTGAAGGTTTTAGATAATATCTTCTAATGAAGATAAAAATATAATATAATATCTTCTAATGAATCAGGTGTGCTGGATGCGTGCTGGATGTGTGCTGGAGCAGGGAAACATCTAAAACAGTGGTTCTTAACATGGGTTTGATCGAACCCCAGGGGTTCGGCGGAGGTCAACACACGCATCCAACTCATATGATTCACAATGACACACAAGAAGGGTTCGGTGAATGCACATATGAAACTGGTGGGGTTCAGAACCTCCAAAAAGGTTAAGAACCACTGATCTAGAACCTTCAGGATTATGGCTCTCAAGGACCAGAGTGGCCTACCCATGCCATATATATATACATATACAGTGTCTATGGTTATGACAACAGCATAAGTAGGCCTACTGTGTGGTATTCGTGGAAGTCACAGAAGACATGTAAATAAACAGCTTGGTTGGATGTGATTATGCTGGGGAGAACATTCTGGGAAATGCAGTTGCAATTCCTCTTGACCTAAACCACAGTTTTTTATGTAACATTGTATATAGTCTCACAGATGAATGTAGGCTAATATTGGGACCTTTCACAGGAGGTGTGGTCTGTTTTTAGGAGGCTTACTCCATTCCTAATTCAGGAATACAGCTTGGTTTCAACATATCTAAATACACCATTAAAAAACAGAGGTACAGCACAAACATTTACATCTAAATGAATAGCCTATATGTAAATGTCTATCGTCGAGATTATTTCATCCAGATCCACTTGCGTGTGTGGTAACTCTGGACACACCACACAAACATTTCTGGACAACCTTCCAAACTTGTGTCTAATGATTAGACTCTAACCTGTGCATCCTTACAAATTTGTGTCCAATCTGTGCATTTAATCTCCACCATATAATTCTATTGTAGCTGTTACAGGCGGTCAGATGGCTCAATGGTTAAGGTGTTGGCCTCATGATAGGAAGGTTGTGAGATCGAGCCCCGACTGTGGCTATGTGACGTTGTGTCCTTAGGCAAGACACTTCATCCTACTTCGGGGGGAAGGTCCCTGTACTTACTGCAAATCGCTTTGGATAACCGCTACAGCTAAATGAATAAATGTATATTCCGTAGGTGCTGCATTCAGCGCATTATTCTAATAGGCTTCCCTCATGGTTTGTCAATGCAGCTATTTATTCTTATGGAAATCCGATGTATCTATTCATTAGCCTTAGAGATACCGTGATCTGAAACTGGTGGATTACTGTTGGGAACCCAATCAAAATGTCGATTGAAAACCATCATAATAATAACACATTTCACTACAAACCAAAACATTGTTAATTATGCAAATATTAAATGATCATGGTTCGATGTGATGTGCACAAATTGGCTACATTGGGATACGCATAAATAAAATATAATTTTTGCATGCTGTTGTAATGTTGGTTAATATGTTCCATGGCTGAGTGAAGGGGAACCCCACCTGTACAGATCCACGCCTGTCTGGTTCCTCTGCCATACTTGTCCCTGTCGCAGAACCTCGTCCACAATCTCTTTATCCCCGGGGAGTCTGTAGACCGGGAAGATGTAGATCCAGCAGAGCACCAGAACACACAGACCGACCCATACAGACAGCCTGCTCCTGCCGCATTTCACCAACATCTTCCCTGCGTGGGCCCGACCCACAAACGGCCCATTCAAATGAACTGAATCTGGGGGAAAACGCAGCGAAGCAGCCTCTCCTTTATCCAGCCTGGGTGGGTGCTTCTATTTTCAGAATGGACGTCATCCTGTCTCATTTTAAAAAGGTGAACTATGGATTTTTAACCCGATTCTTCCCCGCGAAGCTTTCAGCCTCTTCTGAAATCAGTGCTGGAACATTCCTCCAGGTCTGTCCCCGTGAAGAACCTGAACACGATGCTGGGATCCTCCTCTGTGGTCTTGCTGCATCATCCACCCCCCCCCCCCTCTGCATCACCCTCCCTGTGTCTCCTCCCCCCCCCCCCCCCCCCCCTCGCAGTCATCCACCACGACACCACCGGTCTGGGGAGGAATCTCTCTGTCTCTGAAGCAGACTCATCCCTTTTGGGGTCTCTTTAAGAGTCTACAGTCTGGCCTGTCCCCTCCTTCCACTCTCCTTTCTCCGTGTGGGATTTTAGGGCAGTGGCGAGCCAAAACCATTGAATGTTTTTCTCTTTCTCTCTCTCTCCTCCCCTCCGGACGTCCCCCTTTCTGTGTCTATGGAACAAAGTGCTTCTTGTCCTGCTGAGTGGCTGCGTGAGCCTCGGCCTCGGTGGATGGTGAAAGGCTGCCCCCTTCTGAAGCCGCTCACCCACCGCAGCAGGGGAGGCCAGGGAGACGTTTCGCGGAGCGTTTTCTGATGGACATTGTAGCGACAAAATCTACCATTAATTGAGTGTTAAGTACTATATGAAGTTTAATCACATCCCTTATCAACTCCAGATCCATATTTAAACAGGGCACTAGTGTGCAGGCTGGAGGCTGGTGCTGCTGCCATCTTGTGGCCAACATATACATGACTATTATTAACAAAAGGATGGGGAACGCATGGCCAGTAAAAAAAAAAAAAAAAAAAACATAAATAAAAGTAGAATTAAAGAGAAATTGAAAGATGAAGGCAAAGGGAGTCAGGTGGCGGAGTGGTTAGGGTGTGATCGGAAGGTTGTGAGTTCGATTCCCGGCTGTGCCGACATGATGTTGTGTCCTTGGGCAAGGCACTTCACCCTACTGTCCTCCGGGGGGAATGACTCTGTACTTGCTTTGTAAGTCACTCTGGATAAGAGCGTCTGATAAATGACTAAAGGCAACATGGCGTAGGAGGACCCCCTATACCCCCGACAAATATGGCCCTGCCATTTTCACATTTAGTCATATTTTGTTAAACATTTAGTCGTTTTTGTCATTGTTATGTTCCAATCATGTCAACAAGGACAATATCATGGGATCTTCCGCTGTTCGATTTAAGCTCTATCTGTACGCCAGCCTATCTCTGGGTGAAACGTCTGTTAAAAGCGTACAATGTCAACAAGCCTTTATAATCATAGACAT
This sequence comes from Neosalanx taihuensis, assembly GCA_030340665.1. Taxonomy (NCBI): domain Eukaryota; kingdom Metazoa; phylum Chordata; class Actinopteri; order Osmeriformes; family Salangidae; genus Neosalanx; species Neosalanx taihuensis. The sequence continues at coordinate 7,295,007 of CM059307.1, forward strand.
AACCCTAACCCTAACCCTTTATAATGTCTTTGTTTATAATGTAATTATTTTTTTAACCTGTTAGAACTCTGTCTCCATCTTGTGGCCAGTTTCAAACATAGGGATCTGGTTGCGTACAATAGGGTAAGACAAAACCCACTGGCCAAAAAGTTTGTGTGCTTTACAAATCACAACAGCCAGAAATTTCGGTCACAAACAAGCAAAAAAAGAATAGAAATATGATTTGATCACCATCCTTCTCACATCAACAGACTTCTCCCAGATATGGAGTTAGAAAGCTTTGTCCATATCAACCTCTGAATTGATCTGCCACGTAAGCCTACATGCGGCTATGGTATTCACTAATGCAGACTGATATATTTAGTTTGGGGTGACTGATGAGGAATGCTAGTCATGCCATGCCATGCCAGGCCCTTGTCCCTGCCGCCCCTGTGGGGAAACCCTGCAGAGGATCAAGGTTAGACAGCAGTGAGGAGATGCCCTCCTCATGTAGCCCTTTAACTGAGACAACTGTTCCATACAGCCATGAAATACAGGAGGCATCCATTGTTAGACCTGCACTGTGTGTGTGTGCGGTGTGTGGAGTGTGTGTGTGGAGTGTGTGGAGTGTGTGTGTGAAGTGGAGTGTGTCTTTGTCACAGTCAGCTAAAACAACAGCTAAAAATACCATCAGAAGCAAACCAGGTTTGCGCTGTGTTGAAAACGACACGTTGGCACGTTTTAAAAGGTCACGGTTTGTTGTGTTGTGGACTTTGCTTTAAATCCCTGTTTGGTTCAAGACGCGTCCTACTGTACTTTGCAGTGGCAACTGTGAAACCAAATAAGCATCAGAGAGCAGGTGGCGATAAACTCTCAACCAATCATTACAGCCAGGGCACGTCCTCACAGACCCACTGTCTGCCTGTGTGTTCCAGCAGGCAGATCACTCCTTCCAGCCTGAACCAGGTTGGTTTGATTTGATCCACGAGCCCTTTAGGGGAGACCTGTGGCAGCACTGCATTGAGTTGTCAGCTTCCTATATAAAAACAGTAGAAAGTGCATAGTGAAGACGTCTAAGATAGCTGTGTCAGACTGTGTTTGTGCGAGAGAGAGTTTGTGTGTGTGTGTGTGTGTGTGTGTATGTGAGCGTGTGGGAGCCTGTTTGTGAGCGGATGGGAAAAGAAAGGTTTTAGGTTGCAGCAGAAATAGCTCTTCCACCTGCTGAGGATCACAAGCACCGATGACAGAACATTTGTTTTACCCTCCATCCCTCCCCCCTATTGTTCATCTATCCCACCACCTCTCTTCCCCTCTGCATGTCCTGTTACCCCACTCCTACTACCCTCCTCCAACTACCCCTCTACACCTCTCAAACCACCCCTCCAACTAACCCTCTCCAACTACCCCTCTACACCTCTCCAACCACCCCCTCCAACTAACCCTCTCCAACTACCCCTCTACACCTCTCCAACCACCCCCTCCAACTAACCCTCTCCAACTACCCTTCTAAACCTCTCCAACCACCCCCTCCAACTAACCCTCTCCAACTACCCCTCTACACCTCTCCAACCACCCCCTCCAACTAACCCTCTCCAACTACCCCTCTACACCTCTCCAACCACCCCCTCCAACTAAACTTCTCCAACTACCCCTCTACACCTCTCCAACCACCCCCTCCAACTAACCCTCTCCAACTACCCCTCTACACCTCTCCAACCACCCCCTCCAACTAACCCTCTCCAACCACCCCCTCCAACTAACCCTCTCCAACTACCCCTCTAAACCTCTCCAACCACCCCCTCCAACTAACCCTCTCCAACTACCCCTCTAAACCTCTCCTGTTACCCCTCTCCTACTGCCTCTCTTCAAACTCCCCTCAATCCTTCTCCCACCTACACCCATATTCAATAACAAGGTGGCATAACAGCACTCTGTCTTATTAAAATTAAAACAAAGAAACTCTTTATAGAGAGATATACTGCCCACACCATTACGCTACATGGTAAACCCCTTTTCAACGGTCAATTTGTTTTTACTTATCAGAATCAGAATCAGAATGGGGTTTATTCGCTATGCAAGATGAACAAACATAGAATTCACTGTGGCAGAAATGAGCAAACATAGAACATATATGTGAAATACTAATAAAAAATGAATACAATGTAAAATACACTACAAATATGATACAAATAACAAATAATACAAATGATACACATGATACAAATTATACAAATAACATAGGTACAAAGTGGAATGGGTATATATAGTACGGGGGGGGGGGTGTACATACACAGTAGTGTAAACAGTGGTGCAAAAATCACAGTAGTGAGTTTTTAAAGTGTTGTGTGCTCTGAACAGATCAGCAGTGAGCCTTAGACAGCCAAACTAACAGGTTTGTGTGCTGGTAAGAGAAGGTATTGGAAAACCCTCTCAGCCATCTTGTTTCCTATTTGAGCTGTACACTGGGTCTCTGAGTGGCAGGCAGATGGAGGGGAGGTCAGACTGTGGAGGAGGTTTTAAAAGCATCTCTGCGTCATGTGATGACAGGCTGACGTGCCGCTCGTTCCCCTCATTAGTGTGTGTTTTATTACCTGTCTGAGGGAGAGAGGGAGCCACCCACCTGGCCAGATCACACACACCCCAGTCTGGTTCCCAGGTGAGAGAAAGTTCTGGAGCCAGTCAGGCCTATAGCAGGAGGTTTGGGTGAGAGTTTCGTCAGACATGGAACTTTGCAGAAATTTTTCATTGTAGAATTTTTTTTAAATTAATCGAGCGTTTTATTCTTGTTATTAGTTGACGTTGTTTAATGTTGATGTTGTTGGGTTTTTTATTTTTTTATAAAGCAACACAGTGGATCCAAAGTCACTTTGACCCAAGGAGGTTGATAAGGGTATACTGTATGTAGCTCCATACAAACATACAAGTCACATTTTGCAAAAGCTGACAGACATTAAAGTTCTTAAAAATACACAGCCTTAGCTTTGACAACAGCCACAGCAGAACAAAAGAGCATAAGGGTCATTAAATATAAGGCTGTCATATTATATTGTGTCAGAATTTAATTGACTCCCCATAACAACCAATGTAAAAACAACAGAAGCCTGTCGTCTCTGCCGACGCTACGAAGGCAGCAGGTCATGATGTATTATTACATTTCTCCAGCTTTATCTGCAGGAGGTGATGCTTCGTCCATGGCATTCTGCCAGCACATTCTTTAGGCCAGACTCTATATCTGCTGTCCCCTCTCTGCTCAGCCCTCACTAACCCTCCCTGTCTGCTGCCTCTGCTGTTTAACAGCCAAGCCAAGTCACTAATTTCAGGTAATTTAATTTATTTAAACGTGTCTTTTTTAGTAGTTTTATTTCTCTCTCTCATGAAGTGACTTAATTTACGCTGAAAGTATGATGTTGTTTTATGATGTTTGACTGTTGTGATTTCAGGAATGTTTGAGGGTCAGGTAATAAAATAAGAAGGCTTGTGACATGAACGTCAGTTAAGCCGTATAAGAACAGCTTTATAAATTGCATTTTTCCTCCCTCCAAGGTTTCAAAATGGCTGATGAGTGAGTATTGTTATCTGAGACAATAGGCCTGCTTGGAAATTAATAATGCGCATATTTTGTCAGCTAAATTTTTTCAATGTTGCTTTCATAATACATGCTAGAGTGTTGGAGAATATGTTTATGTAACCAAACGGTGGACCTATTGTCTTGAGATGACAAGCCATTTGAGTCTTACAACCACAAGTTGTAGGACGTTAACAGATTTGGAATATTACACTTTTCAAGTACCGTTTCTGTAGTAACAACAGCTTTTAAAATGTTCTATACGTTTTTCTTGTAACAGCATTTTACATGAATATTCTACAGTGGTAACAACTATCTTGTGATTGACATAATATCTAACCATTCCGTCGAGCTGCTGTAAAACTAAACCGAAACATGCTGTTACTGGTGGAGGGACTTGATGCTGTCCTGTCCTGAGTTTTAATCCTCAGTGTCAAAGGAGGAGGGAGCCTGAAGTCTCCATGGCGACTGCTCTTATTAAATGACTTTGTTCCTCAATAGGAGTTACAGAAAATGTGTACACTAACATGTGCATATGTCTGTTTCTGTCTATGTTTGTTTTTTCCATTCTTGTGTATTTCCATAAACATTTTATAGTGAGGTAAGCAATTTTTCTTTTATACATTCAATTAAATATGGATGGCTTCCATGTCTGATATCGAAAAACTGACTGTATAGCACGCAAATTATAACTATACATGGATCATTCAATTCTCTTTTATAAAAAGTGCCACAGTTGTATGTCTCGCATTGTCAGTATTTTAACCCGTCTTTGCATTTTCACCAACGCAGGAATATAACCAACCCAGACCAATGAATCCGAAAATGGACAAGGTGAGCCAACTGTGATATAAGGTGTTTTTTTAAGGTTTTAAGATTTACACGTGGTTTTTAAGAGTAGGCTAAGGGCTCAAATTGGGGGAAGGGGTAAAACAGAGAATTGGGACTGGCCCTAATTCTCTGCAAACTGACAGAGACGCGACAGAGCCCGGGAATTTAGACGTGCTCGTGTACCATGGCACGCGGGGCAAGGTCAGACAGGTTGGCACTTCACCGTTATCGCCAGTTAAGCTGCCGAGGGCCTGCATTGTCCAGAGTTTTTCCCCTGAGTATTTGCTAATAATAATCCACCCTCTGTATCTCCATTGTCGACTATAAAGGGATTATAGTGTAAAACTATCTCTGTAAAAACTGAGCCTTCTTACCAAGTGACTCAAACAATAATGAATTGTTTCAAGTTACCAAAGAATGAGCATCAAGCATTGACGATGCTGCGATGTTACCTTGTTAGATGAAAAACGTAATATTTTTGTGACACTGACCATGATATTGACGCTTTGTTTCGTCAACAGCCGAAGTCGAAGATATCGGCTTCGCGCAAACTCTCCCTCAAAGTGAGTCACATCTACAATCCTAGAAAGAGAGTTCTTTAATATTTAACTGTAAATATTTAGACAGAAGTCACGCTTTCTCTAGAACTTTGACCCATCATATTCTTATCCAATCAGATCCTGCTCCTGACCAGGGCGATGGAGGAACTGGAGAAAGAGATTCAGGACAGGAACGAAGAGAAAGTGCGCTACATCGGAGAAAAACTGCCCCCTCTGCAGCTCTCTGGGTTGTCATTGGAGGAGCTTCAGGTGAGTCACAAGAAAGACGACCAATCAGGTCAACACGTGGACAGGTCAACACCTCTCAGCCGCTGCAAAAGGCTTGAATGAATTAAGGAGGCCAACATTTTTGGGACTCATTTGGGGCTGTGGATATCTATTGTTTCAGACAGTTCCTAGATTGGTTCAATCAGAAAGAGTGTGATTGTTCTCTGTATCTTTGCTTGCATGTTAGAAATAACTTGTCCATGTGTAAAACAATAGTTACAATTTTTTGGAGGGGTTGCTGAAGAACAAGGCTAAACGACGCCCCTGACTGACACCATGTTTCGCGTGTTTCCAAAGGCTTTATGCAAACAGCTTCATGGAAAGATTGATGTGGTGGACGAGGAGAGGTACGACTGTGAGGCCAAAGTCAACAAGCACAATAAAGATGTAAGTCTTCGACCAAACACCCCCACTGTTGAACTCAACATCGGATTTCTAACCCATGAAATATCAGACACCATTACAGTGGCGGATCTAGGGTATCAGGGGCGGATTACTGTTGTGCGCCCCGCTCACCTCACCCAAGAATATATGCATGCATTTATTATTATTATTTATTATTATTATCATTTTTTATTTTGCGCCCCTTCTAACTTTGCGCCCGGGGGCGGATCCCTAGATCCACCACTGCACCATTAGCTACTATCTTCCTGTGATGTAACTTTCACGATACCTTTTTGAATATTACAAATGTCCCTCTCACATTTAATGAATAGAATCATGTATAACTAGAGCAAGCACAGTTATTCAAAACAGCCACCATCATATAGCACCTCATTATTCGTTAAACTATTCATGCATATTTGTGTCTATTCACTTTTTTTTTTTTTTTACAAAATGGCATCAATGAACCAACCCAGATCCACGAGCTGAAACTGAAGGTCCAGGATCTGGGAGGAAAGTTTAAGAAACCGGCACTGAGGAAAGTGCGCGTCTCTGCAGATGAGATGATGAGAGCCCTGCTTGGATCCAAACACAAGGGCTCTATGGACCTGAGAGCCAACCTTAAGTCTGTCAAGAAGGAGGATGTCAAAACAGACAAGGTATCTGCTGCCAGCTGCATCGGAGCATCGCTTAACTTGCCCATTTTATTACTACTAGGGGATTTATAAAATGTATTCTTTAGCAGCATTTCACAGGTGCTTTTCATTTACATTTAGTCATTTAGCACGTTCTTATCCAGAATAAGTACAGGGACATTCCTCCTGAGGCAAGTAGGGTGAAGTGCCTTGCCCAAGGACACAACGTCATGTTGGCGGAGCTAGGGTTTGAACCAGAGACCTCCTGATTACTAACTCTATTCGACTGCGCCACTCCCTTTCTGTTTCACTCTGGGCTTAGTGGTTTACCAGTTGTATTCTCTGTCCCCTCTTAGGTTCTGACTTCAGAGGTGGGTGACTGGCGTAAGAACGTGGAGGCCATGTCAGGCATGGAAGGCCGCAAGAAGATGTTTGACGCCAGCGGGCAGTAAGTCCTGCGGCCATCCGACAGGAAGGGGAACGAGGGAGGAAGTGACGGAGGAGAGGACGAAGAAGAAGATTCTTTTTGTAGTCAAAAACACTCATCAAGCTTTAGTTTTTTTCTGATGTGGTTATTGAAACAATTATAACCCTAGACTTGCCAAATGCGCATGTTTTAGCATATCATCGTTAATTAATTTGAATATTTTTAACAAGAGTATATTAAGGCCCTATGTATTTTTCTGATTTATTTTCATCATGTCAGTCAGCAGGATAGATATGATTATAATGATAAGAATTTGTTATTCCCATAAAGGGAATGTATGTTCTATGTAAGAATTTTACCAAAAAGGTAGCGTAAAAGCTATCTTGAATGCATGTAAATGTAATTTTGTCCTAAGCAACAAATCATGTGGCACCAAAACTCACTTAGAACCAAAGAAACTTGTAACAGGTATTTATGGTATTTAATGACGTATTGTATGTTTTGTTATGCATATCTTAAATAAATGGCCAAATATGGTCCAAAATAGATTTTTTGTTGTGGGAATCTTTCTTTCATAACCCCAGTTGTGTAGTCTAGATGGAAGGATTTGATCTATCAGTGGTGGGCCGTCAGGGCCAGCAAGGCCTTCTCTGCTAACTTAACATAAATCATGGTCATAAGTTGAAAAAAGTTCATTACATTTTTTATTCACTTTTCTAATACATAAAGCCTACTTAATATTCTTCATATTCTTGCAATGTAAGCAAACTAAAGTGAATGTAAGCAAACCAAAACGAACCGGCGCATAGTTGATAGACAGTTGCGATAGCCATTCAGATCACAAGTTGTTGACAGTAGGCCTTCTAGCTGGCTTCACGTTGAACGTGACATGAATGCGTGCTCTGATTTGATAGTCGCTTACCGGTAAAATAACAACCGATCAACCGAGCCACGACCAGTTGGCAGTGAGAGAAATCTCAAATCTACTCGGTTTAATATCCCATAATGGCCAAAGGAGGGCAAAATGTGGATCTGGTAATATACTTGCAAGGCCATTTTCAAGACAGCTTTCAAGAGAAGTTAGATCTCGTGAGACAGGGAAAATCTATTTTCCTAACCTAGTATCTTCCCACCAATACAGGGGGAAACGAGATAGGACAGCATACATAATAATACATATAATAAAAAAAATCTAGCTAAATAGAGGCTTACAACTTAGAATGAACAAGAGAGATGGAAGGAGTACAAATAAAACATTTGTAAGTTTTGACAATAGCCTACCAAGTAGATTTATAGATTTGAATGCGTCCGAAAATAGCCCAGTAGTGCTTATAGTGTGTTTCTGTAACAGTTCTCCAGCCGTGATCACATGGTGTCCTAAATTATGATATTATGAGGGGTGTTTATTGAAGTCGGACTAAGTAGGACATCACTGAAAGCCTAGGTGTGAAATGCACGGCCCGCCACTGGTCTCTATAGATTGAAAAATAAACATTATAATCTACGTAGTTGAAAATATTGGGTGGGGGGGTGGAGGTGTGGATGAACTTTGATGTACCTTTGTTCCCTGATTAACTTTCCATACGATGACAGGCACAGCGAAAGTGAAAAATGTGTTACTGCTGCTTGGAGAGAACACATTCAAACACATTCAAACCACCAAGGTCACCTCCTTCATTCTCTCTTGTTGTTTTCTTTTAAGTAGTTTTGCACGGCAGTACTTACAGCGAGGAAAATAAATATTTGAACACCCTGCTATTTTACAAGTTCTCCCACTTAGAAATCATGGAGGGGTCTGAAATTGTCATCGTAGGTGCATGTCCACTATGAGAGCTAAACATTACTGTCATTCTCCCTCGGCCCGGGGCTCCATGCAAGATCTCACCTCATGGGGTCTCAATGATCCCAAGAACGGTGAGAAATCAGCTCAGAACTACACAGGAGGAGCTGGTCAATGACCTGAAAAGAGCTGGGACCAAGGTTACTGTTGGTAATACACTAAGATGTAATTTCAGACCACTCCATGATTTCCAAGAGGGAGAACTTGTAAAATAGCAGTGTTCAAATACTTATTTTCCTCACTGTCTAAATACATTTACATTTAGTCATTTAGCAGACGCGAGTAATAAAGAAACAACAACACAACAATAGCGAGTTTCTGAACAACAGCAACAACAAGTGATATTTCTGAGTGCCATACTATTTTGTTATGTAATGTTTATGTAATGTTTCTAAGTGCCAATAAATTCTCGGAATAAGTGGGTTTTGAGCCTTTTCTTGAAGGTGAGGAGACAGTCTGTGTTTCTGATGGGGGTGGGGGAGTTGATTCCACCATTGAGGATCCAGACAAGGGAAGAAGCCAGACAGAGGAAGAATAAATATGCTGATTCTTCTCACAGACACCGAAAACATCTCAGTTTGAGAAATGTCCTTCCTATTAAATTACTCAACCTTGAACTGAAACTCCAATGAACTTTGCACGCTGAACTAGAGTCTGTCTTTTGTCCCCTCTCTGTCGAGCCGTGTGGAATATGAAAGGGATAAAGGGGACCAACAATAGTCCTATCTGAGATATGGAGCGAGTGTGGGAGAGGGTTCACAGCGAGTGGCCGGGAGTGTGTGCAGAAGTGTTGACAGGCTTATGGCTTGACCAAAGTTTGGCTATGGTTGAGGGTCATCGCCCCCCCTTCATCACAGGGGGGGTTTCTCTGTAGGCTCCCCACATGCTTCCCACATGCCTTTCATCCAAATGCACCTGAGTTTAAATCTGCATGTGCATGTGTGTCTGTGTGTGTGTGTATGTGTGTGTGTCAAGGTGGTTGCCATGCCGATGAACTGAAAATCAATTCCTTGGCTGTCCTTGTTATAACCTTTTTAAACATGAATCAGAATTTAAGAGACTTCTAAAATTACGACAGAGGAACCTTTCATATCACTCAGCATCATTAAAATAAAACAGTGACAAGTGATCTAGAGGACATTTTCCACAAGCCTGAAGCCTCACGTTATGTTGCTGGCTGTTCCACTGCATTCAAATTGTAATTAAAACTTGTTGCCACATGGTGGCAGTGTACAGTTGGGTTAGTCACTGGCCTTACGGTCTCAAGGCAGAGAAAAGTTGATAAAATAACTAGATACAGTGTGTGTGTGTGTGTGTGTGTGTGTGTCTCAGATCTCTAGGGGTAGTAGAAGAAAACTGACTTCCTAAATGTGATGTGAAATAAGTGGAGCCATGAACACTGGAGTTTAGTGTGTGCTTTTGTATGTGTGTGTGTGTGTGTGTGTGTGAGCAGGCAAAGGAAATAAAGAAGAAGAGAACGAGAGAGAGAGAGAGAGAGAGAGAGAGAGAGAGAGAGCAAAGGTATGTGCTGCACGAGTAAACTAAACTTTTCATGATTGATGACATCAATCACTGGAAATATGATTAAGCTGTCCTTCAGCAGCTGGGATGTCAGGGGAGAAGCGAGAAACAGGGTAACCTGATTCCTGCTTCCTGCCTGCATGGATCCTAAACACACAGGGCACACAAAGGTTCATATGCTGTGTACACACAGGTTTGGAACAGGAAATCACTCAGAGAAAAAGACAAATAAAAAGAGACAGAAAAACAGAGAAAGACAGTGAGGAAGGAAGTGAGAGGAAGAGACAGAGAGGGAGAGAGAGAAATGGGGGTCAGAGTGGGTGGAACTAAACACAGTTTACAGATGGTCATGAAGTATTGTGCTTGCTTTGTGCATGCTTAGTTCTGCCACCTTGTTGTCATTTTATTGTTGCAGTTGTGGACGGCTGTGTGTGTGGCTGCGGGGAGTTTGTGTGTGTGTGTCTGCCTCTATTTGCATGAGACGCAAGTAAGCATTCATTATTACAGTTTTTTTTTTATTGCTTAAGCACAATTTTCCAAACAAGGTCCGTGTTAGCACAACCACACCCACAACTAGCAAAACACTACAGATCCTTTGCAAAACTAAACACTCTTGTAAAAAGTATACACTTCTTTTGAAAAACCACACTTTGTTACCATATGAAACACACATTACTTCATATTACTATACCTTGTTTGCACGAGTTACACTCTGCTGTGATAAACCTAAAACATTTTTAGCATTTCTACTTCCCTATGATTAGAGTAGGCTACTATGAACAAATATAATCTAAATTCACCAAACAAGACCAATGTTGCAGACTGAAGACACTCTTTCTCAACATGCCCAAAATGTTGACATGGAGATTCATAATACTGTAACAAAACGTCATTTTACGCCTCATCTACGTAAAATGAACTCATGTTGGATCTCCTCTCCATCCATTCGTAAAACCCCCTGAAAAACAGTGGCAGGCAAAATTGTTCAGTGTAGATCTAGTATACATATTACAAGACAGTATGCAAGATCACACTGCTAAAGTCAATACATACCTCTGCATAATCATGCCACAGTAGCTTCACTCTTTCAGAATTGCGCTAGAATGGCACTTGATAAATGTACTTCATTTGAACATGTTTTTTTTTTTTGCAGACACTTTTATCCAAAGCGACTTACAGTAAGTACAGTGACATTCTCCCTGAGGCAAGTAGGGCCCAAGGACACAATATAGGTCATATAGCCACAGCCAGGGCTTGATCTCACAACCTTCCGATCATGAGGCCAAAGCCTTAAACCGTTGAGCCATCTGGCGCCCTGGTTGACAATGTGGTCAAACTGTGTTGCAGGGATCTCACTTGTCAGATTCTGTCCTCTTTGAGCACCTTCTTGTCTTCCTCTACCTCCACCTCCAGCACGGCGTCCATCTATTCCTCTGTTGATTTCTCCCTGTTCCTCCTTGTTTTCCTCCTCTTTCTCCTCGTTCTCGTCCTCCTTTATTATTTATAGTTTTTACAAGAGTGTTTAGTTTTGCAAAGGATCTGTAGTGTTTTGCTAGTTGTGGGTGTGGTTGTTCTAATTGTGTGTAGTGTTTTGACAACAAGGGCCCTGTTTTGAAAATCGTGCTTAAACAATAAAAAACTGTAATCATTCTATATTGACCTTCCCTATGTAATAGCTCGTCCTGTAATCTGTGGGGGGAAACCGCAGCCAGACACACTTCTCTATGATATCCATCACATTATTCATGTGATAGTCATGTGGCGCATTTAGTTAGGATGTCGGGTTAGTAATCAGAAGGTTCCTAGTTTGAACCCTGGCTGTGTCAACATGACATTGTGTCTTTCACCCTACTTAATCTGCTAAATGACTGAATGTACTTGCCTCCGGGGAGTCTCTGTACTTGCTGTAAGTCACTCTGGATAAGAGTGCCTACTAAAGGACTAACTGTAAATTGCTCTGGACTGAGGCTGACAGTCACACTCAGACACCAGCAAGGCCCAGAGGATTCTCCTATATGTATATTTAGTATACAGGGGAATATAAGACACTAACATGTCCTGGTGGCTGGCTGTGTCTGTAACCCTGCAACAGGGGGGTGGGGGGGAAGGTATTGACCTGTACAAGAGAGGCACAGGAGGTCAAAGAGATGCATCCAGTAAAGATTTCTCACCACGTTTATCAGAGGACAGGTTGAATGATGGCGCTTAAGGGGTGGGTGGGTGGGGGATAGGTGGGGGATCGATGAAGACCTATACCTCAGTAACGATCACGCCTCAGCAATTTCATAAATGGCTGAAAATAAACAGTGTATTTCCTGATGGACTTATTTATAAAAACTATAAATTTGCAGGGAAATTACAGCATTGTAATGCTATGATAAGTGGGCACTAGCTGTACAGGTGGGGGACATATAACTCTAGCAGGTACGAGTATGGTGGAAAATGGGTATATAGGGGTATATATAGTACGGGGGGGGCGGACACAATAGTGCAAAATCACAGTGATAAGTTTAAAGGTTTCATGTGTGAAAGTGGCTTGTGCAGAGTGCAGTGGGATTTCTTGGTGGGGTGTTGATTGTTAGTGGCAATGTCATACTGAGTAATTTGAGCTGTTGAAGAGGGCAATAGCAGATGCGTAGAAGCTGTTCTTGTGGCAAGATGTTTTGGTCCTGATGGAACGCAGCCTCCTGCAAGAGGGGAACAGCTGAAACAGAGTGTGTCCAGAGTGTGTCCAGTGTCTTCCTCACTCACCTCAAGGACCTTAAGGTGTATCAGGTGGGGACGCTGCAGTACGCTGCAGTACGCTGCAGTTTGCTCTTGTCCTTGGCAGTGGCAGCAGCGTACCAGACGGTAATGGAGGAGGTGAGGATTGACTCAATGATGGCAGTGTAGAATTGCACCATCATTGTCTTTGGTAGGTTGAATTTCTTCAGCTGCCGCATCCTCTGCTGTGATGAGTTGAGATGAGCTGATGTTCAGCTCCCACTTGAGGTCCTGGGAGAGGGTGGTGCCCAGGAAGCGGAGGTGTTAAAGATGTTGGTGAACACCGTAGGCAGTTGGTCAGCGCAGTGCTTCAGCATGGCAGGGGAGACAGCTTCCGGCCCAGCTGCTTTTGGTAGTGGTACTATTTTCCCACCAATACATGAGGAAATGAGAGAAAGCATGATGCAATGCCCAGTAGTGCTTATAGTGTGTTTCTGTATATAATTTCTCCAGCCGTGGTCACATGGTGTCCTAAATTATCTGAATCAGAATCAGAATGGGGTTTATTCGCTATGCAAGATTAACAAAAATAGAATTCACTGTGGCAGAAATTAGCAAACATAGAACATATATGTGGCATACTAATAAAAAATTAATACAATGTAAAATACACTACAAATATGATACAAATAACAAATAATACAAATTATACAAATAATACAAATGATACAAATAACATGGAAGTACAAGTAACATAGGTACAAAGTGGAATGGGTATATATAGTAGGGGGGGGGGATTCTGGAATGGGGTGTGGGGTATGATATTATGAAAGGTATATATTGAAGTCGGACTAAGAAGAACATCACTGAAAGCCTAGGTGTGAAATGCTCAGCCCGCCACTGAAACAAATGTTTCCTTGACTATAACGCTGTTAAGAGTTGAAGAGTTAAGAGTTAAAGTTTGTGAGGAATACCAAAAGAATGTGTAATTATTCAGAGGTATTCATAAGTGTATCACTTCTCAACGTACTAGACAGCATTCTCTCCAATGAGTGGGTATTGTGGGAAATTTGCGCTTCAAAAAAAAATCCACAAGGAACGGCGGGGACATCATTAAGACAAAAACCTTTGTATGCATTTTTTTAATTATTAATACCGATCTGAGAATGGTAGGGGAGTAGCAGAGAGAGAGAGACTCTGAGGGAAACATAAATTATTCAGTTAATTGCTGTATTTTTATGAACAAATACGTCTTTGGGTGACACTAACATCCTGAGCAATGGCTACTGCGGAAATCAAACACTAAACACGCCAGATGGCATCAAATCGAATCCAAGGAACTGTCTGAGTGATGTGTTTAACAAATTTTGCATTACAAAATTAAGCCCTGTAATGAGTGTTAATAATTCAAAGTATTCAATTATGCCATTCCACCCCTTATATCATGAGGGGATTATGTCCCCGGAGGCGATTTCACACCTAAAATCAGACAATACAATACTTTTTACAAATCACTGATTTGATAGAGGACACAATGTTGGAATATACATTTTTTGTGTGGGGAAAAAAACGTGCAACAGCGATGTATTACTAGGTAGATATTTCTCATATGAGGAAAGAGAATACATTATGTATTGAATAAAGCCTACTGACTTTACACACAAAACTCAAGAACGTAGGATAACCTTCTAAATCAAACATCCTGCATCACACCGAATCGACATAAAGCGAGTAGTTAGCGAGAAAGAAAAAAAAAGAAAAAATTAGTTAGCGAGATGGTCCTATGGTATGAGTGTGACTATAGCAGTATAGGTTGCTAGTTACGCACAGTGGCCCATCCAAAGTGGAGTTCCTAACCTAGACATAATTTTTGGCTCCAATACCCAATAAAAGTTTTAAACATCCTTGAAAAGAGCGCTTTTAACTTCCTCCCCCACGCCACTTTTCGGTACCTCTAACCGCTGCCCTCTAATCGGCTCGCTGTCGCAGTCTTTATCTGTCACCGAGTTTAAAGGTCAGGCTGTTTTTATCGTTTTTATCTCAGGTGCTGTATGGAGTTTTTTTCCAATTGTTCTTTCTTTTGTAGAAGGAAGTTATGTTATTATAACTTGGAGTCATGTGGTTCATTTGGTGAGGGTGTTGCGTTAGTAATCAGTAGGTCCCTGGTTCGCACACCGGCTGTGTCAACATAACGTCCACCCTATTGGCTTCAGGGGGAATGTCTCTGTACTTGCTGTAAGCGGTCCCCAACCTTCTTTGCCTCATGGACTGGTTTAATATCAGACAATATTTTCACGGACCGTGGTTGGTGGGTTGGGGACGCTGTGCTAAATGACTAAATGTATCTGCATGTTTATGTGGTTGATGCAGCGAATTGTCTCTTTTGTAAGTGGACTGGATATACCAAAAGTGGATATAAGCTTCAGTATGGGCTTGACGTTGATTAGCAGTGCCGTTATTTATGGCCACAGTTGAAGGGGAATGGAGGCGTTAGCGAGAGGACATGGCAGAAATAACCAACGCATTTTAATGAAGACATTGGCTTTAGTGATAGACTGGTTAACAAGATGAGAGGCCAATGTGAAGGAATGATATCCATATTGCAAAATGCTGCTACAACAATCCATACCTCAGTTATATGAAATGAATGAATTCATGCTAAACATATAACTTAATGTGATTAAACATATCTTGATTATTCATGCCGTAATCAATTTAACATAGATCAACAGGATGACTCTGGGTCTGTGTTGTGTGAAGAGGTATGTCCTTAAACCACTGATCAGTCACCAACAATTAAAGATCATGATTACTTGATTATTTCCATACTGTTTGAAATAAGTTGGGTCTTTGTAAGGTGTGACTATGAATGGCCAGGGTCGCTGATGTAAGAGGTCACAGTAATGCCAAAGTGTATAATGCCATGCAACGTTGAATGAGGATCAAGGCCATTTCGAGAAGCCCTATCTAAAGACCTAAACAAATGCTATCTAGCATAGTGTCATGAGTGTCGTGATTTGTATCCTGCCATATTGTGATACTATATGCGTTCTTGATTTCTTGTATTCCTTGTCAAGTCTTCTGCGATACTCAACTTGGGTGTAAAAGATACCTGCACCGCACACACATGCAACCAATACATTGATTGTCCAATCTTTTGGACTGCCCACTATGTGCCACCACGAACACCCTAGAAATCTTATTGGATGAACACATTTCCTCCCCATGGTCTCCTGACCAATCACCTCACAGACACCTCCCTCTCCTACAAGTACAGACCTGTCTCTCAAAGACAGACAGGCAGAACTTGGACTGGGAAGAACTCTCTCCGATTTCTGTCAGACTACATTCTCACAAAGGCCTTCATTTGAGAGTTTCTGTGAAGCTGCAGCTGAGTTAGTCTCAGATCATCCTGGTGTGGATGCATTCAGCTGAACATTTTAACAGCTACAACAAGTGATATTTCTGAGTGCCATACTATTTCCAATGTTTCTAAGTGCCGTAAAATGATTCTGTAAATATGTTGATCAGCTGGTGTCATAACTCAGATGGTCCACATGAGAGGGTTGCAGCAGCAGCAGGAAAACAATTTGCGAGTTATGCCTCCTTTCCTATGTTTTTTTGACTGACACACTGACAAAGATTATTCACACTGTGCATGCCACAAGAGAACTATTTCATTGTTCTCCTCTGCCATGCCTCTGCACATTTGCACATCCAGAACCTGAATGGTCTAGAGCAGGGGTCCCCAAACTTTTTCCAGTGAGGGCCACATAACCTTTCCCTTCTCTGATGGGGGGCCAGGGTCAGTTTCTAACAGAAAAAGTATGACAATCGCAGGGGTCCCTAAATGTAATCATTTATTGTTTTTACACCTGGGTGTATATTCAGGGTGTATATTCTGAGTATACCCATATTTATTATTATATTCTGTCGTCATAACTGTTTTGCACTTCTGGTTGGATGCTAACTGTATTTCGTTACCCTGTACTTGTACCTGTGTAATGACATCCATCCATCCATCCATCCATTATCTTCCGCTTATCCGGGGCTGGGTCGCGGGGGCAGCAGTCTGAGCAGGGAAGCCCAGACTTCCCTCACCGCACACACCTCCTCCAGCTCCTCCGGGGGGATCCCGAGGCGTTCCCAGGCCAGCCGAGATACATAGTCCCTCCAGCGTGTCCTAGGTCTTCCCCGGGGCCGCCTCCCGGTGGGACATGCCTGGAACACCTCCCGGGGGAGGCGTCCAGGAGGCATCCTAAACAGATGCCCGAGCCACCTCAACTGGCTCCTCTCGACGTGGAGGAGTAGCGGTTCTACTCCGAGCTCCTCCCGAGTGACCGAGCTCCTCACCCTATCTCTAAGGGAGCGCCCAGCCACCCTGCGGAGGAAACTCATTTCGACCGCTTGTATCCGCGATCTTGTCCTTTCGGTCATGACCCAAAGCTCATGACCATAGGTGAGAGTAGGAATGTAGATTGACCGGTAAATCGAGAGTTTCGCCTTGCGGCTTAGCTCCTTCTTTACCACGACAGTCCGGTACAGAGACTGCATCACTGCAGACGCTGCACCGATCCGCCTGTCAATCTCACGTTCCGTCCTTCCGTCACTCGTGAACAAGACCCCGAGATACTTGAACTCCTCCACTTGAGGCAAAGGCTCCCCACCCACCCAGAGGGGGCAAGCCACCTTTTTCCGGTCGAGTACCATGGCCTCGGATTTGGATGTGCAGATCCTCATCCCAGCCGCTTCACACTCGGCATCAAACCGCTCCAGAGCATGCTGGAGGCCCCGATTCGAGGAAGCAAACAGGACAACATCATCCGCAAACAGCAGAGATGAGATCCCGTGCTCCCCGAACCGGAAACCCTCCGCCCCCTGGGCGCGCCTAGAAATTCTGTCCATGTAAACAATGAACAGAACCGGTGACAAAGGGCAACCCTGGCGGAGTCCAGCATGCACCCGGAACAGGTCTGACCTATTGCCGCCAATGCGAACACAGCTCCTACTTCGGTTGTACAGGGAACGGACGGCCCCTAACAAAGGGCCCCGGACCCCGTACTCCCGAAGTACCCCCCACAGGACACCACGAGGGACACAGTCGAATGCCTTCTCCAGATCCACAAAACACATGTAGACTGGTTGGGCAAACTCCCATGAACCCTCGAGCACCCGGTAGAGGGTGTAGAGCTGGTCCAGTGTTCCGCGGCCAGGACGAAAACCACACTGCTCCTCCTGAATCCGAGGTTCGACTATCGGCCGGATTCTCCTCTCCAGTACCCTGGCGTAGACCTTACCGGGGAGGCTGAGGAGTGTGATTCCTCTGTAATTGGAACACATCCTCCGGTCCCCCTTCTTAAATAGGGGAACCACCACCCCGGTCTGCCAATCCATAGGCACTGTTCCAGACCGCCACGCGATGCTGCAGAGGCGTGTCAACCAGGACAGTCCCCCAACATCCAGAGACTTCAGGTACTCAGGACGGATCTCGTCCACCCCCGGAGCCCTGCCACCAAGGAGCCCATCGACTACCTCAGTGACTTCAGCCCGGGTGATAGGCGGGTCCGCCCCGAAGTCCCCAGTCTCTGCTTCCTCCTCAGAAGACGTGACGGCAGGATTGAGGAGATCCTCAAAGTATTCCTTCCACCGTCCGACAACATCCCCAGTCGACGTCAACAGCTCCCCACCCGCACCGTAAACAGTGTTGGTGAAGCACTGCTTCCCCCTCCTGAGGCGCCGAACGGTTTGCCAGAATTTCCTTGGGGCCGACCTATAGTCCTTCTCCATGGCCTCCCCGAACTCCTCCCAGACCCGAGTTTTTGCCTCTGTGACTACCCGAGCCGCGGCACGCTTGGCCTGCCGGTACCGGTCAACTGTTTCGGGAGTCCCACGAGCCAGAACGGCTCGATAGGACTCCTTCTTCAGTTTGACGGCATCCCTTACTTCCGGTGTCCACCACCGGGTTCTGGGATTGCCGCCGCAACCAGCACCAGAGACCTTGCGACCGCAACTCCGGACTGCCGCATTGACAATGGCGGTCGAGAACATGGTCCATTCAGACTCAATGTCCCCAGCCTCCCCCGGGATCTGTGAGAAGCTCTCCCGGAGGTGTGAGTTGAAGACCCCTCTGACAGAGGGGTCCGCCAGGCGTTCCCAGCAGACCCTCACGATACGTTTGGGCCTGCCAAGTCTGTCTAACTTCCCCCCCCGCCAGCGGATCTGACTCACAACCAGGTGGTGATCGGTTGACAGCTCCGCCCCTCTCTTCACCCGAGTGTCCAAGACACACGGCCGCAGGTCAGAAGACACGACAACAAAGTCGATCATCGACCTCCGGCCTAGAGTGTCCTGGTGCCACGTGCACTGATGGACACTCTTGTGCTTGAACATGGTGTTAGTTATGGACAAACCGTGACTAGCACAGAAGTCCAAAAACAGAACACCACTCGGGTTCTGATCAGGGGGGCCGTTCTTCCCAATCACCCTTCTCCAGGTGTCACTGTCATTTCCCACGTGGGCGTTGAAGTCCCCCAGTAGAACGACGGAGTCCTCAGTCGGCGCACTGTTCAGTACGCCTCCCAAAGACTCCAAGAAGGCCGGGTACTCTGCACTGCTGTTCGGCCCGTAGGCCGCCACAACAGTGAGAGACCTGTCCCCGGCTTTTAGGCGCAGGGACGCGACCCTCTCGTTCACCAGAGTAAACTCCAACACGTGGCGACTGAGCTGTGGAGCTATAAGCAAACCCACACCAGCCCGCCGCCTCTTCCCGCGGGGAACGCCAGAGAAATGAAGAGTCCAGCCTCTCTCAAGGATAATGGTTCCAGAGCCCAAGCTGTGCGTGGAGGCGAGGCCGACTATATCTAGCCGGTAACGCTCGACCTCCCGCACAAGCTCGGGCTCCTTCCCCACCAGCGTGGTGACATTCCATGTCCCCAGCGCTAGAGACTGTGTGCGCGGCCCTGGTCGTCCGGGCGCCCGCCCCTGACCACCGCCCAAATCACACAGCACCGGCCCCTTACGGTCCTTCCTGCGGGTGGTGGGCCTGCGGGAAGGTGGTCCCACGTCGCCTTCTCGGGCTGGGCCCGGCCAAGTCCCATGGGAAAAGACCCGGCCACCAGGCGCTCGCCTGCGAGCTCCCACTCTGGGCCTGGCTCCAGAGTGGGGCCCCGGTTTCGCCGATCCGGGCGACGTAGCTGACTTCGTTGGTTTTGTCATCATATGGGTTTTTTGAACCGCTCTTGGTCTGGCTAGTCACCTAGGACCTGTTTGCCTTGGGAGACCCTACCAGGGGCATAAAGCCCCTGACAACATAGCTCCTAGGATCATCCAAGCACTCAAACCCCTCCACCACGTTAAGGTAGCGATTCACGGAGAGGTGTGTAATGACAATAAAGTTGAATCTAATCTAATCTACAGAAAACATGCTGAAACTCCAGTGCACCACACATATCCAAATATTAACAACCCTTTCTGAGATCAAATAACCCTCTCTGGGTTCTTCACAGAATAAAATAAAGCAGAAAATAAATAGGCTAATAACACTATTTATGAAATCAATAAAAATCTAATAACCCTCTCTGGGTTCTTCACAAAAAGAAAGTTATATGCTGTGCCGTGCACAATCCTAGGTAAAAGTTCAAATTCACTTGTCAGAGCAGAATCTCAAATGTCTCTCAAAGTTCTTGTGTTTTTTATTTATAATCCACAAAGCAAGCAGGCTAAGAAACCTAAGTGATACAGCACCTACACAGCACAATGCATTTTGATACCAGTATGGTTGTGGAGATGGATTTGATCCCAATAGATTTTATTATTATTATATTTGTTTATACTCAGAATGACTAATTTAAGTCAGAGAAGTAAGCTTACCTATGTACTGTATGTTCATCAGTGTGAACTGTGGGCCTGCATCTGGCTGGTGAGAAGTTGAATGTCCGGTTCCATTCTAGTCACAGCCAGTCTCAGGGTGCTTTCACACATACACTGTTTAGGTCGGCCCAAATGACGTGTCGCTCCGAGTACGGTTCGTTTGGGTCAGTGTGAACACAACAGCCGCACTCTGGTGCGCACTAAACGGCCGCTCCGAGACCGCTCTAAACAGGTGGTCTGAGAGTGGTCTCGGAGCGGTCTCGGAGCAACACATCTGTGGTGTGAACGCTGCTCGACCTCGGGCCGAACCAAATACAGGAAGTTCTTCACATGTCACTGAGATTCGCTGTCTACTGGATATTTGGAGCGATGATTTTATTAATGTACAGCTGTCTTCCACCCACAAAAACAGTGATGTTTACGCGGGTTTAGCAAATGGCTCCGTGAGAGTCGTAAAAGAGAGAGTCCGTGAGAGTCGTTCGAGAGTCGACCCTAAAATTTGGCATTGCGTCCTGTAATGCATCAGCACGTTCCTCTCCCGACGTAGACGGATCTCATTTTCAAACTGAACAATTTGCCAAAAGTTTAATAAACACATTATATAAAAACTAATAACCAGCGCCAGGGTAAACATACGTGCTTTGTTT
Organism: Neosalanx taihuensis; assembly: GCA_030340665.1. Lineage (NCBI taxonomy): Eukaryota > Metazoa > Chordata > Actinopteri > Osmeriformes > Salangidae > Neosalanx > Neosalanx taihuensis. Next base: position 7,316,235 of record CM059307.1, read on the forward strand.
ATTTCCATCTCTCTAGCTTCCGCGTGTTAGGCTGGTTGTCATGGAAACATGTGGGGGGTGGTCATGGGGGTCAGAGCTGTCAGAGACCAATGATAGCGTTGACAGTTGTCACATGGTGTACAGTGCGGCGTTTCGAGTACAGTAAAAAAAAACATATGTGAACACGGACCGCACTAACTGAAAAATGATACAATGTATTTTGGAGCGCTCCAAAGCCGCACCACAGTGCGCACCAACATATGTGAAAACAGCCTCAAACACTGATGCAAATGTTCATCTGTCAATCTTGATCTCGTTGGAGTTTTCAGGAGTTTCATGTGTAAAAAAGGTTTGCTCGCAGATCTACGTACTGCCAAAAAGTGTGGACATCTTTATTGCCTGTTTTTTTATGTTAGGGTAGGTGTTATTTGGGAGGGCGGCATAGAAGTCAATGAGACTGTTGTGCTTGAATGCGTCTTTCAGAACATCACAGTTCTGTAACTTGGCCAGCTCAAACTGCGCGGGCCGTAGGGGGCCGTAGTTTGGGGACCCCTGGTCTAGAGACACAGAACCATGTCCAACCTCAAAGTAGGAACCACCATTTTAGCTGGTTAAAAGTAAATTAAGTAAATCTCAATATGTTGCAGTGCTGTGTAGCACAAAGTTGATACAAACACATTTGTCAGATTGCTGTGTCTCACCATGGTGTGTTGGAGATGCAAAGTGGTTGCTAGGACACAGTCAATGATCACACTGGGTTTCTCATCAGAGAGGTTAGGATCCACCTTGGGAGCTTCAACCTCCAGGAGGTTGTTTAGGGCAGTGATTCTTAACCATAGAGCACTACCTAGAGGGCCGCAAGATACCTTGTTTTTGCACCTGTGGGCCGCTTGGGCCGTGGGACTGCATAGGTTATCAACTGTTACATTTACATTTAATAATTTAGCAGACGCTTTATCCAAAGCGACTTACAAGACAGAGCTTGTAAGTCGCTATGTTAATTAATGTGTACGCGCGGATTCGGGTGACGCCAGAGCTACTGTGCTATGTTATCCGAGACGATCAGTTACAATGCAGCTTCCGACCACATGGTGGCGGTAATGGGTTAGTCAGTTTAACAAGCTCACAGAATAACAGAAGAAGATCGACATTCAGTTAGTGATGGAGAAGTTTTGGAAAAATGAAGACAAAAGTGGTGCTGGACATCCCCAAAAGACTAAATGTGTGCGAAAATACAATCCCGACTTCATTTCGTATAGATTTGTGAACGTGGGTAGTGAAGAAGAGCCGAGAGCCCAGTGTGTGGAGTGTGGGCTGACGCTATCTAATGACATTTTGAAGCCCTCGAAGCTACAGCGGCACCTAGTTAATGAAAGCTTAATAAAAATCTTGGTGGTAATCACATTTGATCATGTCATTGTATTATTTATTTAACTCAACTACTTAAGGTTTTAGCTTGTTAGCATGTTAAACTGTACTTGGATTTGATCTATTATTGAATACAAATGAGTGAGATCAATTCATCTCTACAATATTAATATTTAATGGGCCCCGGGCCACTGCACTGAGAAAATTGGGCCTCAGGGTCAAAAAGGTTAAGAACCCTTGGTTTAGGATATCTTAAGATAATTTGGACTCAGCAGTGGTCTTTGGAACCTGGTTTGAGTTGACCTCAGTGATAACTGCCTTCATCTCTTCATCACTGTGAGCTCTGACTGGTTCCCGGAGAAAGTCCTCCATGGCCACTGTAAGTTGCCACTTTGGGGCTGCCTCTTTCCTTGTTGTTCAGCCTTCGTGGATGTTGTTCTGTAAAAAGATTATACAAGTTAACATATTTTTGGAAGACATTATACTGTGTCTGGCAATATAAGTCACAAGAAAATTGCGAGATATTTAACTTTACAATTGACTTTGATTAGTAAGGATTGTAAGGATTTGTAAGGATTGTAAAGATTATTGCTGGTGGCCTGATCATGCCCAGGAATATCTCAAGTCCCTCCAATGTAACCTAGAAGAATAAGGGTGAGAGAGAAAGAGAGATAGATAGAGAGAGAGAGAGAGAGAGAGAGAGAGAGAGAGAGAGAGAGAGATGAAAAGTGTGAGAAGTCTAATCTGACAGGATTCTTGATTGTCTCTGAATTATTTTTTATTAATGTTGTCTCATAGCGTACCTTTCTCCCAAACTGGTTAGAGAGAGGTTGCTCGTTCTCCAGTTCTGTAAAGACAGGAATCGGCATTATAATTATGACTATGATTATTTGTCATTAGGCAAATTTGGTGCCCCCTCAGAACTTGGTGCCCTACTCACAGCGCGTGGTGGGAGTGATTGGCTTTGACAATATCCATGTGGTGGACAGATTGATCGTTACGCTTTGATCAAGACTGTTTCGCGTGCCTCTTTTAATTTGGTCCAAATCACATCAGTTTCGCAAAATGACTGTTTTCTACACTTCTTATGAATGTCTTTGATTGTATTATTTCTTTCTGATTAGTCCTATAACACACGCGGTTGCTTACCAAATATTGTTGGCAAGAATGGGAAATTCGGTTGACTGATGTTTACAAGCTGTCAGTTTCACACCTGCAGGTAACGACAGAGAGGTGCGAGAACTACGGCGCGCAAATGGAAACAGCGAGCATCCCTGAGGTAAACACGGAAAAGGTGTTCAGAAACATGAATCGCTGCATCACCGTGTGAGTTTCCTGTCAGATTCTGGTATTGAGCCATCTTTCACTGGCGTTTATTTAAACAATAAATGAAAGGGAACAAGTTTATTTATGGGTGGTAAATCAAGTCATATTCATATAGTTTTCAGTTTTATTGAATACAGATCAGCACCTTTAACCTCTTTACGGTGTAGTATCAATCCAGGGAACTAAACTTGTTTTCCAATGGCCTCATGTGACTCCATGACTTGCTGTGAGTGTGGGTCATTTTACTAGCCTATACACGTGTGTAGCAGTGAACATTTATGTACCTTAAATGAGTCAAAGCCTCGGGCCTCAGTGTCCGTTTTGTCTTGAGTCATGCCTCAAAGAATAAGTACACTTATTGAAATAACTGCCTAAATCCATCATATATTTAGCATCGCGATGTTGTCATGGGTCAAGCGTGTTATTTAACATGACAGAGGGAAAAATGTGGAAGGAGAAATGACGCTGAACCATATGAAATAGGTGCTGTTAAGGAAATAACTCAGTGTCCTTCCACAAAAGCACAAGAAAAACACATTCACATATGACACGGTCGTGTGTTCACGTGTTTGTTTTAGAGCAGTCTGAATTATTTCCTTAACGGTCCTTCATAACAAACACCGTGATCCCAGTTTAAAAATAATTGTAAAATACGTTTTGAAACGCTCATTTTCTACCTAAAGAATACTGTGACAATTAAGCAATACAGATGTAGATTAGCTAGGTTATGCCACCCTGATGACACTCAGCCATGGACTCAGCAGGCACGCTCCTAAATTGACGCTGGCGTGATTACATCATCAGCCACCCGCCCACAGCTCCGCCCACAGCTCCGCCCACAGCTCCGCCCACAGCTCCGCCCACAGCTCCGCCCACAGCTCCGCCCACAGCTCCGCCCACAGCTCCGCCCACAGCTCCGCCCACAGCTCCGCCCCCTCCCCCGCCTCTTTGATGTTGATCCGCTTGCATCAGCACCGGTTCAACTCTCAACGCATCATTACGGTGCACGAGGAGGGGGAGAGGCAGGGAGGGAGGGAAAGAGAGAGAGAGAGAGAGAGAGAGAGAGAGAGAGAGAGAGAGAGAGAGAGAGAGAGAGAGAGAGAGCGAAAGACAGAAAGACAGAAAGACAGAAAGACAGAAAGCGAGATTCCCGGAGCTTGAGAACAGCATTATCGAGAGAGCATCCAAACGTCGCGCGCGGTACACAGCCGAGAGATAGTGAAGAGCGCCTCGCTGACGGCACCGGAGGACAGGAACCCAAACCGAAAAGGCCGCTGCATTCGACAGGAAGAAGGAATGGAGAGCTTGCTGGATAATCCAATGAAAGCCGTTCTGTACCTGAAGGAACTCACCACTATTGTACAGAACCAGCAAAGCCTGATCCAAACGCAGCGCCAGCGCATCGACGAGCTCGAGCGTAAGGTGGAAGATCTGATTGGGGAGAACCGCCAACTGCGGGACCCCGTTCAGTATCACCACCCTCATCATCACCACCCGTCCCACCGCAACACCAGCCCACAGCCTCCCGTCCATCATCACCAACACCCGGGAGCGACTAAAACCACCGCTCATCCCGGACAACAACCGCAACCCCCGCTCCAGCAGATACCTCTCCAGGTTCATCCACCCCAGCATCCTCCCCCTCCAACACCGCCAGTTCACCACCCGCAGCAGCTGCAGCTTGTACCCACCTCCCCGCCGTCTCCCAAGGCGGGTCAGTCAAGTCCTGATTCCGCGGATGAGGAAAAGAAAACCCCGTGCTGCAAGTCCCTGGTGCCCCAAACACCCGCCACTCTCTGTCGCGCGGTTGGACTCGCAAGGAAGGCTGAGTGAGTATATGCTAGCAGCTTTTCGGCTACGTCGTCTATGTTACGTTTATCAATAGGGATAAGGGATGATCTTATCGACAAGAAGGGCAACGTTGGTGGTCTAAAATATGTCGATATCGTCCCATTTTGTTATATGAAAGATAATGTGTGTGATAAGTAACATACTCTGTATATTAGCCTTCTCTCAGGTAACAATCCCTCACATGAACCGGATCATGATGGCTAATGATTAATTCGATATGAAGTCCTAATTTGTTACCGTTAATACGCATTTGTTTTAAGAATACCAACAATTATGTTATCTTTAATAGGTCTGACAACGAAATATTGGCCACTCACGACGAAACAAATAAGACTAGAAGAATGTCATAAATACTAAAAGTCGTATACCCCGATCAACTTTGATCATATCCCACGCTTCTCAACAAAGCAGACCTGACAGTGTCTGACAGCAGCAACATAGCTGGATCTAGCAGCACATTTGGACCGTGTGTTTACTGAGGGGACGGACAGAGATGAATGGCTGCCGATAAATCACGTTTGTAGTTTGTAGTGAAACAAACAAGGACCACTTAGGCATAGACACTTCCTCCTCCTCCTCCTGCCTTCATCCCCTTCCTCCTCCTCCTCCTCCTATAAGATGTTGAATCTACATACGGCCTACTTAATTCCGAAATGTCCTAATGTTTCCATTAATATTCCAATGATATATATATATATATTCTGTTATTTACATGTATTCAAATGAGTTGCGCTATTACTGTATTATATAATTATCTGTAAATAATGTGCTTAATCTGAAAAGCTTTTTGTTTGACCAAATTTGCAGCCCCCCCCCCCCCCCCCCCCACACACACACACTATACACACACACAAAACATACACACGCACAAAACATACACATGCACACACACGTACACACGCACACACCATACACACGCACACAGTCTACACATAAGTCTCACACATACAAAATCAAGCCCCATCTGTTCTGTAAGGCTGTTTTGGAATCTGTCCTTTTATTCCAGAGTGATTTACAATGCCATTAAAGCTTAATTCCTGAAGAGCTGACACTGGCCAAGGATGGATACACAGCTGATGATGTCATAGCTTTAAACGCCACATGATTGACAGGGTGATACGTGCTTTATGACTGGTTACATAATACCAGTTCAAACTTTATTTAAATGTACGTTGTTGCACATCAAATTGCATAATCCATCGCTGTTTAATTAACAGTTAGAGCTGTCCATGGTGCTGAATTCTAACACATGCAAACACACACACGTTTCTGTCCTGCACAAACACAGTTTTCATAATAGGAAATCGTCAGTGGACTTAGGTTATCCAACTGCTACATTATGGGACCAGCTGTGGTCCCTGGTTGACAGATTCCCAAAATTAAAAGGAGTCCTAGTCACAGAGAAAGAGAGTGAGAGAGAGAGAAAGAGAGAGAGACAGAGCGACAGACAGAGAGAGATGCAGAGAGAGATGCAGAGAGAGACAGAGTGAGAAGTATTGCTGCATGTTTCCATGCCAGAATACGTCTCATCAGTACCTGTGGCTGAGGTGTGAGGTTATTATGGTCTGCGCTCTGAACCTCCGCAAAGGAGCACAAATCGTCTGCTGTTGGCGTTCAAGTTTGCAGCCTGTGTTTCTGTGTCGGTTTGCTCTGAGAGGCTGCTGGAGAGATGAAAACTTCTCCCTCGTCTACTTCACTCACTTTGTGTTTCTGTTGGTGTCTCCTGCTTCAACTCATCCTCTTCCAATCTCTCTCAATTTGTATATAAGATAGCATTTTTAGTAGCATGTGTGCCTTTATTATTTTTGATAGAGATAGTTTGTCTGGAGAGGACAAGAAATGTGGGGAGAGAGAGAGAAGGAGAAAGATAGGGAGAGAGAGGGAGGGAGATAAGGAGAGAGACAGAGAGAGAGAGAGAGAGAGAGAGACAGAGAGAGAGGGAGAAAGAGAGAGAGGAAGGGGATGGCATGCAGCAAAGAGCCTGGGCTGGATTCAAACCTAGGTCGCTCTGTCCCCCCCTTCGTTTCTGTGTTCTCTCTCTCATCCTATCCCCATCCATCCAATCACAAGATTGCAGCTCCTCCCACCTTCTTGTAACAGTCAACTTCCCAACAGTAGCATCCTCTGCAGTAATGTTTATCAGTATTCAGCTCCATACCTCCATCCTTTCCCCAGCAGGCTGCCTCTCCCTCTTTCCCCAGCTTCGCTACCTCCTGGCTGGGTGTTTCTCTGTCCCCCTCTGCCTCTGGTTATCTAACTCTCGGTTAAGTGCCTCATGCTGTCAGCCATAGTGTCTCTGCTGTGTTGTGTGGGTGGGTGTTGTGTATGTGTGTGTGTTGTGTGTTGTTGTGGTTGAGGTGATTTTCCACCCTAAGGGGAAGCCTCTGGGTGTCTCACAGCTTCTTGTTTGCAACCAGGTACACACACTTACACACTCACACACATACATGTCTACACACTCACAATGTCTGCGACTAGAAACATACAGACATGCACACATTGCATAAACATGCATTTACAAATATACACTCACACAAACACACATACAGTCACACAAACACTCATGCAAACACATACACCAACAGTCATACAAACACTCACACAAAAACACACACAAACACTCATGCAAACACACACACCAAAACTCACCCAAACACTCACACACAAACACTCACCACCTGGCAGTCGGCATGTTGCTTTTCCTCTACATTGGCTGGCACCCATCACCCCCCTCCCATCCATCCATCCAACCAGCCCTTCCGGGCTTCTCCACTCTTCATGGCTCTCTGCCAGCGCAGCGTCTGAATGTGAGAGAGTGAGAGAGCTTTACCAGCTGTTTCTTTAACGTTAGCATACATTAGCATGGCTCCCTGCTTGTTGACCGCATGGTGCTGCAGGATGTGCTAGCGTGGCGCTAGTCTGCTGCTCTGTGATCAATGAGGCCTGATCTCCTGCCAGGCACAGCCGGATGCTACGGCTAGGCTCAATGCTAGCCTCCTTGTGGGGTTGCCGACACAGCAGGGGGTCTAACGGGTGTGGGGCGAGTAATCAGATACAGAATCAGAATCAGTTTTAATCGCTATGCAAGATTTACAAACATATAATTCACTTTGGCAGAAAGGAGTGAACATAGAGCATATATGTGACATAATAATAAAACAGGATTACCAAAAATATAATGTAAAATACAATACAAATTAGATACAAATAACATAAACATAAAAGTACAAATAACATAGGGAAAATGTGGGCATTAGCTGTACAGATGGGGGAGGTGATGTAACTACAATGAGAGAGTGCAGAGAAGGATGGGTATATATAGTTCGGGGGGGGGGGGGTGTCTATACACAGTAGTGCAAAATCACAGTAGTAAGTTTCAAGGTGGTGTGTGCTAAAGTGGGAGAGTGCAGTGGGATTCTGGATGGGGGTGTGGGGGTGTTGGTGGATGTGGCAATGTCATACTGGGTCATTGGCCCTGTTGAAGAGGGCAATGGCAGAAGGGTATAAGCTGATTCTGTGGCGAGAGGTTTTGGTCCTGGTTTTGCTTGTTGAAATGTGTCAAGATGTTATGTAGTAAGGCAATCTGTACGTTAGAGAGAGAGAGAGAGAGAGAGAGAGAGAGAGAGAGAGAGAGAGGAGAGAGAGGAGAGAGAGAGAGAGAGAAGTAGCTTGCTTTTGACACTGACAACCTTTTTATAATCATCATACATTGCTCTTTGGAACCTCTCAGGCTTTTGAAATGGACTTACTCTCATTCTGGCACACCCCCCTTCCCCCCTCTCAACACCTCCCCCAGACTGAATAGGTGACACATTTGCTGGGTGAACTATGGGTATCGTGACTCTGGGCTCTGTAGGAACCCAAATCATGAATATCACATTTGGTTTGGGTGTGCTTTTCCACTGCAGCATGGCTCTGCAGCTGCCTAGTTAGAAGCTGCTAGAAGTGTGACACCCTCATGGATTGTTAGTCTGCTTTCTTCACAGGCTAGATGGCAGGCATAAGTGTGTGTCTTTGCTGGTGTGCTTGTGGACTTGGTGCTTGGAGACACAGTATCTTCAAACCACTAATATGTGAAGGACTTCTTTGATAGCTGATGTCACACTAGGTCATCTCTTTAAACGGCATGACGTTCAAACAAACCCATCCGTGAAGAGAGAGATATGGGAAAAGAGGGCAGGGAAGAGATGGGAGATGTCCTGGTGTGTTCAAATCAACATTTATTTGTATAGCCCTTTTTACAAGCAGTGTCTCAGAGGGCTTCGCATATGCCCATAGGACTGCCCCACAACCGACCTAACCCCTTGAGGAAACAATTCAGTGAGGGATCCCCTCTTCCGGGGACGGTTGGTGAAAGAGATGCAGAACATTTGCAAGATCCAAGATGGCGCCACGAACGGCTGCCTCGACGGGACTGAGCTACCTAGTCAGTCTGTTTTTGTTCGTAAATTGTGTGTTCTGCCAAGATCCGCGGAGTTTTTTATCAAAAGAAGAACTCCTAAACATCAGAGGAACAACCCCTGATAGTTTGATGCCCACTTTTCTGCTCCCGGAGTCTGAACTTGTGGATATTCTGATCAGCTCAACAATCGGCATTGTCTGTGCCCTGAAAAAGCGCTACAATGCTAACAAGGCTAACAAGGCTAGCACCAGGAAAAGGGGGAGTCGAGCGGGCGCTCTTGTCCGACTCAGGAGGCGCGGAAACCGGCCCGCGCTACCGAGTCTCTTCCTCTCCAATGTGCGTTCACTGCACAATAAAATGGACGAACTCCGGATTACCATGGCGAAAAACAAAGACTTCCTTCTCTCCTCGGCTATGTGCTTCACGGAAACCTGGCTATGTGACAAGGTGGTGGACGCTATGCTGGACCTGACCGGATTCCAGCTGCTAAGAGCGGATCGAGACGCGGCCCTGTCTGGGAAGAAGAAAGGTGGAGGTATTTGTTTTTATATCAACCGCTGCTGGTGTGTGGATGTATCGGTGATTATGAGACATTGTTCCCCCGACCTGGAATCTTTTTTCATAAACTGTAGACCTTTTTATTTGCCCCGGGAGTTCGCGTCCTTCATCCTGGTTGGTGCTTATCTGCCACCGGGCCCACTGGTTAAAGAAGCCCAGCGCATGTTAGCAGACCAGATCCTGAAAGTGGAGCGAACCCTCCCGGACTCTCTAGTCATCGTCCTAGGTGACTTCAACAAAGGTAACCTCAGCCAAGAACTCCCCAAATACAGACAATTCATAACCTGCCCCACCAGGGAGGGTAACACCCTGGACCATTGTTATACCACAGCCAGCAAGGCTTACCATGCCGTGTCCCGTGCTGCACTGGGTCACTCCGACCGCGCCATGATCCACCTGATTCCTGCATACAAGCAGAAACTAAAACTCTGTAAACCTGCAGTGAGGACATCAAAACAGTGGACCAGCGAGGCTGTGGAGGAACTCAGAGCTAATCTGGACTGGGAAATGTTTGCTGCCGCTACAAACGGACTGGATGAGTACACTGAGGCTGTGACATCATACATCAGCTTCTGTGAGGATTCCTACATACCAACTCGATCCAGGGTGAGTTACAACAATGACAAACCCTGGTTTACTGCAAAACTCAGAAGTCTGAGGTCGAAGAAGGAGTTGGCGTTTAAGTCTGGCGACCGTTACAGATTTAAGGAGGCGAAGAAGCTGTTCAGCAGGGGCGTCAGAGACGCGAAACGACTCTACTCAAAGAGACTGCAAGAACAATTCTCCTCAAACGACTCTGCTTCTGTCTGGAGGGGGCTTAGGCAAATTACCAACCACAAGCCCAGAGCCCCACCCACCACCAACGACTCCCGCCTGGCCGAGGACCTGAACGAATTCTATTGTAGATTCGAAGGACAATCGGACAGCCCCATGCCCCAGCCCCACCCCCCACCCCCCTCCACCCCAACCAGCACCCCACCCCCCACCCCCCCACCTATCAACACCAACACAATGTTGACTCTCTCCATTCAAGAGAGGGAAGTTAACAAAGTGTTAAAGAAACAGAACCCTCGCAAAGCTGCCGGGCCGGACGCTGTCTCCCCTGCCACACTGAAGCACTGCGCTGACCAGCTGTCTCCTGTGTTCACCAACATCTTCAACACCTCCCTGGAGATGTGCCACGTGCCAGCCTGCTTCAAGTCCTCCACCATCATCCCTGTGCCCAAGAAGGATGTTTGCTTAGGATGTTCTACGAGTCTGTGGTAGCCAGTGCTATCCTCTATGCTGTTGCCTGCTGGGGCAGCAGGCTGAGGGCAGCGGATGCCAACAGGCTCAACAAACTTATCCGGAAGGCCGGTGACATTGTGGGGGTAGAGCTGGACTCTCTGGCAGTGGTGTCGGAGAGGAGGATGCTGGCCAAACTCAACGCCATCCTGGACAGTACCTCCCACCCACTCCACAATGTGCTGGTCGGACAAAGGAGTACTTTCAGCGGGAGACTCATCCTCCCGAAATGCACCACGGAGCGCCACAGGAAGTCATTCCTGCCTGTGGCCATCAAACTTTACAATTCCCACACTAGTAGTTTGTAAGCCAACTGTATATCCTGTGAAATAGCATAACATCCAGGGATATAACAATGGACATTAGGCAATAGTCGGACACAACTTCTGTAACATAACTACATATTTGGCAATATTCTGGTACAACTGTATATAACCATGTATATTCTGCTAATAACCTGCAATCCTGTATATCCTGTATATGCTGCAAATAACTGTAAATCCTGTACATCACAATTACTTGCATAATTGTAATTGAATTGTATAGATTATAAGGGTATAGTCTGTAACCTGCACTTTATCCTGGACATACTGTATATTCTGCTGTACATTCTGCACATTCTGTACAAAAACTGAAAATCATGTACATTCTAATATAATACTGTATATTATACAAGACCATTACTGTATAATTGTAAATGTATAGCTTCTGTACATAATCACTATGCTCCCTGGGAGGATTCACCTCACCCACCATTTTTTTACTTATTGTTATTGACCCCACCCCCTACCCCTGTGTACACTTTCTAATCTTTTACCTCACACCCTTACCCTTGTGTGCTTTGCGAGACTGTGTGCCGTTGATACAAAGGAGTTTCCCTCGGGATCAATAAAGTAATCTGAATCTGAATCTGAATCTGAATCTGAAGCCCAGACCAACAGGACTGAACGACTACAGACCCGTCGCCCTGACATCTGTGGTAATGAAGTCCTTCGAACGCCTGGTGCTGGCACACCTCAAAAACTTCACAGACCCCCTCCTAGACCCCCTGCAGTTCGCCTACAGAGCCAACAGGTCTGTGGATGACGCAGTCAACATGGCCCTCCACTAAACCCTCCAGCATCTGGACTCTCCAAACACCTACGCCAGGATCCTGTTTGTGGACTTCAGCTCTGCCTTCAACACCATCATCCCGGCTCTGCTTCAGGACAAGCTCTCCCAGCTGAACGTGCCCGACCCCACCTGCAGGTGGATCATAGACTTCCTGTCCGACAGGAAGCAGCGCGTCAGGATGGGAACGCAAGTCTCTGACTCCTGGTCCATCAGCACCGGATCCCCTCAAGGCTGTGTCCTTTCCCCCCTGCTCTTCTCCCTGTACACAAACAGCTGCTCCTCAAGTCATCCATCAGTCAAGCTCCTGAAGTTTGCGGACGATACCACCCTGATCGGGCTCATTTCTGATGGGGACGAGTCTGACTTCAGGTGGGAAGTGGACAACCTGGTGACTTGGTGCAGCCAGAACAACCTGGAGCTCAACGCTCTTAAGACAGTGGAGATGGTTGTGGACTTTAGGAAGGACCCAGCCCCACTCCCCCCCATCACACTGCGCGACTCCCAGGTCAACAGTGTGGAGTCCCTTCGCTTCCTGGGCACCACCCTCTCCCAGGACCTCAAGTGGGAGCTGAACATCAGCTCACTCACAAAGAAAGCCCAGCAGAGGATGTACTTCCTGCGGCAACTGAAGAAATTCAGCCTGCCAAAGACAATGATGGTGCAATTCTACACTGCCATCATCGAGTCCATCCTCACCTCCTCCATCACCGTCTGGTACGCTGCTGCCACTGCCAAGGACAAGAGCAGACTGCAGCGTATCATACGTGCCGCTGAGAAGGTGATAGGCTGCAACCTGCCATCCCTTGAGGACCTGCACACGGCAAGGTCTCTAAAACGGGTGAGGAAGATTGCGGCCGACTCCTCCCACCCTGGACACTCAGTGCTTCAGCTGCTCCCTTCTGGCAGGAGGCTGCGGTCCATCAGGACTAAAACCTCTCGCCACAAGAACAGCTTCTACCCCTCTGCTATTGCCCTCTTCAACAGGGCCAAGGACTCAGTTTGAGACACCCCCCCCTCCAGAATCCCATCCACTTTAGCACAAAACACTTTAAACTTAAAAAACTTACAACTGTGATATTTGCACCACTGTGTATATACCCCCCCCAACGTACCATATATATATATACCCATTCCACTCTGTACCCATGTCATTTGCAATTCCATGTTACCTGTATCATTTGCACTACTCGCATCATTTGTATTATTTGTAACATTTGTATTCCATGTTACCTGTATCATTGCACTACTCGCATCATTTGTATTATTTGTAACATTTGTATTCCTTGTCTATATGTATCCTATCTGCAGTGTATCTTTACATTGTATTAATTTTCATTTTATTAGTAGGCCACATTTATGTTCTATGTTTGCTCATTCCTGCCAAAGTAAATTCTATGTTTGTTTATCTTGCATAGCGAATAAACCCCCATTCTGATTCTGAAAACATAGTCATACAGCTAGAAAGAGTTCATTTTTGTTTGGCTCGCGGTCACAGCACAAACTCTGGGATGAACAGGAGGACGCGCAAGGTCGAACATGTAATAATAAGGCGTCATGAATGTGCAAAAAAGACTGGGTCTGTGATATTGCAAAGTCAGAAGTCAGAAGTCAGAACCAGCTTTGTCCTTGATAGTGCCTAAGACGTGATCCCACAGGGGATCATGTGGCACAGTCGGTTAGGGAGAGTTAGGAGCTAGTAATCAAAAGGCACTGATTCAAACCCAGCGTGTGCCAATATGAAATTGTGTCCTTGGGCAGGGTACTTTACCCTACTTGCCTCAGGGGGAATGTCCCTGTACCTGCTGTAAGTTGCTCTGGATAAGACTGTCTGCTAAATGTCTAAATTAATTGTAAATATTTATGGAAATGTCACTCAGAAACGCTTGGCAGGGGGCTTGGAATTTAAATATGGGAACACTGTTGTTTATTCACGGAGCAACGTCAATATGTCGAATTGCACAACCCCCTCAGTCGGAGGTAGAGTTGCATCCCAGAAAAATGGAAGCATTCCGGATTTCGTATGCAAACGAGTTCGCTGTGAGAAATCAGCGTTGGATGTTTGTTTGGTCTCATTTGTCTCGTGGTTTGTAACAGGAAGTTTACTTAATGATTTGGTTCTCTTGTTCTGTTCTATGCGGATCTGAAATCAGTTGACAAGCCAGTGTGTGACTAACTAAATTACTACCTTTCTCCCTGCCTACAAGAACCTTGAGACTGTCCTGTGAATTTGCTCTTCCATCCCTTTCAGGGTTTTCTACTGGATGGTGGCTCCGATTATGCTATAATTCCTCAAAGGCGATTGAGAAGGTTTTTTTTCCATCCATCCATTATCTTCTGCTTATCCGGGGCCGGGTCGCGGGGTCAGCAGTCTGAGCAGGGAAGCCCAGACTTCCCTCACCGCACACACCTCCTCCAGCTCCTCCGGAGGGATCACGAGGCGAGAGACATAGTCCCTCCAGCGTGTCCTAGGTCTTCCCCGGGGCCGCCTCCCGGTGGGACATGCCTGGAACACCTCCCGAGGGAGGCGTCCAGGAGGCATCCTAAACAGATGCCCCTCCTCACCCACCCAGAGGGGGCAAACCACCTTTTTCCGGTCGAGTACCATGGCCTCGGATTTGGAGGTGCTGATCCTCATCCCAGCCGCTTCACACTCGGCATCAAACCGCTCCAGAGCATGCTGGAGGCCCCGGCTCGAGGAAGCAAACAGGACAAACAGGACAGGACAAACATCATCAGGACTTCCGCAAACAGCAGAGATGAGATCCCGTGCTCCCCGAACCGGAAACCCTCCGCCCCCTGGGCGCGCCTAGAAATTCTGTCCATATAAACAATTAACAGAACCGGTGACAAAGGGTAACCCTGGCGGAGTCCAGCATGCACCCGGAACAGGTCCGACTTATTGTCGGCAATGCGAACACAGCTCCTACTTTGGTTGTACAGGGAACGGATGGCCCCTAACAAAGGGCCCAGAACCCGTACTCCCGAAGTACCCCCCACAGGACACCACGAGGGACACAGTCGAATGCCTTCTCCAGATCTACAAAACACATGTAGGCTGGTTGGGCAAACTCCCATGAACCCTCGAGCACCCGGTAGAGGGTGTAGAGCTGGTCCAGTGTTCCGCGGCCAGGACGAAAACCACACTGCTCCTCCTGAATCCGAGGTTCGACTATCGGCCGGATTCTCCTCTCCAGTACCCTGGCGTAGACCTTACCGGGGAGGCTGAGGAGTGTGATTCCTCTGTAATTGGAACACATCCTCCGGCCCCCCTTCTTAAATAGGGGAACCACCACCCCGGTCTGCCAATCCATAGGCACTGTTCCAGACCGCCACGCGATGCTGCAGAGGCGTGTCAACCAGGACAGTCCCACAACATCCAGAGACTTTAGGTACTCAGGACGGATCTCGTCCACCCCCGGAGCCTTACCACCAAGGAGCCCATCGACAACTTCAGTGACTTCAGCCCGGGTGATAGGTGGGTCCGCCCTGGAGCCCCCAGTCTCTGCTTCCTCCTCGGAAGACGTGATGGCAGGATTGAGGAGATCCTCAAAGTATTCCTTCCACCGTCCGACAATATCCCCAGTCGAGGTCAACAGCTCCCCACCCGCACCGTAAACAGTGTTGGTGAAGCACTGCTTCCCCCTCCTGAGGCGCCAAACTGTTTGCCAGAATTTCCTTGGGGCCGACCGATTGTCCTTCTCCATGGCCTCCCCCAACTCCTCCCAGACCCGAGTTTTTGCCTCTGTGACTACCCGAGCCGTGGCACGCTTGGCCTGCCGGTACCGGTCAACTGTTTCGGGAGTCCCATGAGCCAGAACAGCTTGATAGGACTCCTTCTTAAGTTTGACGGCATCCCTTACTTCCGGTGTCCACCACCGGGTTCTGGGATTGCCGCCGCGACCAGCACCAGAGACCTTGCGACCACAACTCCAGACTGCCGCATTGACAATGGAGGTCGAGAACATAGTCCATTCAGACTCAATGTCCCCAGCCTACCCCGGGATCTGTGAGAAGCTCTCCCGAAGGTGTGAGTTGAAGACCCCTCTGACAGAGGGGTCCGCCAGGCGTTCCCAGCAGACCCTCACGATACGTTTGGGCATGCCAAGTCTGTCTAACTTCCCCCCCCGCCAGCGGATCTGACTCACAACCAGGTGGTGATCGGTTGACAGCTCCGCCCCTCTCTTCACCCGAGTGTCCAAGACACACGGCCGCAGGTCAGAAGACACGACAACAAAGTCGATCATCGACCTCCGGCCTAGAGTGTCCTGGTGCCACGTGCACCGATGGAAACTCTTGTGCTTGAACATGGTGTTAGTTATGGACAAACCGTGACTAGCACAGAAGTCCAATAACAGAACACCACTTGGGTTCCGATCAGGGGGGCCGTTCTTCCCAATCACCCTTCTCCAGGTGTCACTGTCATTTCCCACGTGGGCGTTGAAGTCCCCCAGTAGAACGACGGAGTCCCCAGTCGGCGCACTGTTAAGTATGCCTCCCAGAGACCCCAAGAAGGCCGGGTACTCTGCACCGCTGTTCGGCCCGTAGGCCGCCACAACAGTGAGAGACCTGTCCCCGGCTTTTAGGCGCAGGGACGCGACCCTCTCGTTCACCGGTGTAAACTCCAACACGTAGCGACTGAGCTGTGGAGCTATAAGCAAACCCACACCAGCCCGTGACATTCCATGTCCCCAGCGCTAGAGACTGTGTGCGCGGTCCTGGTCGTCCGGGCGCCTGCCCCTGACCACCCCCCAAATCACACAGCACCGGCCCCTTACGGTCCTTCCTGCGGGTGGTGGGCCTGCGGGAAGGTGGTCCCACGTCGCCTTTTCGGACTGGGCCCGGCCGGGTCCCATGGGAAAAGACCCGGCCACCAGGCGCTTGCCTGCGAGCTCCCACTCTGGGCTTGGCTCCAGAGTGGGGCCCCGGTTTCGCCGATCCGGGCGACGTAACGGATTTCGTTTGTTTGGTCATCATAGGGTTTTTTTGAACCGCTCTTGGTCTGGCTAGTCACCTAGGACCTGTTTGCCTTGGGAGACCCTACCAGGGGCATAATGCCCCAGACAACATAGCTCCTAGGATCATCCAAGCACTCAAACCCCTCCACCACGTTAAGGTGGCGATTCACGGAGAGGGCGGGTTTTTTTGTTTCATGAAATGCTTATAGTGAGAGACAACCTGACAAACAACGACAGGTGTTAGCTTAGAAATGTCCTAGGCCAGGGGAACTGAAATATCTAGACATATGGGTGAACATCATTCTGGTGCTTGTACTTGGGAAAACTCATTTCCTGTTTGTTAAAGTGCCAGACATCAGACTATAAGCATTTTGTTTGTCAGGTTGTGTATGCATGTGAGTGTGTGTGTGTGTATGTATGTGTGTCTCTGTACGTAAGTGCTTGTCTTTAGTGTATGTAGAAAGTTGAACATGAAAATATAATGAGAAGTGTCTGTTGCAGTGAGTTTGGTTTGGTCTTACTGGAGTCCAGTTTGAAGGTTTGCTCCATCTTGGATATGGAGCTGTGGAAACCAATTGCTGAGCAGGCTTCCCTTGCTAGCTCTTCCTGACCCAGAGAGACTCAGTTCCAATTTGACGTCTGATCGCTGATCTTGTTCACATGCATCTACACCACCTAGCGCTCCAGGGCACGACACAGGAGATCAGAACACACTCACTGAAGGTTCAACGGGCTTTCATCCTCCAGTTCTAGCACACACTCGCACACACACGTATGTGGTTGTCATGCAGCAAGTGCAGACTTCATGAATTGGTAATCAGGGGGGGTGGAGAGGAGGGGGCGAAATATTCTTTATGAATTATGAAGCACACACAGTATATGTTTATATTCATAATATTTGCTGGTGATAATGCAGAGATTAATTCGAAGAGTGAATTATCCTGGGGTTGCCCTGGTCGCTCACAGGGTAGAGTGTCTATCAGGAGGCCTGACCTGAAACCAGGGGGTCTCCTTCCCTGTTCCTGAAGATCTAGTTGCCTGCAGGTGTTTATTCCAACCACACGTGTTTCAGCACTAGTTACCTGATCAACCAGCTGTTTGTTAGAATCAGATGTGGTTGATTAGCGTTAGAGTAAAAACGTACAGGCAAGTAGCTGTTCAGGAACAGGATTGAAGATCCCTGCGTTAGAGTAAGAGATACATTTACATTTAGTCATTTAGCAGACGCTTTTATCCAGAGCGTTTTACAGCAATTGCAGGGACCCCACAGCTGGGGTTCGAATAAGCAACCTTCTGATTACAATCCCGATTCCCTTCAACGCTCAGCCACTTGACTCCCACTGCCCACTGTTACATCATCACTGCTCGCCTGACAGGCCCCTTATTACATCATCAGTTCTTGCTTGACAGACCCCCTCTCTGCCCCTGATTACATCATCAGCTGCTCCGGATTCCTATTGGCAGCTGGAGTTAGGCTTTTTATGGTGTGTTGAGGGAGAGGAGGTTAAAGTATGAAGAGTATAATTATAACATGAATGCTCTTATAGCTCCTCCCTTATTACTCCCTCTCTTATTGGTTTCACAATCTATAAGCCTGCTCTGTTTTGGGGTCTATCTTGTTGCAATGCTCAGTGACTGATGCTCTTTTGTAAAGCTCTCTCTTGTAAATTGCTTTGGATAAAAACATCGGCTAAATGAATACATGTAAATGTAATGTAAGCCTAAGAGTTCATGTGACCGGATGTCTGCTCTGTAAATAGAGAAACCCGCCTCGTGCTCGGTAGTGTTATCCGCTCCGATCGTTCAGATATTGGATTGCATTGCAGGATTTATCATGATAATTTCACCGTCCCCACCTTTAATAATCTACCAGTTCACCACAATGACAGCTCAACCGCACAAATGCATGAAAAAAATCAGACAAAGTATTGGCTAACTCGTTGCTAGTTAGAACTGTAACTGGCTAGCTGAAACATCCGGTGCATTGGAGAACTGGGCCCGTATTCCTAAAGATTCTGAGAATCCTAACTGAGCTCCTAACTTAGCCTAAACTTAGCTTATAAGTTATTCCAGGACATTCTCAGAGAACTCTGAGCAAGGAATGGACAGCAACTCCTATCTTAATGAGGAGGTGTGGTTGACCCCGTTACTAGGTATGAGTCATAATTTACAAACCTGTGATTGGTTGATCCTAAAAGCTGGATACAAAAATGTACTTTTGGTGATAAAAGTCAAATTAAGGACCCTCAAATTGATAAACTTATCATGTAATATAGTCTTATGAAGACTTTGTTATTGTAAATAACATATCACATAAAAGAAAATGCATGTTAAATGAATTGTAAACTGTACTAAAAAATAATCCTACGGAATGCCCACATTTTCACGTAGTAATGGATATATGAATTTGCTTTTATTAATTGTGTGCTTTTGTGCTTTCAAATTTCAACATCTCAACATAATTTGGTATTAACGAGAGTAAGACAGCACAGCTTTCATCAATGTCCTTGATTGGGGACAATTTAACTAATTGTGTCACAATGTGAGGTTATGACAGTGCTGTATATGTTTGATTGATGACCATGCTGATGGAGGGTTGTGACAGACCCAAGTCATCACTGCTGCATTGTTGCATTTTCCCTGTTGCCAAATAACTCAAGGTTGTGATTACCTTCATTTCAGGTGATATGGCATTGTGGCGTCGCGTAGGAGAAGTCAGTGCATCTCAAATGAGATCGACCACAAAAACAATGCTTGTGCGATCCAATCTATAGCGTTTTTTAATAATTCACTTCCAGTGTTTGGAGAATATCTCTCCTGCCTCTTCACCATTTTGTTCTCTGCTTAGGGAACTCCTAAGCTGCTTAAAAGTCATTTTCCTTGCTCCTAACAAATCTCACTTTAGGAGCACTCTTAGGAGCTAGGATTCTTTTGGAATGGCTTATATCTCTACAAATACGGGCCCTGAATTATAACTTGCATGAAAGCACATAATATTGGGAATAATGTACCATCTTGCTCCTTTGGAAAGCTTTGTCTTTGCTGCAGACCGGTAAATAACTTCTGTGAGATTTCTAGAGCTAACCAGTAGGCTACGAATGGGGAAAATGCTGGGTGTTCCAAAGCTAGCTAGCTAGTTAGTAACCTTTAAGATAAGAGAGAAATAAAACCTTTATTTGTCTCCCAGGGGAAGAAATTGCCATTTATAGCTTTACTTTCCACAGCAAAAACTAAGATTCTGCTTAAACCGTGCATCACAACCTTCCAACCCAAAATACATAATGCTTTTTTTCAATTTTTTTGTTGTCCTTGTAGTCACACACAGTGAGGAAACAACACACATTTAAAGCTGCACTGCATATTCACATTCAGCACCTGACCTCATAAGGGTAACACCAATACTCAGTGTGTGTGTGTAATTTAAGTTTCATGGTAATAAAGATATTTGTTGTTCATGAAAAAACAATCATATTCAGTGTCGGGGGGGAAAAAAACAAGCAAATTCAACAAATCGGTCAACGTCTAAATCTGCTTAAGATACCCAGGCGTTATGGAAAATCTATATAATGAAAGAACGAGTCAACAAAAGACTCCAGTACAATTTCACAACATGTAAACAAACAGTTTAAAGGATGTCATCTGTGGATGCCGCCCGTGCTTCCTTGAGAGGCACAGCGCTCGGCTTGATATGAAACGGTTGACAAAACCACTTGTGACTTTGCATGCAACAGATGTCAACGTTGCAGCCAGACATACTGAAAAACGGTAAGCAGCCACATTTGGCACACAGCACGACAGGAGTGTGAAATTAGGAGGAGGAGATCGAGATTGAGGGGGAGGAAAGAGAAAGAGAGAAAAAATACAGGGAACAAGATTGGAGAAGAGGATGGTGGATAGTACAACAGACATGAAGCATAGAGGTTTAAAAGACTAAGATTTTTTTGTCTAGAAAGATAGTAAGTGTAAGATACCGTGGTGCTAACAGCAGTAAAGGCTTGGCAGTAAAAGGCTCATGCCAGCACAGTATGTTGACGCTGTCTGTGTGGCTTTGTAGAGGAACAGTGCAGGAGAAAATCCTTGGCCAGGCCAGGGGTCTCATTTATAAAGGAGTGCGTAGAATTCTTACTAAAAGTGTGCGTACGCCCAAAAGCGTAAATTGGCGTACGCACCCAAAAATTGAGATTTATAAAACCGTGCGTACGCACACCTGTAGGCAATGT
Organism: Neosalanx taihuensis; assembly: GCA_030340665.1. Classification (NCBI taxonomy): domain Eukaryota; kingdom Metazoa; phylum Chordata; class Actinopteri; order Osmeriformes; family Salangidae; genus Neosalanx; species Neosalanx taihuensis. The sequence goes on from CM059307.1 coordinate 7,337,291, forward strand.
TCGCTTTATAAATCACAGCTTAACCACAAGTGTGCGTACGTAAAGTATCATTGCACCCCGCCCTGAACGCGCCCATTTTTAACCATAAATGGTCAATGCAAAGGACCTCATGAATGCAAATCTAGTATCATTCTCATGAACCTGGCAGGTGATTCTTCTTCACGGTGAATCAAGGCAAACAAAAAACAACACAATAGTGCTACAGCGCCAAATGGCAGAACCGTAGAAGAAGCGGTAACAACTGCAGTAGTAAATTCCGTGTTTATGTATCTTGCATGGCGATTAAAAACGAATTCTGATTCTGAACTGTAATGAGTGTAGTGATTGCGCGGGAGCTTAACAACTGTATTTCCAGTTTTTGACATATGATGATATATGCACAGTATCAAAGAAATATATTTAGTTATACTTTGTGTTCTGTAGTTACATGCATTTCAGCCTCCTACACTGCGGTAAAAGGACAATCTGATTGTGAGACAGACAGCGCTGAATATTGATTTAAAATTTGAGTTGCATTGTACAAGATGTGTATGGAACAATTGTCACGCAGTTCAAGCTCAAATAACACTGATGTATTTAATCTTCATTATAATCATAAATTGAGTCAATGTGTGTGAGAACAACAAAATGCATAAATATTACGAGTTATAGCTTCTCCGACTTTTACTTTTTGCAGTATGTGTCTCCAATTCCCACTGTCTCCAAAAAGTGCGTAGGTTTACGGGAGGGTCATAGTTTGCGTGGAGGACCGCACATTCTACCGCCAAGTTTGTTTTTTATAAATCACTGACTTTGCGTGAAAACTGGCGTATGCACGTTTTCAGCCCCGTTTTGTGCGAATGTAAGCTTTATAAATGAGACCCCAGATCTCTTCTCTCTCCAGAACAGATGATTCCAAAACGGAGTTTTCTCCTTCCAGGTTTTTTGTCCCTGCTACCGATCTCTCTCTACCTCTTCCTTCCCTCCTCTGTCTCTCTTTCCCTGTCTTTCTTTCTGTTCGTCTCCCTCTATCTCTCTCTTCGCCCTCTTTCTTTTTCTTGCTCTTTTTCTCTCTCCCTCTCTCTCCAGTCTCCTGGGACTGCCCCAGTATCCCTGCTGACATAAACCTTTCAAGGAAGCTTATTGTATTAGTTCCGTGTGTGTGTGTGTGACAATTTGTGTGGTAAGCAAGAGTACACGAGAGAAAACAGCACAGTGTGTGTGTGTGTACTCTTCTCTCTCCTCAGGGATATTTGGCTCGGTTCACAACTATTCTGCCTTGCTAATCCACTTTACCAAAGGGAAGAAATGCCTTAAAGCATAATTTTCACCTCTGTAAAGATACACACTCAGACATGAATCACCATAAAAATTATAGTTCATGTAGACTTAGATAAAGAGGCTGGCAAAAGGAAGGTGCGGTTTCTGAAGGCATTTCAATACACAAATTCCTCAAAACAACAAACAAAATTAATGCAATTATAAAATGTAATAAATCTTGGATTATTTGGTTTTGCAACCTTTTTCACTCTAACGATTTGTCTCCTCTCTTACCTTTGGTCTCTCTCTTTGAGAGTTTTACACTTGCTTACATGTGGGCCTACATGCCAATCTTCCTTGAAACAGAGCTGGCTGTTGACTCAGAAGTAGCTTTATTTGCCAAGTAAGTATGTACAAAGCAGGGAGGGGCGTACGGTAAACGTACAAGTTATGAATGTTGAAAAGATAAAAAAGACAGATGCAGACGAGACAGGACAGGAAACGGAAAGACGCTTGTGACAGAAAGTGATGTGTGTGGATTAAGCTGTGGCAAACACACTTCTAGAAGCTTATCATTTCGTACACGCATTATTAAAGGCTTGGAGTATAGGTGGGGCTTGATAAGAGACCAGGCAGTGTTAGTTTAAGGCTTAGTGTTGACCACCCACAGTGATGATCAGCCTGTAAGGGCCTTTCAAGTTTCAGGGAGAACAATGGTGGGTGTGTTTAGCCATTAGAAGCTCTAAATCTACAGAGGCAAGTTAATGCTTTTGTAACCAACTAGTAATTGCTGTGTGAGTAAACCTCACTCCTCTGATCTCAAAGGATGCTCTAGTGACAGATGATAGAGGTTAGAGCCTTCAGCCTCCTTGTTAGAGTGTCCGTCTCCCATGTTGGGACCCCTGTTTCAACGCCTGTGCGGAGAAAGTGGATCTAATTAAAGAGGTTACATTAGTGTTGTTTAAATTGCCAAACAGAGGAATTCAGTGTGTGTGAGCGCAAAATCATTATGGCACAGTTCGCCCTTAACCCCACCCCCCCCCCCCCCCACACACCCCTCGTCCAGCCTTCCTATGGCCTCAACACGCCAGAATCCCACTTCTGTTTATGGCTAATGATTATCTCATCTGCCTTGTGACGATAGCAGGCCATGTCGTCATCACAGGCCTGGCTAGCTGTGCAGACAGCTGTTGTTTCTGCGTCATCATGGACAGCTAAATGGCTGCTGTGTCCAAGTCTGGGTCCACAATCTGTGGATAATCCCTCCTTGCATTAAAGAGAGAAGATCTATTAAAAACCTATTATTTTATTTGCTGTAAGGCAGGCATACTTGTCTTTAAGCTGTGGTTGTTGAAGACTATTGTTGGAACTGTAGAGGCATAGCTGCCAACTGTCACGCATTTGATTGGATCCGTAGCGTGTGTAACCAATCAAATGCGTGTATCCCGCGGCCAATGTGTGGGTTGGTAGCGCTGAGACTCTAGAGTAGACCACGCCTACTTCTCTGCCTGTCAACTGACATTCATTCAAATCAAATTAGCTCTCTCTGCATCCTGTTAAAATGAACGCTTTGGGACAAACTATAAACTTCACAACACCCGCAGACAAACGACTTCTCGAATGTGAAAGCAGATTAACGGGAAAAAGGAAATGGCCCATATCTGTTTCTCAAGAAAAATAACAAGTGTTAGTGACCAAATTTAGATTACAAATCCTCCAAAGTAATGTTGCTGTCGTGCACCGCTGAGAGTAGGCCTTCCGTCCCAACAGCACCGTGATTCAGATTGTCTCTCAGAAACTGTAAAAAAAAAAAAAAAACGCATAATGGGATTGTGACATTTTGACAACCAATCTTTTTCAAGAACACAATACATTTTCGAAGGAGAAACACTTTTTAGGGGTTGTTTGCACACAACAGTTTGTATTCAGCTGTATTCATCAACAAATAATTGGTGGTATTCGCTCAAACAAGCATTGCTCGTGTTCCTCTACTGTTGGCTAATGGTCCCCTGCGTTGGTCTCCTATTGGCTAATGGGTCCCCTGTGTTGGTCTCCTATTGGCTAATGGGTCCCCTGTGTTGGTCTCCTATTGGCTAATGGGTCCCCTGTGTTTGCCTTGTTGTGCTCTCCACCTATTTAAACCTTCATTTTGGTGTCATGGTCGTTAAAAGGAGCGCAATTAGAAGTAGTTAACAATGGGGAATTAATTAGCTGCTGCCACCCGCCTTGATCTGTCCATGTTCCTATAAACCACTAAAACCGACCATAGCTACACACACTGTGTCTGTTTAGGTTTCATTAGCTTGCTTTCTCAACAGGGAACTAATTCCTCCTCTATGTTAGCTGCAGTTGGTCTTAGGGAGGAGGTCAGGGAGGAGGATTCCTGAGAGTCCGTGGAACAGCGGTGGAGACAGCAGAGGGGGGAACCAAAACAGGGAACTAATGGAAATGACTAGAATAGGACAAAGTGAATGAGATGAGAGATGGAGGTGAAAGAGTGAATAAAAAGGAGAGGACAAGAAGTGTTGGTGGAGGAAGGAGAGAACATAGCAACACACACACACACACAAACACATACTACTGCTGCAATCTCCTCTGTAAATATGTAACCATCATCTTCTAAAAGTGGTTGTCACAGAGAAAAACAATTTGAAGTGTGATTTATTCATGCTGTGTTAAAACCAAAATGGCCACTATGGTTATGCCTTCCTTTTCGGCTCCGAAGGGGGCGGTCAACAACGAGTCTGTCTCCCAACATCCCATCGTCAGTGCCATCTGTTCTCTGGTCCCCCTCTCTGTCAGAGCCTGGCCCTTCTCCAGCCCTTTGCTCCTGCTTACAGCTCTCTGAACTTGCTGGCCCCCTCCCTGCAGTCTTGCAGGGCCTGCTTCTCCCACCAGGGGGCAGGGGAGCCGCCACGGCCCAGTGGGAAGGGCTAATAGCAGGGTGGATTGAGTATTACCCGTGCTGAGACTTTTATTCTTGCCTCGCTAACCTCCCTCCCTCCCTCCCCTCTCTCTTCTCTCTCCTGTCTCTTCCCTGTCTAACCTCCCTCCCCTTTCCCCCTCTCTCCCCTCTCTCTTCTACCCTACGCAGGAACCAAACCGTGCTTCACCAGTTCTGCTGCCCCGCCCCAGAGGCTCCAGAGACCGAGCCGTCCACCGCCTGTGTCCCCAGGTAAGATGGCTCCCATCCTGTTACCACCATCCTCCAGTCTATGGCTTCCCTTGGTTTAACTCATTTCTGTTTCGTGGTCACTGCCGTGCTTATCCTATACCTTGCCGGTGGTTCTATTGTCGCGGCAACACACCTACCCCAGGTACGTCTGGCTTGAAGTGGTTGTCAGTTCTTTGGTGGGGGAGATTACTCAGAAATTAGGGGAGCCGAAATCATCCAATCCCAGGGCAGCAAGCACACGTCCCTTGCAGCGATAGCTTCTCTATAAGGATCTTGAGATAGTTAGATAAAGGGAGTTTCTCCCTGAGATTAATGGGGTTTTTCACATGATCTTGGGTCCTTTGAAGGTTCACCTAAGGACAGCATTAGCTGTTTCCTGTGCGCCCGTGATGCGGGGGAAGGTGATTACCCATTCATCCTGCATCGCTACGTTTGTCAGAGTATCAAGATAAATCCATGAGCACACAGTGGTAATCTCCAAATCAATCAGAGCAACATCCCATGTCCTGGACAGTGGTCAAGCCATCCACAGTAATACCTGAACTGAAGAGGCTTAGAGATAAAGGCACGTGATGATGATTTATGTTTAATATCTCAGCTGAGTAAACTATGCTGACAGGAAGAAAACGACCACAATATGGCATCCTGCAGTGGATCACAATATGGCATCCTGCAGATGATCACAATATGGCATCCTGCAGTGGATCACAATATGGCATCCTGCAGATGATCACAATATGGCATTCTGCAGAGAAGCACAATATGGTACTCTGCAAACAAGCACAATATGGCATCCTGCAAAGGAGCACAATATGGCACCCTGCACTGGATTCCCTCTGATGCCTTTATCAGCAGAAGTTACACAATAGACGATAGAACTGATAAAGATATATTATTTTAAAACTAAACTACTGCAGTGTGTTCACAAAATATCCCTTTAACGGAATAATGGCATGTCACATTTGAATATCACTTCTACCAGAGAGAAATACAGCTACACAAAGAAGGCTTTGTTTCCAACCTGTCGAAAACAAAGATATTATATTTTCAGCAGTCATTAATTTCCCCTTCAAGGAGAGATGCTCCTGTCTGTGTCTGAATCCTCCAAACTGCCAGCATCAAGGGTTCTCTTTAGATCGCCAGAACTGGTAAAGTAATATCAATAGTAATTAAGCCTGGTGTAGGGAGGAGAGAACACAGCAACACACACACATACACAAGCCTGTGCACCCCAGAATAGTGTGTTAGTCGGTGGAATCTGTACACTTTGCAGAATCGTGCTGCCGCATTGAAGGTGGCTGCAAACCCCAGGCAAACACACCACAGAAGACACAGGCTGAAGATGGAGAGAGGAGGGAGAAGAAAGAGTAAAAATGCCTTTTCTCAAGTGAATGTTTCTGTTTCAAGGGAAAGATTTCTCAGTTCCCATAGCAGTCTAAAAATAAAAAATAAAAGTCTATATGAGAGATTCTTGGGCGATCCTTGCCTGATTGAAATTGCTTGACCAAGCAACATATCCATTATTGCTTTGTGCTAAGGGACCATTAAGCAAGGCTCCAACCAAAACACAAACTGAAAGGCCAACAATACACCAAAGCAAACCACTTCAAACGGAACTATCCGGAATGCGGTTTATGGGTTGCCAAGATTTTTGTTGTTTCTCACACATTCTCTCTCTCTCTCTTTCTCTCTGTCTCTCTTTCTCTCTCTCTCTTTCAGTCTGTCTCTGTCTCTCTCTCTATTGCTCACTCTCTCTGTCTCTCGCTCTCTGCCTCTCTTGTCCATCTCTCTCTCTTTCTGTCTCTCTCTCTTTCTCTCTGTGTCTCTCGGTCTCCTTGCCCCCTTTCTGTCTGAAATTTTTGTATATATTCTGTCGTTCATCTCTTTAAACCTCAACGTTAATGTCAGTGAATTGTTGGATTGTTTGTTTGCACATTTCTCTACATGACATCTCACTCACAGACATCCATCCTCATCCACGCCCTCCACTCATCCGGATCTGTTTGCCCCACACCGATCACCTCACCTCACGCATCTCTGCCGAGAAAGCAGGGCCTTGACGCACACAGCAGTGTTAGAACGCATAAACGCAACACCGTCACGTTCATCCAGTCCCGTTTTGTGGAGAGCGTAAGAGATCCTGTGTGGTTCTGTTGTGATGGGTTAGCCTGACGTTGTTCACACATGTAATGCATCCGTGTTCATGTGGGAGGCTGTTCTTCGCTATGTTGCCGCATGCACCTTATTGTTTTTGTAGCGAGCAGCGTGGCGCTGTCTGTCTGTGTGTGCTGTACGTTTGTCCGTGTGTGTTTGTGTTCGGAACCTGTCTCAGGAGCTTGACGCCTCAGAACAAGCCCCTCACACGACCAGCGCGGCAAGAGGGGGGGTGTGAGGCTCACAGATTATTTTCTACACGTTTTCTCAGCGATTCATTTACATTCAGTCTTTTAGCAGACGCTCTTATCCAGAGCGACTTCAGCAAGTACAGAGACATTCTCCTTGTGGCAAGTAGGGTGAGGTGCCTTGCCCAAGGACATGACATCATGTTGCCATAGCTGTTGTTCGAACCAGGTACCTTCTTAGTACAAGCCAGACTCCCTTACTGCTTTGTCACATGACTCCCTAGTTCGTCATGCGGTGCTTGGTATCCTCCGTTTGCTCTTCTCCCTCTCAAGCCAAGTCGCTCATCTTGTTAAAGGGCAGTTTCACACAACAAGCCTCTCGCTGAAGTGAGAACATGTGGTTTGTGTCGTTCAGTGGCAGGAGCGTTGTTAGAGGGCGGGTGGCTCCGCCGACGCAGAGGCCATATTGCTTCCTGCTGGACGGCTCATCACCCGCTCTCTCGTCGTAACCACCGCTTGTCTCTTAGGAGTAATGGAGCTTTGCTTTTCTCTCTCTCGCACACACATGCGCCACACTCACACAAACTCACTTCCTGTCAGACCAAATTGCAGTCGAGTGTTTTCTACTCTTCCTCTCGTGCGTCAGTCTTGGAACTGTTCATGCAGTAAGAATTGCGGGATGCACAAACTCGAGTAATTCGACCATCCATCCAAGTCTTGGTTTTTGACCCATCATCACCTCAGGGAAACTTCCACATCAGTTACGTTATTTCTTTCTCTGTATCATTTTTTTTCTTCCTCTGGGGGCGCCAGGACGACGTCTGGTTGGCTGGTTTTAATGAGGTGACCCATGGGTGTCACCGCGGAGACCGAAGAGGAAGTGAAGACTCTGCTGTCACACAGCTGGTATATAATGAGGAGTCTGCGGGGCCTCAGCCAGGCCTCTGCAGAAGTGCCCTCACCTTGACAAGACTGTCGCTGTCGTCTAGCTGCAAGCACAGAAGGCACCAGGGAGGGAATCAAAGAAGGAGGGATGGTGCTTCAAGATGAAAATCACTTGGTCACACAGTCAAATTGAATTATCCAACAGTTAGGGGGAGGGAGGGAGGGAGGGAGGGAGGGAGGGGTTGTGTCCATCAAGACTGCACTAAACACCTCAATTAGCATACAACTGTAACCAAACTGCCATGGTGCTATGCTAACGTCAGTCTGACAGGCTTTGGTTTTCTACGTCTCTCCAGAGACTGTCTAGGTCTTCTTTGTTGCCTCTCGTCAGAAAGCTGCAGTGTGCCAAAGAAAAACACAGGATGCCAAGAATAAGGAAAGAAACCATTGTTAGTGTTTGTATCTGACACTTTCTTCACTTTTGGGATATGGGTCAGGATGCACAAGTACGAGATTTAAGCTGAAACTCCTTCAGCTCGCTAGAATAATATGACTGTTTGCAACTGTGTGTTTGTGACTGTGTGTTTGTGTGTGTGTTTCTGTCAGTGTGTGATTGTGAGTGTGTGTGTGTTTGGGAATGTGTGTGTGCATATTGGTGACTGTGTGTACGTGCTACAATCCTTATTGAATAACCCCCGTACCGTCATATTTTAGGATCATGAAGAGTCTAGAATGAGGCTCTGCTGATATTTGTTGAGTCAGGGAAGCAGACCTGAATTGCATATTGAGACTGTAGCACAGCCTGCATCCATCCAGATTTGATCAGACCCTGACTCACTCATGCAGTAACTCTGTCCTGGAAAGCTTTGACGCTGGAAGGGAAACGAAAGTAGAAGCATAATTCAGAAGTCAGGGAGTTTTTTTGTGGTTGAAAATTCTCAACCTGACCCTATTGGACGATGCTGAGTGAACGCTCAAGCAGGTTCCACCCAGAGAGCTGCAGCCTCCTGGACTCATGAACATGGCTCTGCTGATTCATCTCAATTAACGTGGCTGCTGCGCGACTGGAAACTACCAGCTAACGCGCTCACCTTTAACGAGATACGCTACGCTAATTAGCTTGCAACAATCTGCCGTAATGACCCTCCTCGTCGGAAATGAATCATCTTTATCATGCATCTGTTTTTTTCGGTCTGCGGGCGGAAGGGGGAAGAGTTTTTTGTTGTTTATGAACAACATCCATCCTCTCTCCTCAGTCCTCCCACCTCTCTCCTCCATCCATCTCCCCCCCCCCCAATCCTCTCTCCTCAGTCCTCCCGCCTTTCTCCTCCATCCATCCCCCCCCTCCATCCTCTCTCCTCAGTCCACCCACCTCTCTCCTCCATCCATCTCCCCCCATCCTCTCTCCTCAGTCCTCCCACCTCTCTCCTCCATCCATCTCCCCCCATCCTCTCTCCTCAGTCCTCCCACCTCTCTCCTCCATCCATCTCCCCCCATCCTCTCTCCTCAGTCCTCCCACCTCTCTCCTCCATCCATCTCCCCCCATCCTCTCTCCTCAGTCCTCCCACCTCTCTCCTCCATCCATCTCCCCCATCCTCTCTCCTCAGTCCTCCCACCTCTCTCCTCCATCCTCTCTCTCCCTCCACCCCCCCCCATCCTCTCTCCTCTTGTCTCTGCTGTTTGGAATCATGTGTGTTCACTCCTCTGCCGATGGCTCTGGCCCTTTCAGAACTCAATGTGTTTGCTCAACATGCAAAACACCAGAACCGATCATGGGCCCAGACATGTTGGAAACAGAGATGGGGGACCCACCTTACACCTCACACTGGTTCACTCTGAAAAAAGTAGGCGGACAGCAGATTTAGAGCTGAAAATATCATTATCTCAGTGTCTAGAACGCATGGAAATCCCTTTGACTTTCCCCTCAGAAAGCCCTGGAATGTTCTGTCTTCTCAGACTGAGCAAAAACATTTAGAATTGGTCTTGGTCTGCCAAAATGTAATTTAGTAACGTTTGTTTGTTAGCAGAGGTCGCAGCTTTTTAGCTGCACATTAATTGAGTCTGGCACCTGTATAGGTAGACTGTGTGTGCTTTAAATAAACTTGAACAGATGGTCTTTTAGATGGTCAATCAATCAATGTAGTGGTATCTATGATGGGCTGACATCTGTGTAAATTGATTTATTCCAGGGGTCACAGGAATTCCAACAATCAACCGTCACAAATTCCCTAAGACAATCTGACTTCTTTCCATCCATGTCTAAAAATTCAATGACATCCCTCTCTCTTCTCTCACTCTCTCTCTCTCTCTGTGTCTCTTTCTATCTGTCAATGTCTCTCTCTCTTGCGTGTGGTCGGTATGACCGGACCTGCTTCAGCTGGCGAAAGTGACCTTGTCAGCTTGCCGTGTTGTTGTCATGGGAACAGAGGGCACAGCCGAGAGACAAGTATAGACTCTGCAGAGGTTCCACCCACTGCTGAAGTGTATGTGTGTGTGTGTCTGTGCAAGCTTGCGTGCTTGCATGACTAAGAATTTGTTTTTTGTCGCAGTAGAATTTTCTGAGCCACTAACTGGTAACTGTGACGTCTGCTTTCCTTCACCTTACTCGACCTCTTCCTGGTGTCCATTTTGACTCAGAATATTTGGTCGTTGTGAACCTTCCTTTCCTTTAATAATTTCATGGTTCACGGTACGTATTCAAATAGACTACAAATGCTGTTTAAAGCAATATTGAACAATTGAACGATTAATAGGATCACTGCCATTTCTGCTCCTCCCCATTATCTGTCTTGTACAAGACTAAATCTGAATCTAAGTCTCTTTTGCAATCTAGATATTTGATTTGAGGATAGAACGTCACGGTCTCAACTGGTTGTCTCCTCTTTTCTCCCATCTCCTTCTCCTCTCTTCTCCTCTCCTCCCCCCTTCTTCTCTGTCATCCCCTCGCCTCCTCTCTTTCCCTCACTCTGCCGGCTTTTCTGCCCTCCTGGAAGTGAGGAGAGAGAGAGGTAACTGTAGAAGAGAGTTTGGATGTTTGTTGGTTTCTGAAACGTGAAACATCTTAATGAGCTTGGCAGCAGTTCAGCATTGTGTGTGTGTGTGCTTGTGTGTAGGTGTGTGTGGGTGTGTGTGCGGTGGAAGCTGTACCAGCTCAGCTGAGTAAATCTAAAAGATTTCCTCTCCAGAAATCCTTTCATCTCCTTCAGAAGATCCGTAAGCCCAGAGGAAGTGAAGGACTTCCAAGTTATGGGGTTTCTTTGGAGCGTGAAAAGATCTTGCCAAGTTGATATTGCCAGTGCTCTTGTAAATATGATCAGAATCAGAATCTATTTTAATCGCTATGCAAGATTTACAAATATAGAATTCACTTTGGCAGAAAGGAACAAACATAGAACATATATGTGGCATAATATACATAATATGTGGTATAAGGATACAAAAAATATAATGTAAAATGTGGGTAATATATGGGATGCAAAGGATTGTGGGTAGGGATGTGACCTACTGAGGTAATATTCCCAGTTTCATGCCAATGTTGAATGTGAGTTTTGTGACAGGAAAGTAATTAAGCGTTACTAGGTGTTTCAATTGATGTCACCTCATTTCAGATACACTGTCAAGAGACGAACAAGTCTGTTTCCCTCCACAGTTAAATTCTCTTCCTCAGTTTGTTTGCTAGTTTCAAGGACACTTACCCTCTTAAAGAACAACTGCCTCTTTCCGGTTGTCCCTGATTTGGCGGCAGTATTTTACATTACTTAATAAAAACCATTCCACATGACCAAAGCCAGGAATGAAGAACACTTTCCTTAATGTTTCCATTAATTTCTCTGAGTAAATTGGGTCCCTTGGTAGAATATGCTATGCCAGCGGAGGTATAACGACTGAAGCCTGGGCAGATTACCCACTTCAGTCCCACAGTGTGTCAGTAAAGCTGGCTCATTTAATTGGCTCAATGTTTGCGATGAGCTGGCCTAAAGTGCCAGGCTAACTAACAGGCTAACTAACAAGCTACCTACCATGATAACTAGCAGGCAACATAACATGATGACTAGCAGGCTAACTAACAGGCTACCTAACATGATAACTAACAGGCAACATAACATGATGACTAGCAGGCTAACTAACAGGCTACCTAACATGATAACTAACAGGCTAACTAACAGGGTAATCGCGAGGACACCATGTGAACAAGCTGTCAGAGTGCTTATGTAGATATTGTTATCAAACAACTATTGTTCTCAGTCCGTTATTCCTTCTCTGGTCTCTTTGTGTCTTTCCCTTTCTAATCGAGTAGATTTCCTCATCTAAACTATCAAAATGTTAGTCATAAGCGCTTTAGGAACATTCTGTGGGTTCAGAACTAGTCATCAGCACTTTCGAAAGGTTCTATGTGTTCAGAACTCAGTTTGCTACTGAAAACAGGAAGCAGCCAAGCCCTACATTTCTTCCGTCCAACATTCATCCCGCCCAACACCTGCTCGAGCCATCCCAGGCCATGCCAGCCCAGGCTGGCTTGCTCTATTGTGATAATGAGCGCAGTGGCCAGACCAGGCATCTGCTGCTCTCTCTAGCCTCTGTCCACCAGCACAGCTGTCAGCTACAAAGGGCCAAAGCGCCAGCTCTAATCCCCCTGCCCTGCTGTGGGTTCACATGGAGGGGCAGAATTAAAAACTCCTCGTCTCCTCTCGGCTCACCGAGCCTGGAGCGCAGCGGGACATCAGGTCGCATGAGGGATGTGTGTGTGTCAGTGTGTGTGTGCGTGTAGGATTGCGTTTACACGGTCACCTAAACAATTTTGATTCTGTGACGGTAAACGAAGATGGCTGAGAGGAGGAGAGAGATGAACAGCGAGTCGTGTTTCAGATTCAGAATACTTTATTAATCCCTGAGCGGAAACTCTTTTCCTGTGTCTCCCTGCTCTTGCAGTTTGCCCTGGAGCTGCACTGGGACACACTGTGCTAACTGGTCCCTCTGTGCTCTACTCTGGGTGACAGTCAGACGCGCTCAACCACACTCAGCCCTGCACCTGTCCAGACTGCCTTCCACCAACCCTGGACTACACTTTAAGACAGCTGGGACGGGGAGATGGAGGGGGGGGAGGAAGGAGACTAGGAGAGGGAGGAAAAGGAGGAAAATGAGGAGGAGGGAGACCAGGAGAGGGAGGATGGAGACTAGGAGAGGGAGGAGGAAAAGGAGGAGGAGGGAGGCCAGGAGAGGGAGGATGGAGACTAGGAGAGGGAGCAGCATGCTTGATGCTAACCCTAACATGATGAAGGAAGTTAGAACTCAAAGTAGATCGAAAGAAAATTACTCATAGACATCAGTGTGTGGGCGTTCCAATAGGAAAGAAAAAGATTAAAGCCATCTTTCATCGTATTTGCCTTTTCCTGCTGACTTGTAGTGGGAAGGTTATGTTGCTTGATGGCTGACAGAAGGAGGGACGTGGGAGCTGCCCTGATTGAGTTTAAATTCATCCCCCAGCTTATGTTTTCAAGCTTTCGATCGCATGCTATTGTGATAGAAAAACGTATATAATCGTGTAGTCAGTCAGCCGTTCTGTAAGCTTTTGATTGGTACACTCAAGACCAAAGAGCGTTCGACTTTAACTCTTGAGTTTTACTCTTTCGTGTCAAGGATATGTTCAACTCCACCTTCCTCTAACAATAACCTTCTAATAACCCTTCGTCGGCGATAAAACACCCCAAAATCCAGCCCCCCCCCCTCTTTTCGATTACAACTCTTCTTCCGGGTCTCTTAAGTTAAACTCAAAAAGTTGTTGCCCTGTGGTCTTCCACATCACTCCCAGAAATGTTAAAGATAAATAAAAGCGTAAAAGATTTAAACGTCTTAGGCAACAAGAAAACGGGGGTCTGGCTTTGAAAGAAAGACCTATCACATTCCACCAAAGACGTAATTGGATTTCCCCTGCTTATCTCAATTCACCAGAGGGATAGCATCTTGCTACTTTTCAAGCGTAGCTTCGTTTTTCCGGAAAACCGCTCCGCCAACGCCTGCTAACCTATTTTGCCGCACATGGCGCAAACTACCAGAACGTCTTTACCTGAAAGCAATTTCACCGATGAAGAGAGATCGATTTGGTGGGCGGGAAAGGTGACTTGCATGGTGTGTGGTGCTCCTTGGTTTCTCGGAGTAGATAAGAGGAAATGCTCCACAAAACTATTACCCAAGCACCCCTCCTCTCTCTCTCTACTTCCTGTATTTAACAGATAAACAAAACTTCCTTTGCTTTGCAAAAACCAAGAAAATTAAAAAAAAGGTATGTTTTTAAAAATAATGTGGAGTGGTATTATCCTACATTGACATTAAATCATTTAGCAGACGCTCTTATCCAGAGCGATTTACAGCAATTACAGGTACATTCCCCCTGAAGAAAGTAGGGTGAAGTGCCTTGCTCAAGGACACAACATCATGTTGGCAGAGCCAGGATTCAAACTCGCAACCTTCTTATTACTAACCTGACGCTCAGCCACCTCAATCCATTTTCCCCAACCTAGCGTCACGGTAGAAAAGGCGCCCGTCACACCTCGAGCACACGCACATTCCTCCTGCCCTCACACAGAAAATCTCCCGATAACTTTGAGCATTGCTAAGCAACACTAAGGGCGTTGTTTAGAAAATCTGAAACGGAAGTGTCAAGGGCAAAGCACAAGTGTCGTTCATTAAACAAATAAATGAAGCTAAGAATTGACTTGGTAGCAGCTAACCTTAAATCTTAAAGAATACTTTGTTTATTGTACACATGTGGAGCACAGCGCGTCATCTACTAAGTTGCCCTTGGGGGCTGGTTTATCCTTTTCTCTACAGACATACAGTTATCCTCCTCCTCTTGCCTTCTTTCCATCTTCCTCTCCTGCTTCTCCTGCCTTCTCTCCATCTTCTTCTCCTCCTCCTGCTTTCTGTCCATCTTCTTCTCCTCCTGCCTTCTTTCCATCTTCCTCTTCTCCTCCTCCTGCTTTCTCTCCATCTTCTTCTCCTCCTGCCTTCTTTCCATCTTCCTCTTCTCCTCCTCCTGCCTTCTCTCCATCTTTTTCTCCTCCTCCTGCCTTCTCTCCATCTTCTTCTACTCCTCCTGCTTTCTCTCCATCTTCTTCTCCTCCTGCTTTCTTTCCATCTTCCTCTTCTCCTCCTCCTGCCTTCTTTCCATCTTCCTCTTCTCCTCCTCCTGCCTTCTCTCGATCTTCCTCTCCTCGTCTTCCTGCCTTATCTCCTCCTCTGTTTCTTTTCTCCCTAGTTTCTCCATCCTCCCTTCTCCTCCATGTATGGGTGATTTGTGAGTGTGTGATGACCGCCTCCCTCCACTCAACAAGCAAAGCTGATTGGATTCTGTTTTATGTCCTGCCACGTGTGTGTGTCACTGGCGTGTGTGTGTGTGTTACTGGTGTGTGTGTGTGTATATTCACATTCCTGTGAGTCTCAGGTTGGAGCCTCCCATTGGATTTGGCTCCTTCACTCTCCTCCTATTCTGTCTGTGTGTGTGCGTGTCTATATGTGTGTCTGTCTGTCTGTGTGTGTTTGTTGGACAGGGTATATTCAAAAAGGATGAACTCGCTCTGCATTTAAACAGATGTCAAGTTTTACAATCTTGTCCATGTGAAGTCATACCGACTCACTTTGAGCAGTTCGTCTGAAACTGTCATGATTATGGACACCTATGCTGTGTGTGTGTTTGGGTGTGTGTTTGTTTTGACCCTGCTGAGAGCCAGCAGGATGTGATTAGATTTGCCTCACAACGGATGATTAGCTCATGAAATTAGAGGAGACTGCAAAGTACTCCTCCAGTCCTGAAACAGGTAAAGCAGCTGAACTCTATTCCTTAACCCCCCCACCTCTCTTTCTCTCCCTCTCTTCCTCCCTCTCTCTATTCCTCCCTCTTTCACTCCCCCTATTCCTCCCTCTCTCTTTCCCTCTATTCTTCCCTCCCTTTATTCTTTCCCTCTCTCTCTCCCTCTATTCCTGTCTCTCCCTCCCTCCCCCACACGCTCATTGTTATCTGCCTGTTTTGAGGGACATGCGCTGAGGTGTAAAAATAGCTTTGGGATGTCTCTGTGAAGTGAAGTGTGAATAAACGTGAGGAGCGATGCAGAGGTTCTCAAACTGCAGCTGTTCTAATTATAGAGCTTCTATACTACACTACATACATCCACATGGAGCGTTTATATATATATATATAACAGCTTAGTGTCGCTCTCTGAGCACAGGAATGGTTTCTATTTGTCAGAGTGTATCATTCACCAGGGGGCAATTCAAGCCTTTTTTTGGGGGGGTGGGGGGGGCGGGGGGGGGGGCGGGGGCGGGGGTGGGGGTGACTTTGAAGTCAGCTTTTGAAATCTTCTTATGGCTCTCCGAAGCACAGGAACACTATGCTATTGCTAGTTCAAGGTTATGCTAGTTCAAGTCAGTGCTGTTCAAGTGTTCAAGGCTGTGCTTGTTCAAGGTTATGCCTAGTTTAAGGCTATGCTTGTTCAAGGCTGTACTTGCTCAAGGCTGTAGATAGATTAGATTAGATTCAACTTTAATGTCATTACACAGGTACAAGTACAGGGTAACGAAATACAGTCATACAGTACTTGCTCAAGGCTATGCTAGTTCAAGGCTATGCTAGTTCAAGGCTATGCTAGTTCAAGGCTATGTTTGTTCAAGGCTGTACTTGCTCAAGGCTGTGCTTGTTTAAGGTTATGCTTGTTCAAGTAGGGTGGACAGTAGAACGCGTTTTTCCTTGACAAGCTAACCAACTGTCAAGTGATTCTAGAGTGCAGGTAGCAAACATTGAATCGAACATCTCTGACTTAGTCTTTAGCCTGAATGTGGCTAAAAGCGAATCCTAAGTAAATGGCACCGGAATTTTCAGGTCCAAGTCCTTTTCAGAGCTCAATAACTAGCGACTACTTGCAATAAATTAAAAACAAATATGACAGTTAGCATGTAGACACTTACACCTTAATTCTATCAAGTGCTGGTTGCGATCAACATAGTTTTTGAAGCTTTGGCTACCTTTCATAGAGGGTCAGCACAACCGGGAGACATATCTTAAACAAAAGGTTAGGTTGTTTTCTTCAAAATAAGGTACGTTTAATCAATTTCAAAAAATATACATTTTGAGAAAAATCTAATTGAAGTCATGTTGATGAAAATCCCATAGGAATGCATTGAAGTCTGAACGTTCTATGATGACAAAAGTTGTTTTTTTTTCCCTTATAACCTATTTTAGCATATCAGCACAACTTTTTTACTTTCTGTATAGCTGGGTCCTGCAATGATACGCAATCTATCACATTTTGAAAAAAATCGAAAGATATACATTTTATGTTTTGGCCTCTTGAATAATACTTTTTACCAGCCTGTAACATCAAGATTTGAGTGCCTCAGCAGCTCGCGTGCTGGCTAGAAGCAGAGATGTGACATAGAACAATGCAGACCCTGACCAGAGCCTGACATCTCCTCGGTGCCACAAAATCCAAGATTAAAACGGTGGAACTTTTCTAACATCTCACATAAAAAGGGGTTTTGTGAGAAAACGGCTAAAGAGAAAGAAGATCTGACTTCGGATTAGTTTAAATTGGCTTATGTAGCATACGAATAGCATTTTTATTGCAAAACATTAAATACATTTTTGGTCTGTCCACCCTAGTTCAAGGCTATGCTAGTTCAATGCTATGCTGGTTCAAGGCTATGCTAGTTCAAGGTTATGCTAGTTCAAGGCTATGCTAGTTCAAGGTAATGCTAGTTCAAGGCTATGCTAGTTCAATGCTATGCTGTTCAATGCTATGCTGGTTCAAGGCTATGCTAGTTCAAGGTAATGCTAGGCTTCATTGATTGAGTCCCCCCTCTCATTGGTCATTCTTAAAACCATTCTTTGTCTGTTTCGCTCTCTCCATCTCCAGTTCTCGTTCCTGCCTAATTCCAAGGTGGCCATAGAGAAGATTGGATTCGAAATCCATGGTGCATATTTCACCAGCCAAACCTGCTTTCTTTATGGTTTGCCTGTCCCTGTGTGTAAAGCAATGCTTTGCTAAAGCATTTTTATGGCAAGACACTCCATTTCTGGACAAAGGTGAACAGCTTGTCCATTTCTGGACAAAGGTGTATTACAGCTGCCGTCCTCGCCACAGTTATACAGCAAATCACTCTGCTTTATGGCGACGAGTTGAAAGAGCAGGTAGAACTAGATTGTGTAAAATCACAGTAGCACCCATCCATCCACACCAACGGGATCAGAGTGTTCCAGAGAGTTCCGGAACATGGTCAGAGTGTTCCAGAACATGATCAGAGTCTTTCGGAGTGTACTGGAACGTGATCAGAGTTCAGTTATGATCAGTTACGGCGTCAATCACATTGCAAGCTTACATGTTTGAAGTGAACACTTCTCTCTGCTTCTCACTTTCTCACTTCCTGTTCCTGTCTGTCTGTCTTTCCTCTGTAGCCTGTCAGGATATACATTAATTAGCATCAGTGTAACTGATCAGGGAGTCGTGTGGCGCAGTCGGTTAGGGTGGGAGGTTAGAAATCAGAGGGGTTCAAACCCTGGCTGTGTCAACATGACGTTGTGTCCTTGTGCAAGGCACTTAACCCTACTTATCTCAGTGGGACAGTCCCTGTACTTGCTGTAAATCGCTCTGGATAAGAGCGTCTGCTAAATTAATAAATTTAAATATCTTGACTGTGTAACTGATCGACATCTGTACAGTTTACCATACTAGAGAAACACAGTTGTGTTTGCTCTTTTTAGTCAATGAGTCAGTTTCCTTGTTAATCAACCAACATCATCCAATCATTGTACATTGTACAACCTTCTATCCTAAAACTGGGATTTAAAGAATCCACTTTCTATCTCCCCTTATGTCTTGCACAATGGAACATCTCAGTATTTCATTCTGATTCATCACAAGAGATACAATCTCGCCCCTAGAGGTTTGCAGACCATTACTGTAAATTGTGTCAGAAATTAATTAAGGGAGTACTATCATGGGTCCAAAGGGAATACGTGAGGTAATAGATGGGTCGTCTACAAAACCAGAAGATTTACAAAGAGTTCTTATCCTGAGGGTGTGCAAAACAAAACAGGAGTTCTCAGTGTGCAGATTGCAGCTCTTTGCTTCTCATGATTTAAACATGTCGTTACTATATTTATTTCCATTCCGTAAGGGAGCTTCTGTGGGTCTGCGGAAGTTATATGCTCACGAGAAGCAAATGGAGGTCTGTTTTCTTCGCTTAGCTAGCCTCCACACACTGCCTCCTGTGTGGGAAGGTTAGCCAACGTCTTACTGCTACGATACACGACCTTAAGCGCACAACCTTGACCTTGGCAGAAAGGAAAATGGCTCAAATATATTGCTTTGGCTCGGGCACCGTGGAGATGAGATGGCAACGTGGTGGAATGTCAGTTTGTCTGAAATAGCTCCAACTGCTCCCTTGGTATTCATTATGAAGTTGAGTTATCAAGGTTGAGGTGAATTATAGTTATTTTTCTTGTTGTCCTGAACTGCTAGATCTTGTTGGGTGTAAATCAGCCCCCTCCCCCACTGCCACCACAGCACACACACATACACATGCGCACAAACTCCTCTTCCTAGGCACGCAAATCAAACACATCCATGGAAGAGGCTCCCCTGTCCCACTGGTCCTTGACAGAATTGACCAAACAGCGTAGGGGACAGGTAAAAGAGGCTGACCGCTGCATCGTACCAGCAGCGTCCTCAGAGGAGAGAACAGCAGCACAGTAATATCTGTGAGGATCATTGATCAGTGTGGGGGACCAAAAGTTAGTCTGGTGAACACAGATGAAACATCGGCTAATGAGATGGATCCATCAACAAGAGAACCACCTCAGGAGTCCAGGGTGACCTCTAGCCAGCGGCAGTGTTTCCTGCCTAGGCTGTGGGTGTGGGCAGGTGCAAGGGTGGGGCTTGTGTTGGGTTAGGTGTGTGGGTGTAATGTAATGTAGTTCTGTCTCGTGAGCGTGGGGTAGTGTCTCTAGTGCCTGTGAGTTTGTGATCCTGCTAGTGCTTCCAGACTTCCTTGTCTGTCACCAGATGTATCGACTATCCACGCCACATCTTACATCCCAACATTCCATAACCCATCTCCAAGTGACAGTTAACCCCCCCCCAGGGCTCATACCTGTTAAACCCCCACTCTCCCTCCTCCGGTAAGGATTTGGTTTAATCCGAGCTGAGGCAGAACACCAATTTGAGGTTATCTCTGGGCCATTCCATGTTAAGCAGGAGGGAGGCACTGTACTTACGTGTTGCAGTCCCGACTCGTTCAGAATGTTAATATTTGCCCAATGTGAGGAGGGTAATAGGGGTCAGAGCGTGGATTAGTAAAGAGAAAGGAGTTCTCTAACCGACCAATCAGTAAATAAAATGCCTGTCTTTGAGCTTGTCATTAAAGACCAGGATGTAGGTCACTGATAGTTGAAGGATTCTTTTGCAGTTTGCTTTTGATATTTAGTGTTTTCTTACATTGTGTGAGGACTCTAATCTGCTACACACAGTTGACAGCTGGCTAGGAGTCAGATGGCTCAGCGCAGAAGGTTGTGAGTTCAAACCCTGGATATTTGCTGGGGGTTAACCCTAACCCGAATTTTGATTAAAATTTTTGGGGGGATTGTACAAGATGCTAAAGGAACAATTATCACGCAGTTCAAGCTCAAATAACACTGATGTATTTAATCTTCATTATAATCATAAATTGAGTCAAAGAACGTGTGTGAGGACAACAAAATACATAAATATTACGAGTAATCTCTTTTCTGACTTTTACTTTTTGCAGTATGACTACAGTACGGTCATCTGCGTCTCCAATTCCCACTGTCTCCAAAAAGTGTGTGGTTTACGGGAGGGTCATAGTTTGCGTGGAGGACCACACATTCTACTGTTGGTTTTTATAAATCACTGATTTTGCTGGGAAACTGGCGTACGCACGTTTTCAGCCCCGTTTTGTGCGTACACAAGCTTTATAAATCAGACCCCTGGACACTTCAATCCTTCCAGAGTAGTTGGGGCCTGTTGAACTATGCTAAATGGTAGCACATAATTGACAGGATGTTGCTGTTTTACATGGTTAGCAGTACTGTTCAGGACCCAATGTTGAAACAAACTGATATGCAAGAAGGCTTTTACAGACCGAAGGCCCCATCCTCATCTCTCTCCTCACGGTTTCAGAAGCCCTGCAGCCTGAACAGCAACACGTACCTCTTCCTCTCCCAGTCACGCTGATGAATATCAAACCCTCTCCGACACAGCGAGCAATGTATTCTGTAAATGTAGCCCATACATTACCCTCTCCATACAGCCAAGGAGAAGGAGAAATATGCACACTTATGCAGAGTCTGCTGGTTCCTTGCCGGTCATTGTGTTCTGCTCGATGGACTGATTAATGCTCCGCTCATGGGATAGGCAGGAGGACTGGGGGGGGGGGGGGGGGGGGGGGGGGGGGGTTGGGTGGTGGGGGTGAGGAGGAGGGGAGAATAAAATGACGGTGTCGGGAGGAGGAGATGACCCGAATTCTGGAAAAGTTGGGACATTTATTAAATTTGAATAAAATGAAAACTAAAAGACATTCAAATCACATGAGGCAATATTTTATTCACAGTACAAAATAGATAATATAACACATGTTTAAACTGAGAAATATTACACTTTTAAGCACTAAATGAGCTCATTTCAAATTTGATGCCTGCTACAGGTCTCAAAATAGTTGGGACGAGGGCATGTTTACCATGATGTAACATCTCTTTTCAAAACAGTTTGAAGACGTCCAGGCATTCTAGGCAGTATCTGGAGTTTTGGTGTTGGAATTTGGTCCCATTCTTGCCTTATATAGGTTTCCAGCTGCTGAAGTGTTTGTGGTTGTCTTTGACATATTTTTCGTTTAATGACGCGCCAAATGTTCTCTGTAGGTGAAAGATCTGGACTGCAGGCAGGCCAATTCAGCACCCGGACTCTTCTATGACGTAGCCATGCTGTTGTTATAGATGCAGTATGTGGTTTTGCATTGTCCTGCTGAAATACACAAGGCCTTCCCTGAAGTAGATGTCGTCTGGAGGGGAGCATGTGTTGCTCTAAAACCTTTATATACCTTTCAGCATTCATAGTGCCTTGCAAAACATGCAAGCTGCCCATACCGTATGCACTTATGCACCCCCATACCATCAGAGATGCTGGCTTTTGAACTGAACGCTGATAACACGATGGAAGGTCTCCCTCCTCTCTTGCCCGGCGGACATGGAGTCCGTGATTTCCAACAAGAATGTTAAACTTGGACTCGTCGGACCATAGAACACTTTTCCACTCATTTTAAATGAGCCTTGGCCCACAGGACACGACGGCGCTTCTGGACCATGTTCACATATGGCTTCCTTTTTGCATGATAGGGCTTTAGTTGGCATCTGCAGATGGCACGGCGGATTGTGTTTACCGACATTGGTTTCTGGAAGTATTCCTGGGCCCATTTAGTAATGTCATTGACACAATCATGCCGATGAGTGATGCAGTGTTGTCTGAGGGCCCGAAGACCACAGGCATCCAATAAAGGTCTTCGGCCTTCTCCCTTACGCACAGTGATTTCTCCAGTTTCTATGAATCTTATGTTGTTATGCACTGTAGATGATGAGATTTGCAAAGCCCTTGCAATTTGACATTGACGAACATTGTTTTTAAAGTATTCCAAAATCTTTTTACGCACTCTTCCACAGATTGGAGAGCCTCTGCCCATCTTTACTTCTGAGAGACTCTGCCTCTCTAAGACATCCCTTTTATAGCTAATCATGTTACAGACCTGATATCAATTAACTTAATTAGTTGCTAGATGTTCTCCCAGCGGAATCTTTTCCAAATTTCTTGCTTTTTCAGCCATTTGTTGCCCCCGTTCCAACTTTTTTGAGACGTGTAGCAGGCATCAAATTTGAAATGAGCTAATTTAGTGGATAAAAGTGTAAAATGTATCTGTTTAAACATTTGTTATGTTATCTATGTTCTATTGTGAATAACAAATTGGCTCATGTGATTTGAAAGTCTTTTAGTTTTCATTTTATTCAAATTTAAAAAACGTCCCAACTTTTCCGGAATTCGGGTTGTAATACTTCATGCATTGCAGATATGACAACCAGCAAAGAACCCAGGCATAGCAACATGGCATGGCAACAACAAACAGCCCCTGTTACCACAGCAACCCTCTATAGCCAAGTAAGGAAACTGGAGCACATATGAGTGTTGTCCTCAAAGGCCCTTTTCTGTAAGATGGGCTCCTAAGGTCTCCCTGGCAACCCATCTCCAGGTCTCCTTGGCAATGGATCTCTAGGGACTTAATGACCTCCTCAGTGACCCACCCAGATATCTTTTTTCCGCTGTTTGACGTTCGATATCTCCGTGGTGTGCAGAATATCAGAGTGGCCTAGCAAAAGTGAGCAAACAGAGTTAATAAAAAAATAAAAAATCCTTGGCTCGGTTCGTGAAGTGTAAATGCACTTCGTACAATCTGTCAACGGGAGCGGAATGAGACGCAACTGGAGTCAGGTGGCTGGGCGGTAAGGGAGTCCGGCCAGTTATCGGCCCTTCAGTGTCAAATGAAGATGGCCGTAGGACTGAGGAACTCTGGGATTTGCAGTCTGTGTGCACATTAGCATTACGGCCGGGACTTCCTTCTCTCAGATCTGCTGATCGCTCTTATCCAAAGCGACTTCCAGCAAGTACAGCGACATTCCCCCTGAGGCAAGTAGCGTGAAGTGCCTTGTCCAAGGACACAATGTCATGTTGGCACAGCGGGGATTCGAATTAGGGACTTTTTGATTACCAGTCGGACATCTATACTGCTCAGCCACATGACTCCCCTGTGGACTGTTCAGCACTACAGCACACTAAGGATAAACAAGCTCTGCCAGCACTGGTTCATTAATAATCATTATTTTCGGTTTACGGAGCTGGAAATGCTGGTAGGCGGAGGAGGGGAGAGAAGGGAGAGGGAGAAGGAGAAGAGTATGTGGAGGAGGAGAGGACGAGAGGAGGTTAGGACAGAGGAGGAGGGGAAGTGATTGGAGTTGAGGAGGAGAGGAGAAAGTGGAGGGGGAGAGAACGAGGGGAGGTTAGGAGAGAGGAGGAGGGGAAGGGATTGGAGTTGAGGAGGAGAGGAGAAGGGGGAGGAGGGGAGGAGAGGATGAGGGGAGATGAGAGAGGAAGAGGGGAGGGTAGTGGAGTAGAGGACGAGAGAAAGAGGAGAGTAGAGGACAAGGGGAACAGGAGAGGAGGAGGAAAGAAAGAGGAGAGGAGGAGGAGAAGAGAGGAAAGGAGGAAAGGACGATCCTTAAAGATATTGTGCTCTTCTGCTTCAGCAGGGGAACTGGTGTATGCCAGTGCGGGGGCAGCACACACAGCAGGAGGGTGCTCTTACGCACACGCACACACACACACACACACACACACACACACACACACACACATACACACACACACACACACACACGCACACACACACACTAATCACACAAACGCACACACACACTCTCACACAAGCACACTCACATATTATCACACAGTAATACCCACACACTCTTTCACACACGCTCTCGCTAAAACTAGAGATATTGCAAAAACACAAAGCCTGTTACAAACACACACTCATAGTTACAAACACAGAGCTTCTGTACAGGCATGCAGATCACACAGACACGTCTACTGCATCTGTGCACACGGTCTCAATAGCACGTTTCTGCAGTGCTGCAGGGTCACGCGTGGCTCGGACACACACTCGCCTGTGACGCGCATGTGAAGAGGCATGCGACATGCATCAGAGAACACGCCGCTCCCACGCCTCCCCTCCACCCCCGACCACCGTGGTGTCGGAACAGGGGGTCAAGAGAAGAAGACCTTTACGGATTTCCTTTAGAACACGCTTTGGAGGTGGCAGGAGGCAAGGGCTGGAACAGTATGTCACGTCGCCATCGGGGATGGTGCTCCCCCCCCACTACATCCTGATGGTGGGGCAGAGACCACATCATGCCTGTCTTATCGTGAGGGAGAAGGGAGGAAGGAGAGGGAGGAAGGGAGAAAGATGGCCTGTCTTCACCTTGTCAGTAACACAGACACCTAGAGTAGAGAGAGAGAGAGATAGAGAGAGAGAGAGAGGAGCAGTGCAAGAAAGAGAAATCGAGAGAGACAGAGAGAGAGAGAGAGAGAGAGAGAGAGAGAGAGAGAAACGCTGAGATAAAGAAATTATGAGAGAGATAGGAAAAGAAGTGAAGCATAAAGCATGAAGCAGTGACAAAGGTGGAGGTGTGCCGGGAAGGAGAGAAGTAGAGAGAGAAGCAGAGAAGATGGACAAAAGAGAAAGGCATGTGGAAGTACAGAGACAGTTAGGCAGGGAGTCATTATCCGGACAGAATATTATATAACCCATACGCTCTCATATTGATTCCTGGCAATTACAGTCCTGTGCTCTCATGGTTATACTCTTCTGAAGAGTATAATCTCTGAAAGGAAAGACTAGTTTTGCTCTAAAGCAGTGGTCCTCAACCCTGGTTCTCAGAGCTCATTGTCCTGCATGTTTTAGATGTTTCCCCCTTCCCACACACCTGATTCAGATGAAGGGTCATTATCAACCTTCTGCTAAGCCTCATAATTACATATTCAATTGAATCAGGTGTGTTGGAGCAGGGAAACATCTAAAAAATGCAGGATAGTGGGCCCTGAGGACCAGGGTTGGGGACCACTGTTCTAAAGCCTCAAGTCCACACAGAAACTACAGCAGCATCAAGCGATGTGTCAGTTTTCATTATTCATATGGACTCCATCTTGGATCTGGTCCCTGAATCAGCCGCACCTCCACCCTTCCCCCTGCGTTACCGCGGGATACGATCGCTGTGCATTGTTCTGTGACAAAATGCAGCTTTCCTAAGCTATATATTGTAACACAGTCACGTCAAGATAAACAGACTCATTCATTTTAGAGGAGAAAAGCAGGTGCACAATTATGCGTACACACAGACCCACACACAGACTCATACATAAACACACACAGACTCACATACACTCACACAATCAGACTCTCACACACACAGACTCACATACACACACATACACCTGTACGGTGCGTGTGCGGACACACACACACAGAAACACTATTCTGAGGAAACAGGGAGTTCCATTTTAGTCTCTTTACTCATCTCCGAGGGTTTGGGGAATAAAGTGGATGTTTGATGCAGCTTTGATGCGGCGCTGAAGCTCTCACACATGTGGCTGTTTTGAAGCGAGTGTCCAACGAAGCTGTGCTCCCCTCAGGGAACAGCTCTCCAGCGCTGGCAGTGGAGCAGCCTGCATCTGCTAGGCTCAACAGCCTGATATCCTTCTGGCTGACAACACTCTTATCTTCACATCCAAACTGGGGATGAAGCAGATCCGAATCTTGTTAAATATTTCTAAGCTACTGGTCGTAGCGACTGTCAAAGAATGAGAGAACTATTACAGTTACGAAATATTTAAGGGTAATTTGACGATTTCTAGCGAAATGTAAAATATATGCTTGGTCTTTGGTACAATGTTCCCTTAAAAGAAGAGACATCTTCACACTCGGAGAGGGAAACTTGTGCAACTACCTCAAGCGGTTGGCAGAACCGCAGGAAAGAAGAGTGGATCACGCTGTCAGGAAGAGAACATAACAAGCTGGGAGAGAGACGTTCAACTTCAAAACCAAGAGAGCAGCTCAGATGCTGAGAGACGGGGTCTGAAAGAGAGAGACGGGGTCTGAGAGCGACATGGTCTATGAGATGGAGACAGGGGTCTGAGAGAGAGACGGGGTCTGAGAGAGAGACAGGATCTGAGAGAGAGACAGAATCTGAGAGAGAGACAGGATCTGAGAGAGAGACGTGGTCTGAGAGAGAGACAGGATCTGAGAGAGAGACGTGGTCTGAGAGAGAGACAGGATCTGAGAGAGAGACGTGGTCTGAGAGAGAGACGTGGTCTGAGAGAGAGACAGGATCTGAGAGAGAGACAGGATCTGAGAGAGAGACAGGATCTGAGAGAGAGAGTGACAGCTGAAACGTTAAGCCCTATGGTGTGGAGAGACCAGCCCTGTCACGACCGTGTTTTCAACAAGGCTTCTGATAATGACAATGCTTTTTTTCACGCTCTGCACTGTGAAATATAAGACCATGATAGGCAGGGGTCAGGACCTTAAACTATGAGACTCACCCAATAAATGCACATTTTTTGACACTTGGGAAACCCAGAAAAGAATCATGAGCCGTCTGTTAATCCTGTAAATCAAATACACTCATCTATTTTTGGAAGGCCAACTCCTTTCATTTCAAGAATGAGTTTGGTCAACGTCAGGGACCTGTGAAAGCTTGATAAGAACAGCTTGGTCAGTTCCAACTGTGAATCAGACGGCGCGGTAACAGACAGACAGCTGGTACACCTGGTGGATCACACCTTCATCATGAGGGACGTCTAACAAGCTTGAGCTGCAGACAAGTTGAGACTTGACTGTGAGGAGCACGCTGGAGAGAGAGGGAGATATTTGAGAAAACTTGAGAGACAGGGAAAGACTGACAGACAGTGAGAGAGAGAGAGAGAGAGAGACAGAGAGACAGAGACAGAGAGACAATGAGAGAGAGTGTGTTTGAAAGAGAGGGAGCGAGAGTGCAACAGAGAGAGAGAGCTGTGAGACAGATTGAGAAAGCTGAGACTTAATTTGGAAGAGCAAGAATTTAGGAGTGAGATATTAGCTAACCATTTGGGATGTGTGAAAATGCAATCAGACTGCACTAGACAAGTTTTTTTATCCCAGGAGAGTGTGTGTGAGAGAGAGAAGGAGAGGGGGTGAGAGAGATAGAGAGAGTGAGAGAGAGGGGGAGAGGAAGGGATAGGGAGAGGTGGCCCCACAGTCCCACACTAATACATCCTAGTGACACATAACAAAGATCTTCACTCCCTGACACACACATGCACAAGAGTGAAAACACACACACAGGAACATGGACTCATGCGTACCAGGCCTGGGATACACACTCATCCGGGAGGGACGTAGATACAAAAGCATTCTCACAAACACACACATAGCGTGGTGTCGCCTGGACGTGTAACCTAGCTGCATGCCTGTCCCGTGTCTGTGTGTCGCTGTTGGCTGTCCCACACGTCCCCCTGTCCCCCTCCCCTCCGTGACCCAGCTGCAGAGTCTGTGTGCTGCCCCCCCCCCCCCCCCCACTCCTGCCTCTGCTGTCTAACACGGCCGCCACCGCTCTGTGCTGTGCCGTACTTGTGGTGGTGTGTGTCCATTAGCGTGCCCGAAGTTAGACAGACAGGCTTGGGATCCCGCATCCACCACCCCCCCTCCACCCCCCCTGCTCCTGGGAGGGGTTGTCAGCCGGACAGCCGAAAGAAGAGGTCAGAGGTCACCCCAGACGCTGCAGCACCTCACTCGTTTTTTCTCCTCCTTTCTGCAGCGACGACCTTCCTCCAGACTCACCTTTGGGGGAGGATGGGGTGGGAGGAAAAGGGGAGAGCCAGCCCCAGGCCCAGCCTCACCCAGAACCTCACCCAGAACCTCAGCATGAACCTCAGCATGAACCTCACCATGAACCTCAGCCCCAGCCTGAGGCCCAGCCCCAGCCTGAGGCCCAGCCCCAGCCTGAGGCCCAGCCCCAGCCTCAGCCCCAAACGGAGGCTACGAGTGGGGAAACAGGGGATGGTCCTGTGGCTGCAGCTAGCGGAGAGGAGGAAGAGAAGGTGGAGGAGGGACAGACAGACTCCCAGGAGCTGGGTCTGGAGGTGGAGGTGGAGGAGGAGGGAAGGCAGGAGGAGGGAGTTGAGGCCCCTGGGCAGCGAGAAGGGGAGGCAGACCAAGAGCCGGAGCAGGAGGAGGAGGAAGGGGGAGCAGCCCGAGGAGGGGGAGCGGGGGGAAGGAGGGCCAGTCTGCACCACACCACCTCCCCCATGAGGGGGCAGCGCAACGGCTCCTGCTCACATTCCGCCACCTCCGACTACGAGCTCTCGCTCGACCTCAAGAACAAGCAGGTAGGGCTGTGTGTGGGGGGCTGGGGGGAGGCTGGGGGCCGTGGGGGACGGGAGTAGAAGTGCGGGAGTAGATCTCGACTGAACTGTGATGTCTATCTGTGTAGCTTCTCTCTTTGAGGTGGAAGTTGTTTTGTTTTTCGGAGGGCAGCTGTTGTTTGGGTGCTGGCTGTGTTGTGGTGTTTGCCTGAATAAGACTCCTGTGGATTTTGGATGACCTTTGACATTTAATCTGTTGGTTTTACGAAGGTGTTTGGCTGTGCGAGGTGTTCTCAGGTCAAGTCTGGTTGTCTTCATCTTCATGAAACATCATCATCATCATAGTCATCATCGCAACCGTTCAACACGGGTTTGATCTCGGAACGGATTAGGAATCATTAGTAATGTACTTGTGTCTGATGTTGTGCGGTTGCTTTTTGGATGAAAATGCTTGATGCTGTTTGCAGACGGGTCTGGGAAGTGTTCCACGTGTCACCTGCTGAGTCACCTGCTGCCTCATTCTGTCGTCTCATTCTGCCTCAGTCACTTGCTGAGACACCTGCCGAGTCACCTGCCAAGTCACCTGCCAAGTCACCTGCTGAGTCACCTGCAGTCTCATTCTGCCTCAGTCACCTGTCGTCTCACCTTCAGAGTCACCTGCCCGCTCACCTGCCAAGTCACCTGCCGAGTCACCTGCCATCTCACTTGGCCTTTCACCTGCCTCAGTCACCTGCCATCTCATTCTGCCTCAGTCACCTGCCGTCTCATTCTGCCTCAGTCACCTGCCGTCTCATTCTGCCTCAGTCACCTGCCGTCTCATTCTGCCTCAGTCACCTGCCGTCTCATTCTGCCTCAGTCACCTGCCGTCTCATTCTGCCTCAGTCACCTGCCGTCTCATTCTGCCTCAGTCACCTGCCGTCTCATTCTGCCTCAGTCACCTGCCGTCTCATTCTGCCTCAGTCACCTGCCGTCTCATTCTGCCTCAGTCACCTGCCGTCTCATTCTGCCTCAGTCACCTGCCGTCTCATTCTGCCTCAGTCACCTGCCGTCTCATTCTGCCTCAGTCACCTGCCGTCTCATTCCGCCTCAGTCACCTGCCGTCTCATTCTGCCTCAGTCACCTGCCGTCTCATTCTGCCTCAGTCACCTGCCGTCTCATTCTGCCTCAGTCACACATGCACTCAAACCAAGCCCAGAAACCAAGATCAAAGGTCACAGAGGGAAAGTAATATGCCAACTGTATTATGTTTCAGTCTTAGACTTAGATATGTTCTGCCGTGGGCTATGTTCTATCTACTGATCAGTGGTCCACTGTTACCTTGTCTTAACATATTATGATGTTACTATAATGCCACATACATCATCTCTGTATGTATATGTGCAAAGTGTATGATTGTGTGTGATTTTTTACTCCAAATTTGTGATTATGTAGTTGCGAGTGTGTTTGCTCGTATGTGTGTCGTTGTTCGTGTGCGATTGTCATGTGTTGTCAACATGCCCTCCACTTGTGTGTGTTATCACCAAGCCATCCAGCAGGGTCCGTGGATCATTGAAACAATCATCTCCATTCAAGACATCATCCATCGTCATCCATTCCAACCTCATCCACTAAGCATCAACCAGGTAAGGGGATTTCATCATCCCATTATCATCACAGTTTCACTCAATCTTCCTGAACCGCAGGATTCTCATCACAGGAGGTCACAGGGTCAGTTCTACTGTCTTGTTAATGTAATGTGAAGGCAAATACGTGGATTCCTCCTATCCAGAACTCCAAGTGAAACCAGGCACCGCCTTTCCCAAGCTGTCTCGTCACACCTCTTCCTCTCGTCCACCTCTCTGCCCTCACCTTCTTTTCTTTAATCTAACTCAGTGAGATTCCCTCTCACCCTCCCATCTCTCTCTGTCAGTGCGATGGCGAATGCTTGATCCGACAGATTGATCTTCCGTCTGCAGAGATGTACAACCCAGAGATTTCTTCGTCCTAGTAGCGTGGTATCTGATAGATCCACTGATTAATGAAGGGCTGGAATCACAAGGACGGAAATCTTGATTACACTGAACCTTTAATGGGAGTTAATGATGAACAGGAATATGTAATGAAAGAACCGAACAGCAGGATTGGCGGCTCTATTGACTGAGCCTTCTGGGTAGCTGAGTCATGGATCTAGTGGATGGACCTAGTCCTCCTATCTGCAGTTTACATCCTACAAACACAATGTGTATCACATTCAGAAAACAGTGATGACTCACACGTTACATGGTCATCAAGAATAAACATTAGGTGCTCCCAGTTAGCCCGATGTGAATAGTTCTTTATGACAGTGTGTGGACTCGTGTCCTCAGTTGATAGGATTGATGATGAAGGCTGTCGCTTTGGTAACCCTTCTCTAATTACCCATTTGTTCAGATTCCTCTCCATTTTGTCGTTAGCCATAATTGCTTTTTTAGTCGAACGCCGCATTTCTCTATTTGATAAGTCCATGGGTTGAGGTCACATGAATCACACCGAATGAATCTCAGTAATGTCTTTCTGACGGACGTGGAAAACGTTACTGATTTCTGCTCCCTCCTAATAGCACCGGAGCCGGAGATCAAGGATATTTACAGTGGATGGATATACCAGAGCTGTTTACGTAAATGCTGCAAACTAAGTGTTAAGTTTAAATCTATTAATCATCATTTAATCATTTATAATCTAAATTTTCAGGCAGGACTGTTTCTAAACTGCTGCACGTCTCAAAGTTAAATATGTTTACCAGTGCGCTTTTAAACTGCCAATGCAGAAAAAGTGTGGATTAGCACATTTGATGACACCGTTGACTGGTTTGCTGAGAGTAGTGAAAGATCCTGATCCTGGACAATGTACGCCTTCAATACCCTGCTCTCTGACAGTTTAGTGGTCTCAAGATTAAAATTTTGTGAGACGGGTCGATAGAATCTTGTCAAGTCCATTAAAAAATATATATTCGACCGGTTTTAGTGTCGGTTGAACTTTTCCAGTTCTGTCCATTCGCTGCGAAATCGAAAGGTTACAAACTAAAGTTAAAGCAGCTGAAGCAATTGACTTGACCTTTGTTAATTGACTACTGGTGTTGAGTGTATTGGTAGTTTAGAATGGTTTTGTTGATAAAATTGGTTTTGTTTACAATCTTTGGAGCTGCTACTCAATTCCTTTGTTGAATATAGAGCAAAACAAGCCTCATGAATTTGACAGAGATGAATGAATCAAATCAAATCAGCATTTATTTGTACAGCCTCTCTTACAAACAATGTCACAGAGGACTTGAGGCCACTCATTTAACTGCCCCTCAACCAATCTAAACCCTCAAGAAAGACAAGAAACATTTTGTGACAAGGAAAAATTCTGTAATTGGATGAAGGACGTATCATGAGTGAAAAAGACTGAACAAGAATGAGCCTTGATGATGTGAACTGAGGTGAACCCTCAATCGCAGCATGCAGATCTAATTATCAGCTATTTAACCTTCTTACTGGGGCTCTGATTAGCGCAATTAAGGCTCGCACTCATAAATAAACATGCAACACTTAGGTAAGCATCAACCGATACCAAAGATCAACGTCTTAACATCTGTGAAGTGAAGTGAATAATTTGTGTTTAGGTGTTTATGCTTAGTTCGTTTTAGGTGAAGCAGAAGCTGACTACCTGGATGGTGCTAAGGTGAAATTAGTTCGAAGCCCTCTATCTTTATTGACGGTAGCTGAAAAACAAAGCACTTTTCCAGGATTTCCAACAAAAATACACAACACAAAATGCATTTACTTTCTGAAGTCTGACCTTTTCGTTTCAGGGATGAAACTGAGAGGAAAAGAAAAAAAAAACGCTCTTCTTTGTCCTTATAAAGCCTGTGGGTTTTAATATTTCAGTGGATCAGTTCAGCCGCCCAGTGAGTGGCAGGGTCTGAGTTATTCTAGACCAGTCCTTGGAGATCAAATCCATCCTCACCTTTAGAAACTCCCAAACCTGTGTGTTAAAAAGATGATCTATTCTACATCTTCAATCTGGACTAGTCATCCAACTTTACCCTTGCCGGTGACAGATAGAAGATGATCCTTTCACTTTAAAAAAGTCATGTATTTTCGCTTTCTACACCCCTTCCCATCAATCACGCTGATTCTGGTGTTTTAAAATTCCTGTCTATTGTGTCCTTGGCAAAATGATTTAGAGTCACAGTGCATTTGTCACCCACAATTTGCTTCACACCTTAGTGATTATATCAACAAGTTTGTCTGCACACTCAAACAATCTTTGACCAGCTTTCTTGGATTTCCTGTTGACACATAGTGTCATCATTACATTTACATTCAGTCATTTAACAGATGCTCTAATCCAGAGCGATTTACAGCAAGCACAGGGACATTCCCTCTGAAGAAAGTAGGGTGAAGTGCCTTGCCCAAGGACAAAACGTCATGTTGACACAGCTTGTGTTCGACCAGGGATCTTCTGATTACTAGCCAGACACCCTAACCTCTCAGCCACCTGACTCCCTGATCATCATTATCTCAGCATCTCTGCTCGCCCTGTCACCTCCCCTCTGTACCATTACCAGGTCTGCTGTTACCATGGTTTTCCGGTGAGTTGCTAAACGTGGAGGTCGAGGGAGGGTGCTCATCCGCCTGTCAAAGCCGGTTTGGCATCCCGGAGGAGGGTACTGTCCCTGTGTACCCTTAGGCCAGCCCGTCTCTCTGAAGCTATCTCTCTGTCCTAGCGCAGCCAGCTGATCTGAAGAACAACTGACAAGCGGCTAATGGGGGGATTCACAATGCTGTTGTAGCTGGCTGTCCTCTGCCCCCTCTCTCTCTATCTTTCTGTCTATCGTTCTGTTTCTTTCTGTCTTTCCCTCTATCGCTCTATCTTTCTGTCTCTATTTGTGTCTGTCTTTCCGTCTCTATATTTATGTCTTTCTATACACTCTGCTTCAGCTCAGAGTGGAAGAAGTGGATGCTGTTGACCTTGCCGTGCCTGACAGTCACAGAATGTTCCAGATAAAGCAGTGATGAATATTCAAGGCAGGTCCAAGCGGTTTGCGAGAGGAGAAAATGATGTTCACTGCGTGAGTCGACTCCGGGAGGGAACAGGGAGCCTTAGTTGTAACCCAGGAAGCTTTTTTCTTTCCAGAACAACTTTAAAATTCTCGGAGCATTTCCCCATCTTTCCTCTCATAGAGTCTGCGGGTGTAAATGGAAATGGAAGGGCATAAAATGGATTTATCAGTGTCATTTCAGTTTTCTAAAGAGCTTTCTAGGTGATGGAGTTCACCCAGCGACAATGAGGACAGATTGCATCCTACAGCCGCCGTCGCACTTATCGCAAATTGCAAAGTCTCATGGATAGTACCGCCTATCTACTCTTTGCCGTTTAAAGTCAGCAGGACACAGCTAGGTGACTTTGTGGCGACTATACGAAGAGGGAGATTAGCAGATGAAAGTGACGTGTCGATTCTGTTTTGTCGCCTCTAAAGCCATTCACGCAATTACCTTTGTGTCACAGAGCGGGTATTACCGTGGGGACTTGTATTATCCAGGTATCCTATAACACTGTCCCTTATTCAAATCAGCCGTGTTTACGCATGTGTGTGGAAAACCTAGCGGTGAGCAAGAACATAGAAAGGTATCCGAAACAAGACACAACACATTTGAACCACCCCCTCCCCCAAAACAATCTTGGAGTTATATAGGGAGTTATATAGGGAGTCAGGAGGCTCAACGGGTTAAGGCGTGGGGCTCATGATCGGAAGGTTGTGAGTTTGATTCCCGGCTGTGGCTATGTGACGCTGTGTCCTTGGGCAAGACACTTCACCCTACTTGCCTCAGGAAGAATGTCCCTGTATTTACTGTAAGTTGCTTTGGATAAAAGCGTCTGCTAAATGAATAAATGTAAATGTAAGTCTGTGTTGTGGTATGAGCGAAGGGACAGCAGCATTGACTGTAAGCATTTAGCACAGTGCGTAATGGACACAATTAGATGATTCTTGTATCGATTCACTGCTGTGTGTTTGGAAGCTGTGCAGATCCGTCTGTTATGCCTTTAAATCATTTTAGTTTGTGGACTAATAGTTAGGAGTCCCAGATTTGGCCCCCTAGTGAAAGCACTATTTTGCTCGCCATATTAATGGCCTGCTGAAGAATGATGGCTTGAATCGTCAAAAATGGTGCGCACATAAGTCGACAGTGGAAATGACAGTTTATGTCATCGGTTAGTTATCTGATTTGTTGCGTAGGCCTATTACGTGCTACCAGAATCACGATCATCAACGGTATTATCGTCCTTATGATTCTCACCAAAAGGAACGTGCCTGCACTTTAGTTTTCTATCTGCTTCTTTCTCCCCGTTCTTACAGATGTATTTGAGCCTCTCTCTTGGTCGCCCTTACCCTCTGTCTAGTTCTCTTTCTCTCTGTCAGCTTTGATATTTATCTTTCACGCGTCACATAGCAGGAGAACGGGGAGAATATTGAACATGTTACAGATTCCGGAATGACGCAGCACTGTCTGCTCTCTCTCCAGACAGATTTCACAGGCTGTCAGGGATTAGGACAGATTCAGGGACACATTGTTTTGTTTGACCTTGACATGTTTTTTTATTTTCTTCTGGCCCCTGATAATATTCATCATATCCATCTCTCCCTCCCTAATTTAGGTCATCCATAACCTTCACCTCATCGTTACTGGGCTGGTGTTACAGGTTAGGTTCTATCGTTTTTTGTTCCTTATTGCAGAGTGTTTCTTTAATCGTCGTTGGATTAACTGGTGCCTTTCTGCTGATGGTGCTGTTCATGCGGTAGAAACAGCAGAATGATCACGTTACTGTAGATGTTCCTGTTACTGGACCTCAGGGTGTCAAGGACTGTCTGGTTTTCTTACTACTGTCAACCTTCAGCTCAGGGTCATGTGGCTGTCTTGAACCACTGTGTGTGTATGGGTGTGTGAGTGGTTGTGTGTTATTGTGTGTTAGTATGTGTGTGTGTGTGTGTGTGTATGCATGTCTGTGTGTTTGTGATTGTGTGAGTGTGGGGGTGTGAATGTGTGAGTGCTTGTGAGTGTGCGTGTGAGTGCGTCGGTCCGTTACCCTCAGTCCACCCTCACCATCTCTGAAAACTCTTCCTGTGGTGTTTCCGCAGATCGAAATGTTAGAGCAGCGGTACGGCGGTCACCTGATCTCCCGCCGCGCCGCCTGCAAGATCCAGACCGCTTTCCGCCAGTACCAGCTCAGCAAGAACTTCGAAAAGATCCGCAACTCCCTGCTGGAGAGCCGTCTCCCGCGACGCATCTCTCTGCGGAAGGTCCGCGTGCAGAACGCAGAGGGCTTCTCCGCAGAGCGGGCTCTGGCGGAAGGCTGCAACCTGGCTGGAATCCCCCTGGTGCGCTCCCCCTCGCTGCCCGCCACGGTGGGCGGCAGCCTGACCGACCTGGAGGATTCCTTCACCGAGCAGGTGCAGTCGTTGGCAAAGTCCATCGACGACGCCCTTAGCAACTGGAGCCTGAAGACGATGTGTTCGCTCCAGGACGGTGGCGCCTACCAGTTCGGCGCGGACTCCTTCGGATCGGCGGCAGTGGCGGGGGGAGGGGAGGCAGGGGGAGGGACAGGGGGGGGAGCGGGGGAGGCTCTGGGGGTGCAGGGTGTTGCCGGCGACCCAAGCGACTTGTCACGGAGCGCCAGCAAGCTCCTGATGGCGTTCCGCGATGTGACGGTGCAGATCGACAGCCACAACATCCGCGTCTCCTCCTCCGTCGTCGAGTCGACTGCCTCGGTCTCCCTCGGCAACGGCGTCCAGCAGGGTGCCGCTGCGGTCAACACAGTCGCTTCCCCTAGCACCGCTCCCGACGGCTTCACCCTCGACTCTGCCTCCACCTCCGTCCCACCCCCACCCCCACCCCCTAACGACCCCCCTCCACCACCGGTAGCAGCCCCTCCTGAACCCATAGACCCTCCTCCCGCCCCCCAGGACCCGCCCCCTCCCCCTCCAGAACCGGAGATAGAAGAGGATGGACAGGAAGCTGACTTCCCCGCCCCCCCTCCCAGCGAGGAGGAGCTGGTAGAAGACGACTTCCAGCCTCCCCTCACACCCCTGGACAAGCTTGCCGCGCCACAGGACTGCCAGGAGGTGGTGGTGGAGCCCAGGGCGTCCCCTCCGCCTCCTCAACCCAGCGAGGGAGCTCCGTCCGTGGGTTCCCCGTCAGCGGGGCCCCTGGAAGCCAGGCGTAGCGGCTCGGACACGGCCGATAACAGCTCGGAGCAGATGAGCAGCAGCAGCGCGTCCACGGAGGCTCGCTCAGCCTCGGAGGCCTCATCCAAGGAGACCTTGCAGGCCATGATCCTCAGCCTGCCCCGCTACCACTGTGAGAACCCAGCCAGCTGCAAGTCCCCCACCCTCTCCACCGACGTGATGAGGAAGAGACTCTACCGCATCGGCCTCAACCTCTTCAACGTGTGAGTCACTGTTTCTACTTGGTGGGGTGGGGCTTTACACCCTTCCTTCACTCTCCTGCCTCCGTCCTCCCCTGCCTCGCTCCTCCCCTGCCTTCTCCTCCCTCCTTCCTCCCTCTTTCTCTGTCCTCCCTTCTGCCTCCTGCCTCCTCCCATCTCTCTCCTTTTCCCTCCTCCATCTTCAGTCCTCCCTCCTGCCTCCTCTCTCGTCCCTCCTGCCTCCTCTCTTCTCCCTCCTGCCTCCTCCCCGCCGTTCTTCTCTTTCCTGCCTTCCCTCTCCTCTTGCTTCATCTCTTCTCCCTACTTTCTCTTTCTCCATCCTCCTTCTTTCTCCTTCCTCCCTTCTTCTTCCTCTACTCTCCTTCTCCCTCTTGCCTGATAAACTTTGATATATATAGTTCCTTATTTTTCAGATGTATTTTGTGCCATATTGGTCAGTTTTTAAGGGAAGCGTGACAGGAAAGGTAGAGAGAGAGAGGAAGACATGCAGCAAAGGGTCAAGGCCAGATTCCAACCCAGACATCTGTGGTCATCAGGTGGTCTACCCAGGTGTCTTCTTCACTGATTTCTAATGATGAGTTTCGGTAAAGAGATGATCCGTTTGGGGACTGAACTTTTCCCCTCTCCCTGACAAACGTTCAGCCCACCCAGGCAGGATTCCCACCCAGGCAGGGGTTGATTATCAGCCCTGAAGTTTGGTGGTTTCTAATCAGCAGAGAGAGCTAGATGTGTTTCTATCAGCTCTCATCATGTGGTAAGCTGACATTCCAGGGAACCCTGCTGTGAAGGGTTTCAAGAGTAGAGCGTTAAAGATTGAAGTATAGGCAGCTACAATGGGAGACTATTACCTTGACAGTTTGACATCTTCCCTCTGCTCTATCTCCATCCCTCCCCTCTCCCCCTCTCTTCTTACCCTCCCACCTTGTTCCTCCCTTCCTTTCTCCTTTCTCTCCTCCCTCCTTTCCTCCCTCTTTTCCTCCCTCTAACCCCCCCCCCTCTCTCTCTCTTCGCTCCCTCCCCTTCCTCATCCCACCTCCTCTTCCTTCTCTCCTCTCTGGCCAGCAGCCTGTGTTGTGTTGTCACCTTCTGTTTGTCTTTGAGGCCAAAAATAGCTGCAGCCTTTTCTGTAAGCCTGGCCTGTATCCATGCCTGGCCTGTACACTCGAGTCCCGGCCTCCAGCCTCTTCTCCAAGCCCGGCCGGCTAGGATTACCATGCAG
This sequence comes from Neosalanx taihuensis, assembly GCA_030340665.1. Taxonomy (NCBI): domain Eukaryota; kingdom Metazoa; phylum Chordata; class Actinopteri; order Osmeriformes; family Salangidae; genus Neosalanx; species Neosalanx taihuensis. The sequence continues at coordinate 7,375,604 of CM059307.1, forward strand.
AAACCTTCCATGCTCCACATATTATAACGATGTACGCAGGGTAGCAATCTGAAAGGACTACCAATGCATTGTCATCATGTTGTAGCCTTTGTAGGCTGCCTTAAGGGGGGGGGGGGGGGGGGGGTAAGAGGTAAGAGCTCACTGTCATTCCATTCTCCTCCCACGTTTCCTTCTCTCTACCTCCCCCTTATCTCTACTTCCCTCTTAAGTCCATATCCTTCTCACTCTCTTCTTTTTCCCCTTCTCTATCTATCTCTCTCAACCTCGCTTTCACCCTCTCTCACCCTGTCTCTCCCCCTCTCACTCTCTCTCCCTCCCTTCCTCCCTCTCTCCCTCTCACCACACACACCCACATACCCTTTGTGCTCCTGCTCTCTCTTGAGACATCCAGGATTTGTTTGGGAGCCTTTTGGACCCAGCTGGACCAGCACTTGGTGTGATCTGCAGAACGAGAGGCAGAACAAGTCAGGGACAGCTTCTAAAGGATTTCTGTCTTCTAGGCCAGAGAGAGACAGACAGACAGAGAGGGAACGTGGAACGCCTGAGAATGAGGAAGAAGAATACATGATTTGGTGAGGAAAACTGCACAGGGGGATAATTGAATGGCAAGGGAATGAATAGAAGGAGGTGTGGAAGGATAAATTGATGACACACAGGAGCTTATTACGAGAGAAAGAAAGCGAGAGAGATCACAGTGATATGTAGCGTTTGAATGGTTCTTCTGAGATGAGCTTGCTTTTTCAAAAAACGTTCTCCCCACACACACACACACACACACATTCCCTGTTGTTTTATAATTGATGATATTTATATGGCGTCTTTGATGTATCGTTACGGATTTGCAGAGACCAGAGATCAGATCAGTTTCCCCAGCACTCCGGAACAGAAAGAGCATGGATAACGGGAAGATTACTGAAACCTGCCGGGTGATCTTTAGGAGCACTGGTGAAACCATAACGTTCTGGCAGGAACATACCTAATCCTGTCTATGGTACTACTGTACATGGTAGTGGGTCAGACATACAATGTATGCAAACGATCAAGGTCAAATTATTATTATTTTACTAGTCATATTATTATTACTTTTAGTCACTTAGCAGACGCTCTTATCCAGAGTGACTTACAGCAAGGACACGGACATTACCCCCTGAGGCAAGTAGAGATAAGTGCCTTGCCCGTCATGTTGGCACAATCGGGATTGATCTTGCAACCTTCTGATTACTAGCCGCTCAGCCACTTGACTCCCCACACAGTCTGCCTAGTCTCTAACCCAGGTGGAAGCAGCTTTCCTGTTGAAATCCACCCCTTTTTCTGATGGTTCACTTCAGTTGTTACCAGAGCAGCCTCCCTGTCTGTCTGCTAGTGAAGAGTGACACAGCCCGGAGTAGATAAGTGCTCCCGAGATGGCCAGGATATCAGCGCCTGATAGTGGTTACCGAGTGGCAGAGGGTGAGGTGGGGTTGGCAGCCGGGGTGAAGTGCCGGGACGTACTAAGCTTTTCAGAAACACGGCAGAGCCTGACTGACTCACAGTGTCAGCCGTCTGATCGTGGAGCTTCTAGGTGATTGTTGTGAGGCGCTGGTCTGGGCTCAGAGGGGTGGGGGAGGCTGGAGGAGGCTGAGTGAGGCTGGAGAAGGCTGGTGGAGGGTGGGGGAGGCTGGGGGAGGCTGGAGGAGGGTGGGGAGGCTGGAGGAGGCTGACTGAAGCTGGAGGAGGGTGGAGGAGGCTGGAGGAGGCTGAGTGAAGCTGGAGGAGGAGGCTGGAGGAGGCTGGAGGAGGCTGAGTGAGGCAGGGGAAGGGTGGAGGAGGCTTGAGCAGGGTGGGGGAGGGTGGGGAAGGCTGGAGGAGGGTGGGGGAGGCTAGAGGAGGGTGGGGGAGGCTGGAGGAGGGTGGGGGAGGCTGGAGGAGGCTGAGTGAAGCTGGAGGAGGGTGGAGGAGGCTGGAGGAGGCTGAGTGAAGCTGGAGGAGGGTGGAGGAGGCTGGAGGAGGCTGAGTGAAGCTGGAGGAGGAGGCTGGAGGAGGGTGGGGAGGCTGGAGGAGGCTGAGTGAAGCTGGAGGAGGGTGGAGGAGGCTGGAGGAGGCTGAGTGAAGCTGGAGGAGGAGGCTGGAGGAGGGTGGGGAGGCTGGAGGAGGCTAAGTGAAGCTGGAGGAGGGTGGAGGAGGCTGGAGGAGGCTGAGTGAAGCTGGAGGAGGAGGCTGGAGGAGGGTGGAGGAGGCTGAGTGAAGCTGGAGGAGGGTGGAGGAGGCTGGAGGAGGAGGCTGGAGGAGGGTGGGGGAGGCTGGAGGAGGCTGAGTGAGGCAGGGGAAGGGTGGAGGAGGCTTGAGCAGGGTGGGGGAGGGTGGGGAAGGCTGGAGGAGGGTGGGGGAGGCTAGAGGAGGGTGGGGGAGGCTGGAGGAGGCTGAGTGAGGTTGGAGGAAGCTGAGTGAGGCTGGAGGAGGGTGGAGGAGGCTGGAAGAGGGTGGGGGAGGCTGGAGGAGGGTGGAGGAGGCTGGAGGAGGCTGAGTGAAGCTGGAGGAGGGTGGAGGAGGCTGGAGGAGGCTGAGTGAGGCTGGAGGAGGGTGGGGGAGGCTGGAGGAGGCTGAGTGAGGCAGGGGAAGGGTGGAGGAGGCTTGAGCAGGGTGGGGGAGGGTGGGGAAGGCTGGAGGAGGGTGGGGGAGGCTAGAGGAGGGTGGGGGAGGCTGGAGGAGGCTGAGTGAGGTTGGAGGAAGCTGAGTGAGGCTGGAGGAGGGTGGAGGAGGCTGGAAGAGGGTGGGGGAGGCTGGAAGAGGGTGGGGGAGGCTGGAGGAGGCTGAGTGAGGCTGGAGGAGGGTGGAGGAGGCTGGAGGAGGGTGGGGGAGGCTGGAGGAGGGTGGAGGAGGCTGGAGGAGGCTGAGGCTGGTGGAGTCAGATGGCTCAGCGGGTTAAGGCGTTGGCCCTGTGTGCGGAAGTTTATGAATTTGAACCGCAGCTGTTGCTGTGTGACGTTGTGCCCTTGGGCAAGGCACTTCACCCTACTTGTCTCAGGGAGAATGTCCCTGTACTTAATGTAAGTTGCTTTGGATAAAAGTGTCTGCTAAATGAATAATTGTAATTGAGTGAGGCTGGAAGAGGCTGAGTGAGGCTGGAGGATGGTGGGGGAAGCTGGAGGAGGCTGAGTGAAGCTGGAGTAGGGTGGGGGAGGCCGCAGGAAGGTGGGAGAGGCTGGAGGAGGTTGGGTGGGTGGAGGAGGCTGGAGGACTCGTGGAGGGCTTGGTGTCGATTTGTCTGAACTGCAGATCAAACTCATTTTAAACTCGAAGCGGTAAATATGCTTTCAGTTAACTTCCAAACTCGTCCCCCTATACATTGAAGAAAAGCCCTTTTCCCTTGATGGTTATAAAGAGTTGAAGGAGACCGTCAGCGGCCATGATGGAATGAGTATCTAAAGACTAATGGAAGCCATCTCAGGCCTGAATTTCTCATTAGCAATTCTGTTGCAAGTCGAGGATGTAATTAAAAGTTCCTCGCCATTGTGGGAACGTACCCCAGCGGGAATTGGGACCACGTTTGAGAACGTTTGGTCAAAACAGCAGTTCGTTTCTTTTACCTTTTGGTAGAACTTTTCTGGTAAAAAATATGATAATTTCAAGGGTATATCCAAAAAACGTGATGTTCCGAACCTCCTAATGAATACTATGTCGTCTGGAAGTAAATGTGCACTCTGGTGGAATGGCAGAGAGGCGAAGGGGTCCTTAGAGATGAGCGTTGAGTAACTGAGGACTCCCTGTTTAGATGCCTGCTTCAAAATCTGCCAAATCATTCTACTGTTTAAACATGTTATATAACTGGCAGAGGAACCCCATCGCACTTTCCTCAGATTGCTCATCTCTTGAAGCGGTTAAACTGTTTGGATTCTGACGGGTTTGCGTGTGGGTGGGTGTGTGGGTGTGTTTAAAGCTAGCTCATGGCAGCTCGTTTGGCTGACATATCGATCCCGTGCAGCGTGTAGTGTCTCTGGAAAGGCGTCAGAGTGTGTGACTGTGGGTCTGGCTAGAGCTCTGCCTGTCTTATCCATTCTCCAAAGAGCTCACATAAATCCGGTTTTAGCAGAACTAAACTGGCTAGTTTATTTTAGAATTCATTTTAAAATCTTAGCTCTCGCTTTCAGAGCTGTAAATGGTAAAGCTCCTGCATATATTGCCGAGCTGCTAAAGTGCCCCCCCCCCCCCCCCCCCCCCCCCCCCCCCCCCGTCAACAGAAAATGCCAGGGGCTAAGCCCCCCCTAACTTTCAATCCTAGAAACGTCCCTGGGTATAGCCCTACGCGTTCCCTTAGAACTATGGACCGATGCCTGCTGGTCCCCCACGCTTTAAGACCAGGGAAGATCGAGCCTTTCAAGCAGTGACCCCCAGACTCTGGAACTCGTTAACACTATCTTTGCGCACTTTAAGCTCCACTGAGGCTTTCACAAAACAGCTGAAAACCCTGTTGTTTAGGCAAGCCTTTAGTTAGGTGAGGGTTTTTATGTTTATTTTTCTTAACGTTTTCATGCCTGTATTTGTAAAAAAAAAAAATTCTGTATGTATCATTTTTTATGTAAAGCAGTTTGTGAATTCTTTCTGAGAAAAGTGCTATATAAATAAACTTTACTTCGGACTATAAGTCGCACTGGAGTATATATTTTTGGGGGAAATTTGTTTGATAAATTCCAACACCAAAAACAGACATGTCATCTTGAAAGGCAATTTAAAATGTAATCAAAATGGAGAACAACAGGCTGAATAAGTGTACGGTATACTAACGTTACATGACGCATAAACAACAAAGTGAGAACGTGCCTGGTATATTAACGTAACATGTTAAGAGTTATTCAGATAACTATAGCATAAAGAACATGCTGACAAGTTTACCAAACCATCATGATGAGGTTTCACCATGTGAAAGCCTGTGTTCTGCTCCTCACTTTCACCAACCGTCCCTGGAGGAGGGGATCCCTCACTGAATTGCTCCTTCCAAGGTTTCTTCAATTTTTTCTCCCTCGTGAGTTTTTCTGGGAATTTTTCCTTGTCTTCCTTGAGGGTTTAGGTTGGTTGAGTCGTGGTTGTGGCAGTTCTAGGGGTATATGCGAAGCCTTTTGTGACATTGCTTGTAAAAAGGTTCTATACAAATAAATGTTGATTTGATTTCACTCACACGTTTTATGCCGCCCATTGATCGATTGCGAGGCTCCCGTTCTTGATACTGATGTTTATTAAATTATACACTGTAGAACTTAAAGTTAAGAAAGACAAATAAAAAACAACATCAGGTATAATCGGGAAATCATATGTTTAGCACTAACTGATACATATACAGAAATCATAGAAACAATACTGACCACTTTAGCCTGCTTCTCCATCAATAGCGGAGCTTTTCCTTGAAGATCAATCTTGGTCAAAATAAACTTCCTTCACAAACACTCTTCAACTTAAATACTGTAATTGCAATCCAACCATCAAACATGGAGAGAACTAAACAGAAAATTGAACTAGCAAGTGATGCTCATGTGTGAAGTGTGCGTCTCAGTCCTTGTCACGTGAAAAAGCTATATAAAAAAACAGGTATCACTTTCGTAATCGTCTTTCAAAATAAAAGCATGCATTCCAACACAAAACGGATTGGCTGCAATTACACGTTTAGTGTGAAAATAACATGTGAAATTATATCAGTGTTGGGCAAGCTACTTGGAAAGTGTAGTGAGCTAAGCTACCAGTCACTCTACATTAAATTAAGCTTCACCAGGGCCGGCTCTTGGCATAGGCGACATAGGCGGTCGCCTATAGCGCCATCTGCTGGAGGGGTGCTGCTAGGCACCCTTAATCATGCCATAATTTCGCCTAGGGCACTAAATTAGGTAGAGCCGGCCCTGAGCTTCAATACACTGACGCTAACCCCAAGAGAAATGTAGCAAGCTAAGCTACAGCAATATGGCAAAAGTAGTTTAACAAAAAAAAATATTGGATCAACTTTATTCCAAGGCAAAACTATCTCAGTGATAAATAAAACTGTCAATCAGACAAATAAGCAGGCAAAAATGTTACATTCATTTACATTTACATTACATTTATTCATTTGGCAGACGCTTTTATCCAAAGCGACTTACAAGAGAGAGCTTTACAAAAGAGCTTCAGTTACTGAGCATAGCAACTTGATAGACCCCAACATAGCGGGCATCTAGATTACAAAACATACATCATGAGAACCAATAAGTGCCAAGGGAAGAACTATAAGAGCATTCAGCTAAACATTATACAGCCAGGCTGTAGTCCACCAGTTGTGCAAGTCATAACACAACAATAGGACGGTTCTGAACTACAGCAACAACAAGTGATATTTCTGAGTGCCATACTAATTCTAGTGTTAAGTGTCTAAGTGCCATTAAATTATCGGAATAAGTGGGTTTTGAGCCTTTTCTTGAAGGTGAGGAGTGAGGAGTCTGTGTTTCTGATGGGGGTGGGGAGTTGATTCCACCAATTCCATTGAGGAGCCAGACAGTGGAAGAGTTTGTGCTGGGCTCTGGCGCTCTTGAGAGGGGGGACCACTAGGCGGTTGTCAGAAGAGGACCTTAGGTGGCGGGCAGGGGTGTAAGGCTGGAGGAGAGATATAGCTGATATAGCTCGGGGCAATCCCATTCACTGCTCGGAAGGTCAGCACCAGGGTCTTGAATTCAACAATACACTGTGCTCTCACTGCTCCAAAACCAGAACACAAAACCTGCGTTTGCATGGGTATGCTCAATAACTTGGGCACATTTGCAGGACGAACTGCAAGTTAACTCTAAACTCAATAACTTAACTCAAACCACAGTAGTAAAAGAATAGAGTCCTGCTCCAAACTGCTCTATTATGTTTGGACGACTCCCTCGGGATAAATTAGTCTCCGTCCTCCTCACCCTCTGCCATCTTTCCTTCAAGTAACGTAACTCACTCAAGCAAGCTAACTTGTCTGTATTCCCCTGCATCAGAGACGTTGTAGCCAGCCCAAGGATTGGTCCGTGATGTCACCGTCATACGGAAGTGCTTCTGTCGGCTCCACATACATGGCCTTGTATGGTGTATGGCCGTGTATGGTCACTGACTCATCCTTTTATTTCAACCGCAGCAGAAAGCTCCGCTGCGCTGAGCTTCAGAGATGTTTGTTAAAATGTAGCTTGCGTGGACGCTACCGCACTACTTGGTTAATAAAAGAGCTAAGCTACTGAAATGCTATTTCATTCAGAAAACAGCGACGCTACCACCACGCTACTGAGAAAAGTAGTTAAACTATTTACGCCACTACTTGTAGCGACGCTACAACACTGAATTATATAATAATTTCTTATGAGTATAAGTCACACCCCCGGCCAAACTATGAAAAAAACAGTGATTTATAATCTGAAAAATACGGTACTTACTCACTTAAAAACGTTTTGTACGTCGTATATTGAATCCCAGAATATGTGGACATTTCTTTTTTTAAATAACGTTCGGTGTTGTATAATCACAGCATGGTGTGTCATGTGATGAGGTGGTTGAACCTGGTGAGGGGCGATTGAACCTGTTCGAATGCAGTTCAGTTACTTTGTCACTTTGTTATTTTGTCAAACAGCCCCCTCCTCTCCTCTCCCTCTCCTTCTCCTCTCCCCTCTCCTTTTCATTCTCCGGTCGCCCACCTTGACAGATAAGCCGGCTTTTTAATAAACTGAGACTGCATGCTGAGAAAGTGAGTGTGAGACAGAGCGAGAGACCTAGGGAGACAGTGATGCAGAGAGAGGGAGATAGAGAGACCTAGGGAGACAGTGATGTAGAGAGAGTGAGAGAGAGAGACCCAGGGAGACAGTGATGCAGAGAGAGGGAGAGAGAGACCTAGAGAGAGACTGATGCAGAGGGAGAGGTGGAAGAAAAAAGTTAAGAGGGATTCAGGCTTCTTAGTTCCAGCAGTTGATATCTTCCCTCTTAATACCTGTGCAGTTTCCATCTTGCATCCTAAGCAGGGACATATGCCTTGGGCTAATACAGGGACATCTCACTTCCCCCCCCCTTCTCTCACTCCTCCTTTTTCCTCCTCTCTCTCCCCTCTCTTTTTCTCCCACCTTCTTGTTCTCTGGCCTCTGTCACCCTCCTTCCTCCTCTTTCCTCCTCTCTTTCCCTCTCCCTGTATCTCTCTCTAAATATATACCTCCCCTCTTTCTCACCCCCTCTCTCTCTGACACGTGTGTGTGTCTCAGCAGTCACATAGCAGGTGTCTGTACCACTGTTGAAGGAAGGAGAGACCTGCTGAGGAGGGAGATGAAGAGAGAGAGAGGGAGAAGGACGTAAAAAAGAGAGACTGCAGCTAAATTGAGTTTTTACCAGGGAGGGTGGACGGAATGGCAATGCATCGATTACACTGGGAACGAGGAAGTCAAGGGCAAACGGACCAATGGGAACTGGCGTCTTCTCTGCTCCCCTCTGAGTTATGGAGGGTCTTCTGCTGGAGAGAGGGAGAGGGGCGGGGGAGAGAGGGGGAGAGAAGGGGGAGGAGCAAGAGAGGGAGGAGGGGGGGAGAGGAGCGAGAGAGGGAGGAGAGAGGAAATATGAGGGAGAGGGGGGGGAGGGAGAGAGATAGGGGGAGAGAAGGGGGAGCAGGGATAGAGGGGGGAGGATGGAGAGGCAAGAGAGAAATGGGGGAGAGAAGGGGTGAGGGAGAGGGCAGAGGAGAGAAAGAGGGGGGAGAGGAGAGAGAGGGAGGAGGGAAAGAGGGTGCAAGGCTTCTCCCCCTTATCTCCATAGAGCTCTGTCTCCTGTCGCTACCTCCTCACGCTCTACTGCTCTGACGACGCTGTCCAGACCTGGATGATTTTTGGGTGCTCTCTACATGCATGGGCTCCTCTCTCTCGCTCTTGGAAATGGACGTGCTTTGGTGGGTTCATGTATAAAATATGAGCAGAGAGCTGTGCAGGCACTGCAAGATGGGAAGGGACATGGTGTGTGTGAGAGAGAGTGAGTGAATGTGTGTGTGTTCCAAGGTGCTGTTGTGTCAGAGCTAGTTAACACACGCTAGTTTAGCTTTCCTGCTTGTCACTACCTGAGGGGCAATCTGAGCTAGCCAGTAACTCTGGATGTGTGTGTGTTTGCATGTCTCTCGCAGGTGTGTGTATCTAACTGGACACACTACCAGTCTGACGCACCACTCTGCATCTCACAACGCAGCAATATTTTTCCTAAATCAGCCCCTCTTGCTCACTTCACCCTCTCCTGCTACCCAGGCCTCAGCCTCCTGACTCACTGAGCCTCAGTCTAAACAGACTTTCCAGCACTTTCTCCAGAGTTGTACGACCGTTGGGACAGAAGAGTAGCTTGTGAACCATGTAGGAGAGAGAGGGGCCTCTGGGTGCTGAAAGTCAATGAGGCTCGTCCTTAGTTGTCCTCTGTGCGGAAGGCTGGACTCAGCAGAAAGGACCTTGTTTGAATGAGTGTACAGGACGAGTGTTCGCTCTCTCTGTTTCCCTCATCCCTCACACCCTTGCTGTTCTCTCAATGCACTCTCACAGGGTGTCTCTTTAAGTCTCTCTCGCTGTCTCTTCTCTCTCTCTGTTTTTCTTTCTCTTCCTCTCTCTCTTCTCTCTCTTTCTCTCTGTCTATCTCTCTTCCTCACTCTCTCTTTTTCTCTCTTCCTCTCATTCTTCAAAGTCTCTGTGTGTCTGTTTGTCGCACCCTCGTTCCCCCTCTCCAAATTGTCACACTGATGTCCCATTTCTCTCATATCTGCTCTCTCTCCCTCCCCCTCCTCCTCCCTCCTCCACACCCCCTCCCTCCTCCCCCTGTCATCACTGACTAAGCAGAGGTGCACACGGTCCCGTTACGTAAATGTTGTGGTTTGAATGTTGTGGTCTGTTTTAGAAGGAGGGTGGGGCTGGGGCTGAGGCTGGGGGGATAGGGGAGGGGGGGAGTTACCGTGGCGATATGAGCATCTGTGTGTTTCATCATTGTAACTGTGCACGCTGCTGTCCAGGAAGGACAGCGTTTAGAAACAGCAGGATCGAACACAAAAGAGCCAGTGAAGAAGTGGTTTCAGTTGTAGTCATCTGGACACTGTTTTCAAAATCAAGACATTTCAACTCCCATCCGGACATTGTTGTTCATTTTCATTTCATTTAGCAGACGCTCTTATCCAAAGCGACTAACAAAAAAGTACAGGGACAACCCCCTTGAGACAAGAAGGGTGAAGTGCCTTGCCCAAGGACACAACATCATATAGCCACAGCTGAGGTTGGAACTCACAACCTTCCGATTACAAGGCCAACGCCTTAACCCATTGAGCCATCTGACTCCCTTGTTCTTAATCAGAGAAAATGGTCTGAGAACACAGATTCACAGTTGTCAGACCATTTTCTCTGATTGAGAATGTCCTCTGAAATATCTTGATTTTGAAAACCGTGTCTAGATGACTAAACCTGTTCTACGATTGAACAATCCTGGACGAACGAGCGTCACTAACTTAAGTAGAAACTGAGGCATATTAATAAACATGTAACTGAAGTGTGTTCATGTCTCTTCCTGTTGTTCTTCTTGTTCTTCCACTCGGGCAGGAACCCTGACAAAGGCCTCCAGTTCCTCATCTCGCGGGGGTTCATCCCGGACACGCCCATAGGCGTGGCCCACTTCCTGCTCCAGCGGAAGGGGCTGAGCCGGCAGATGATTGGAGAGTTCCTCGGTAACAGCAAGAAGCCCTTCAACAGAGACGTACTGGAGTAAGTGTCTGCAGAAGATTCTATAAGTTGAGCATGTAGGATTGTTAAGAGTGCGAATATGAAGTTTGCTTTAGCGAGCTATGAGCCTTGTCTCTGCTCGTCCCTCTTTCTCTCTGTCTCTCCCTCTGTCTCTATCTTACTCTGTCTCTTTCTCCCTCTTTCTCTATCTCCCTGTCTCTCTCTCTTTACCCCTCTCTCTCTCTCTACCCCTCTCTCTCTCTGTCTCTCCCTCTATCGCTGTCTGTCTCTGTCTCTCTCTCCCCATCTCTCTCTGTCTCATTACTCTTCTTTCTCCATCTAGTTTTTCAGTTCCTCCTGCCTTCTCTGAGACCCTGGTGGTTTAAAACAGCAGGACAGAAAAGTCTTTGAGTGCTCTTAAGACACACAAACACACTAATTTGCATTTGTGACACACTCAGCTTTACTGCACATCTAATTACAGATCATTGAGTCTGATTCCCTTCAATGTCTTTGTTTTAGTTTTGTTTTTTTTTCCATCGCCCTCCCTTTCCCTCTCTCTCTCTCTCTCTCTCTCTCTCCCTCTCGCTTCTTCTCTCTCTCTCACCACCTCTCCCACCATCTTTCTTCCTATCATTGTCTTTCTCTCTTCCTGAACATCCTTCACCCTTCCCAGATCCCTCAGGTATCTCAGCTCTTTGTCTCTCATTCTTCATTAATCCTACACAACAAAACTCTTGAGTCCTCCTCTAGTAAGCAAAGCAGCCAGCACACAGCCCTCAGCTCTACAACACACAGCCCTACAGCACACAGCCCTACAGCTCACAGCTCTACAGCACACAGCCCTAAAGTTCCCAGCACATAGCCCTACAGCACACAGCCCTACAGCACACAGCCTTACAGCACACAGCCTTACAGCACACAGCCCTACAGCACACAGCCCTACAACACACAGCCCTACAGTACACCGCCCTACAGCGCACAGCCCTACAGCGCACAGCCTTACAGCCCCCAGCCCTACAGTACACAGCCCTACAGCACACAGCCCCACAGCACACAGCCCTACAGCACACAGCCCTACAGTACCCAGCACACAGCCCCCAGCCCTACAGTACACAGCCCTACAGCAAACAGCCTTACAGCCCCCAGCCCTACAGCACACAGCCATACAGCACACAGCCCCACAGCACACAGCCCTACAGCACACAGCCCTACAGTACCCAGCCCTACAGCACACAGCCCTACAGCCCTCAGCCCTACAGTACCCAGCACACAGCCCTACAGTACCCAGCACACAGCCCCCAGCCTTACAGCCCCCAGCCCTACAGCACACAGCCCTACAGCACACAGCCCTACAGCACACAGCCCTACAGTACCCAGCACACAGCCCCCAGCCTTACAGCCCCCAGCCCTACAGCACACAGCCCTACAGCACACAGCCCTACAGCACACAGCCCTACAGCACACAGCCCTACAGCACACAGCCCTACAGTACCCAGCACACAGCCTCACAGCACACAGCCCTACAGCACACAGCCCTACAGTACCCAGCACACAGCCCCCAGCCTTACAGCCCCCAGCCCTACAGCACACAGCCCTACAGCACACAGCCCTACAGCACACAGCCCTACAGCACACAGCCCTACAGCACACAGCCCTACAGTACCCAGCACACAGCCTTACAGCACACAGCCCTACAGCACACAGCTTTACAGCACACAGCCCTACAGCACACAGCCCTACAGCACACAGCCATACAGTACCCAGCACACAGCCTCACAGCACACAGCCTTACAGCACACAGCCCTACAGTACACAGCCCTACAGCACACAGCCCTACAGCACACAGCCCTACAGTACCCAGCACACAGCCTCACAGCACACAGCCTTACAGCACACAGCCCTACAGTACACAGCCCTACAGCACACAGCCCTACAGCACACAGCTCTACAGCACACAGCCCTACAGTACCCAGCACACAGCCTTACAGCACACAGCCATAGAGTACCCAGCACACAGCCTTACAGCACACAGCCCTACAGTACACAGCCCTACAGCACACAGCCCTACAGTACACAGCCCTACAGCACACAGCCCTACAGTACCCAGCACACAGCCTTACAGCACACAGCGCTACAGCACACAGCTTTACAGCACACAGCCCTACAGCACACAGCCCTACAGCACACAGCCCTACAGCACACAGCCATACAGTACCCAGCACACAGCCCTACAGCACACAGCCCTACAGCACACAGCCCTACAGCACACAGCCATACAGTACCCAGCACACAGCCCTACAGCACACAGCCCTACAGCACACAGCCATACAGTACCCAGCACACAGCCCTACAGCACACAGCCCTATAGCACACAGCCCTACAGCACACAGCCCTACAGTACCCAGCACACAGCCTCACAGCACACAGCCTTACAGCACACAGCCCTACAGAACACAGCCCTACAGCACACAGCCCTACAGTACACAGCCCTACAGCACACAGCCCTACAGTACCCAGCACACAGCCTCACAGCACACAGCCTTACAGCACACAGCCCTACAGAACACAGCCCTACAGCACACAGCCCTACAGTACACAGCCCTACAGCACACAGCCCTACAGTACCCAGCACACAGCCTCACAGCACACAGCCTTACAGCACACAGCCCTACAGAACACAGCCCTACAGCACACAGCCCTACAGTACACAGCCCTACAGCACACAGCCCTACAGTACACAGCCCTACAGCACACAGCCCTACAGCACACAGCCCTACAGTACCCAGCACACAGCCTCACAGCACACAGCCTTACAGCACACAGCCCTACAGTACACAGCCCTACAGCACACAGCCCTACAGCACACAGCTCTACAGCACACAGCCCTACAGTACCCAGCACACAGCCTTACAGCACACAGCCATAGAGTACCCAGCACACAGCCTTACAGCACACAGCCCTACAGTACACAGCCCTACAGCACACAGCCCTACAGTACACAGCCCTACAGCACACAGCCCTACAGTACCCAGCACACAGCCTTACAGCACACAGCGCTACAGCACACAGCTTTACAGCACACAGCCCTACAGCACACAGCCCTACAGCACACAGCCCTACAGCACACAGCCATACAGTACCCAGCACACAGCCCTACAGCACACAGCCCTACAGCACACAGCCCTACAGCACACAGCCATACAGTACCCAGCACACAGCCCTACAGCACACAGCCCTACAGCACACAGCCATACAGTACCCAGCACACAGCCCTACAGCACACAGCCCTATAGCACACAGCCCTACAGCACACAGCCCTACAGTACCCAGCACACAGCCTCACAGCACACAGCCTTACAGCACACAGCCCTACAGAACACAGCCCTACAGCACACAGCCCTACAGTACACAGCCCTACAGCACACAGCCCTACAGTACCCAGCACACAGCCTCACAGCACACAGCCTTACAGCACACAGCCCTACAGAACACAGCCCTACAGCACACAGCCCTACAGTACACAGCCCTACAGCACACAGCCCTACAGTACCCAGCACACAGCCTTACAGCACACAGCCCTACAGCACACAGCCCTACAGCACACAGCCCTACAGCACACAGCCATACAGTACCCAGCACACAGCCTTACAGCACACAGCCCTACAGCACACAGCTTTGCAGCACACAGCCCTACAGCACACATCCCTACAGCACACAGCCCTACAGCACACAGCCATACAGTACCCAGCACACAGCCTTACAGTACACAGCCCTACAGCACACAGCCCTATAGCACACAGCCCTACAGCACACAGCCCTACAGTACCCAGCCCTACAGTACCCAGCACACAGCCCTACAGTACACAGCCCTACAGCACACAGCCCTACAGTACCCAGCACACAGCCTTACAGCACACAGCTTTACAGCACACAGCCCTACAGCACACAGCCCTACAGCACACAACCCTACAGCACACAGCTCTACAGCACACAGCCATACAGTACCCAGCACACAGCCTTACAGCACACAGCCCTACAGCACACAGCTTTACAGCACACAGCCCTACAGCACACAGCCCTACAGCACACAGCCATACAACACACAGCCCTACAGCACACAGCCCTACAGCACACAGCTCTACAGCACACAGCCATACAGTACCCAGCACACAGCCTTACAGCACACAGCCCTACAGCACACAGCTTTACAGCACACAGCCCTACAGCACACAGCCCTACAGCACACAGCCATACAGTACCCAGCACACAGCCTTACAGTACACAGCCACACAGCACACAGCCCTACAGCACACAGCCCTACAGCACACAGCCCTACAGCACACAGCCCTACAGCACACAGCCATACAGTACCCAGCACACAGCCCTACAGCACACAGCCCTACAGCACACAGCCCTACAGGACACAGCCATACAGTACCCAGCACACAGCCCTACAGCACACAGCCCTACAGCACACAGCCCTACAGCACACAGCCATACAGTACCCAGCACACAGCCCTACAGCACACAGCCCTATAGCACACAGCCCTACAGCACACAGCCCTACAGTACCCAGCACACAGCCTCACAGCACACAGCCTTACAGCACACAGCCCTACAGAACACAGCCCTACAGCACACAGCCCTACAGTACACAGCCCTACAGCACACAGCCCTACAGTACCCAGCACACAGCCTTACAGCACACAGCCCTACAGCACACAGCCCTACAGCACACAGCCCTACAGCACACAGCCATACAGTACCCAGCACACAGCCTTACAGCACACAGCCCTACAGCACACAGCTTTGCAGCACACAGCCCTACAGCACACATCCCTACAGCACACAGCCCTACAGCACACAGCCATACAGTACCCAGCACACAGCCTTACAGTACACAGCCCTACAGCACACAGCCCTATAGCACACAGCCCTACAGCACACAGCCCTACAGTACCCAGCCCTACAGTACCCAGCACACAGCCCTACAGTACACAGCCCTACAGCACACAGCCCTACAGTACCCAGCACACAGCCTTACAGCACACAGCTTTACAGCACACAGCCCTACAGCACACAGCCCTACAGCACACAACCCTACAGCACACAGCTCTACAGCACACAGCCATACAGTACCCAGCACACAGCCTTACAGCACACAGCCCTACAGCACACAGCTTTACAGCACACAGCCCTACAGCACACAGCCCTACAGCACACAGCCATACAACACACAGCCCTACAGTACCCAGCACACAGCCTTACAGCACACAGCCCTACAGCACACAGCTTTACAGCACACAGCCCTACAGCACACAGCCCTACAGCACACAGCCATACAGTACCCAGCACACAGCCTTACAGTACACAGCCACACAGCACACAGCCCTACAGCACACAGCCCTACAGCACCCAGCACACATCCCTACAGCACACAGCCCTACAGTACCCAGCACACAGCCTTACAGTACACAGCCCTACAGCACACAGCCCTACAGCACACAGCCCTACAGCACACAGCCCTGCAGCACACAGCCCTGCAGCACACAGCCCTACAGCACACAGCTCTACAGCACACAGCCCTACAGCACACAGCCCTACAGTACCCAGCACACAGCCCTACAGCACACAGCCCTACAGCACACAGCCTTACAGCACACAGCACACAGCCCTACAGTACACCGCCCTACAGCACACAGCCATACAGCACACAGCCCTACAGTACCCAGCACACAGCCCCCAGCCTTACAGCACACAGCCCTACAGCACACAGCCCTATAGCACACAGCCCTATAGCACACAGCCCTACAGCACACAGCCCTATAGCACACAGCCCTACAGCACACAGCCCTACAGTACCCAGCACACAGCCTCACAGCACACAGCCTTACAGCACACAGCCCTACAGTACACAGCCCTACAGCACACAGCCCTACAGCACACAGCCCTACAGCACACAGCCATACAGTACCCAGCACACAGCCTTACAGCACACAGCCCTACAGCACACAGCTTTACAGCACACAGCCCTACAGCACACAGCCCTACAGCACACAGCAATACAGTACCCAGCACACAGCCTTACAGGACACAGCCACACAGCACACAGCCCTACAGCACACAGCCCTACAGCACACAGCCATACAGTACACAGCCTTACAGCACACAGCCTTACAGCACACAGCCTTACAGTACACAGCCTTACAGCACACAGCCTTACAGTACACAGCCTTACAGCACACAGCCCAACAGCACACATCCCTACAGCACACAGCCCTACAGCACACAGCCATACAGTACCCAGCACACAGCCTTACAGCACACAGCCCTACAGCACACAGCTTTACAGCACACAGCCCTACAGCACACATCCCTACAGCACACAGCCCTACAACACACAGCCCTACAGCACACAGCCCTAGAGCACACAGCCCTACAGCACACAGCCCTACAGCACACAGCCTTACAGCACACAGCCCTACAGCACACAGCCCTACAGCACACAGCCCTACAGTACCCAGACATCTTCTCAGAATCCCACCCATTACATCAACACTCTAAAGTGCTCTTTGCTCGATGGTCGAATACATTAAGAGCGGTAAGATTTCATGGCTTTCCAGACTTCTGCTCACTTGAACACCGAATGATTTAAGTTCCGCTGTAGACGCTGTGACATGGATCTTCACGGGTGCGTGTGGAGGAAGGAGGAGAGGAAGAGAGGGAGGAGCTCTGTGAGAGCACTCTAACTAAAGTGTGCTCACAGGGCACTGACTGGGGGGAGTCAGGCTTTCATCAGAATTTATTGTATTCGCTATGCAAGATATACAAATTTACTTTGGCAGGAAACCGCAAACATAGAACATACAGCGCCCTCCATAATTATTGGCACTCCTGTTTAAGATGTGTTAAAACCCTTAAAATGACATTTTTATTGCAGAAGCATACTCTCACACTGAACTTTTTTGAAAAATTTAACCTTCAACTCAAGTGAATTTTAAGTTAAAAAAAAAAATCCCTGACTAAGAAATAATTATTCTTCATAAAATCACCTGTTCCACAATTATTGACACCCTTAACAATTCCTAAGAAATAAATGTAATTAAAGTATTTCTGTCATTTCTACAGTAGTTTACAAAGTTGATCAGCGTATGTAGGAACATTAGCATTTAATTAGTAATTCATAACTTCTTGTTTCCCTGGGGTATAAATATGACGTGACAGAGGCCATTTCTCTTCAACATGGGAAAGACAAAGGAACAGGCCATTCAAGTAAGGCAGATGTGTGTCGACCTTCACAAATCAGGCAATGGCTACAAGAAAATAGCCACTCGCCTACACCTGCCCAACGCCAGATGTTTGAAACAACTGGAACAGTGGTAAACAAGCCTGGACGAGGACACAAGTTAATTTTGCCACCACGCACAGTAAGGAGGATGGTAAGAGAAATATAAAAAAATCCAAAGCTCACCGTCACAGAATTGCAAGGAATGGTAGCATCTTGGGGTCACAAAGTCTCCAAAACAACCATCAGGCGCTATCTACATGCCAACAGTCTGTTTGGGAGGCATGCAGGGAAAAAACCTTTTCTCACTCAAAATCATAAACGCAAACGTCTGGAGTTCGCTAAGCGGTACATGACCTTCAACTGGGACCTTGTGCTTTGGTCAAATGAGACCAAGATTGAGCTTTTTGGCAACAAAAGTTGAAGATGGGTATGCAGAAAAGCTGTGCTAATGATTGTGGCACACATGATTTGATATTAAATAATTGTTTCTTAATGTGGGATTTTTTCAGACTAAATAAATGCACTTGGCTGTGGTCCTATAATATTTAGGAAGAAAAATAATTTTATTGGAAGCTAAAAGACACATCTTAACCAGGGGAGCCAATAATTATGGGGGGCGCTGTATATGCAACATAATGATAAGTACAGAATAAAAAATATTATGTAAAATACAAATAAGATGCAAATAAGAAAATAGTGTGCACTTCATGTGTGAGCTGTTCCAGGGTGGACGTTGACTAAGTGTGTTTTGGTGTATGTATTTGGTGTGTGCATATGTCCACCTCCAGGATCCTCCTATTCTCCTGGTAAATGGAGGTAAACGCACTGGGAATGTGTCTGAAATTGCGGGTGATTTGCAGATGTAAAATGTGAAGCGTTAAGATGTTAAATTGCCATTGTAGATTTTCTCCTAAGGTGTGTTAGACTCAGGGACAGTAATGTTTTATTATTTGTTAAGATAGAAAAATTATCGCTGCTTTCCAATAGTGCCAGGTATACTGTGTGTGTGTGTGTGTGTGTGTGTGTGTGTGTGTGTGTGTGTGTGTGTGTGTGTGTGTGTGTGTGTGTGTGTGTGTGTGTGTGTGTGTGTGTGTGTGTGTGTGTGTGAATTTATTGGACAAGGATTGGATTTGGTTACATTTAATAAAAAATATCCTACCAAAATACCCAATCAATATGATTTTAGCAGTGACCAAAATCCATGCAGATGTTCTTTACGGTAATTTTGAAACAGCATTTATAGTCAACAAAGCTCATCCCAGTTCTGAATTTAGATCGTCGTCGGATTTTAACACGTTTACACTTTCTGTTCCGTAGCTCCCGAAATGGTTCCAGCTGGAAAAATATAACCCCATCCCTAATTTAGCAAATGTTACTTTTCTAAAGTCACCTTCCCATTTAACAAGCCACCCCACCCCCCTCACCCCTCTTCCCCCTCTCTCACCCCCCCCCCCACATCTCTGTTTTTACTGCTGCTGTCACCAGAGATCCTCAGATGCTTTTAACGACTTCTCAGTATTGCCTAGATTCTCTGCATCAAGGGTTTGCGAGGCCTTTCCTGTTTCACTTCAGAAGGGTCGGTAAGAGTGTGTGCGTGTGCGTGCGTGTGTGTGGAGACCTGTGCTTGACTAATGCGTGGGTGCAGGATGGGAGGGGCTGTCTCCGAAGAGCGGGAACAAACACTATCTCTTAATGACTTAGCTACACATTCACTGTTCAGCTGACTGGCTAACCATCACTTGCACTCTGTCTCTCTCTTTCTCTCCTCTCTCCCTCTCTCTCATCTTTTCCCTCTCTCCCCTCTCTCCCCCTCTCTCCCCTCTCTCTCCTCTCTCCTCTGCCCCTCTCCCCTCCCTCTCTCTCCAGCTGTGTGGTAGATGAGATGGACTTCTCTGGGATGGAGCTGGACGAGGCTCTGAGGAAATTCCAGGCTCATATCCGTGTCCAGGGAGAAGCACAGAAGGTGGAGCGGCTTATCGAGGCCTTCAGGTGAGACGCACAGAACCAGACACACATGGAGCCAGGCACACAGAACCAGGCACACAGAACCAGGCACACAGAACCAGGCACACAGAACCAGGCACACAGAACCAGGCACACAGAACCAGGCACACAGAACCAGGCACACAGAACCAGGCACACATGGAGCCAGGCACACAGAACCAGACACACATGGAGCCAGGCACACAGAACCAGACACACATGGAGCCAGGCACACAGAACCAGGCACACAGAACCAGGCACACAGAACCAGACACACATGGAGCCAGGCACACAGAACCAGACACACATGGAGCCAAGCACACAGAACCAGACACACATGGAGCCAGGCACACAGAACCAGGCACACATGGAGCCAGGCACACAGAACCATTGACATTTACATTTACATTTATTCATTTAGCAGACGCTTTTATCCAAAGCGACTTACAAGAGAGAGCTTTTACAAAGAGCATCAGTCATTGAGCAAAGCAACGTGATAGACCCCGAACACAGTCGGGTTTTTAGATCGTGAATCATACATCATGAGAACCAATAAGTGCCAAAGGAAGAACTATAAATGCATAACACAACGATTATGAATATAAAGCAAGAGATACAACACACAATACATTAGATCAGGTGAAATGACATACTATTGGTAAGTGCCATTAAATTCTCTAAATAGATGAGTTTTAAGCCTTCTTTTGAAGGTTAGAAGGCAGTCCGTGCTTCTGATGGAGGTCGGGAGTTGATTCCACCATTGGGGAGCCAGGCAGTGGAAGAGTTTGTGTTGCGCTCGGGCGCTCTTGAGGGGGGGTACCACTAGAAGGTTGTCAGCAGATGACCGTAGGTGACGGGTGGGGGTGTAGGGCTGGAGGAGAGAGTTGATATAGGTCGGGGCAGTCCCGTTTACCGCCCGGAAGGTCAGTACCAGGGTCTTGAATCTGATGCGGGCCATGACGGGAAGCCAGTGGAGGGCGATGAGGAGCGGGGTGACGTGACAGCGTCTGGGTAGGTTGAAAACCAGACGAGCAGCTGCATTCTGTATCCTCTGAAGGGAACGGATTGCATTTGCAGGAAGGCCGGCTAGTAGCGAGTTGCAGTAATCCAGCTTTGAGAGGACAAGGGCTTGGACTAGCAGTTGGGTGGAATGTTGAGAGAGGTATTTTCTGATTTTCCTGATGTTGTAGAGGGTGAATCTACATGACCGAGAGACTGCGGCAATGTGAGCTGTGAGGGAGAGCTCGTCATCCAAGGTGACCCCCAGGTTCCTGGCGGAGGGTGAAGGGGTCACTGTTGCAGATCCCATAGTGATGGAGAGATCGTGGGTGATTGAGGGTTTGGCAGGGATGATGAGGAGTTCTGTTTTGGCGAGGTTCAGCTGGAGGTGATGTCTGGTCATCCAGGCTGAGATGTCAGAGAGGCAGGCCTCGATTCTGGTCGATATCCCTTGATCAGTTGGGGGAAAGGATAGATATAGCTGCGTGTCGTCAGCGTAGCAGTGATAGGAGAAGCCATGGGAGGCGATGATTGGCCCGAGAACCAGACACACATGGAGCCAGGCACACAGAACCAGACACACATGGAGCCAGGCACACAGAACCAGACACACAGAAGCAAGCACACATGGAGCCAGGCACACAGAACCAGGCGCACAGTAGCTGCTTGCATGTCTGCTTGCGTAGCTGCTTGCAGGGGCTGGTCAGGGTGGTCTCAAGCGTGGACATGCTGTGTGTTAAACAGTGCGCGTTCCGCCGGTCTCGCTGCGTCCCAGTGTTCAAGGTGCGCCCTGCAGAAAGGAGCTGTTGTCTCTGAGCATGGGGGACAGACGGCTCTCATTGTTTAGACGCAGACTGCCACAGGGAGGGAGGGTTATAAATAACCACTGTTGCATAACCACAAGCGTCTCTCTCCCTCTCTGCTTGCCTCTCCCACTTTGGGGCTTTGATATTCCTCCAAACACAGAGATGATATGAGAGAGAGGAAAGAGAGGAGAGAGAGGGAGAGAAGACAGGGCAAAGGAGAGAGATCCTGTAAACAAGGATGGGAGGAGAATAGGAAAGAAGGAAATGGGGAGAGAGCTAACTGGAAAGGGTGTGGGGGGGGGGGAGAGAGAGAGGGAGGGAAAGAAAGGGGGGAGGGAGTGGGGGGGTATGTAAAAATAAACAGCACCCAGCTCTTGTAGCCGTGCCGTCCGTCTGTCTTGAGGGAACAAACACCCTTCAGGTTTCTTTCTCCAGTCAGAAACAGCCAAGTCAGTTCTCTAGTCACTATCTGTCCTAATCACACACGCATCCCTGTCTGAACTGACTCTGCTCAGCAGACCACAGCCTGTGTGCTGCTCCTCCCTCTCACACTAACACACTCACACACACTCACTCACGCACACACACTCCGCTTCAGGGGAACCTGCATCCGTTCTGACATGGATCTGGCCCTCTCTCGCTCCACCTCGATCTGTCTCTTTCTCTCCATCCTCTCCTTCTCTCTCTACCTCTCGGCCTCCCTGTGTTGTCCTGCCCCATGTGTGGAGGAGACAGCTGCCTGCCTGCCTGCCGCCCCACGGGGAGAGGAGCTGGGAGGAGGCGGGTAGGTGGGGGCAGGGGAGGGCAGGGTGGGGCATGGCAGGGCAGGGCGTGCGGTCAGGAGTTTGCCCTCCGACAGCAGGACTGCAGAGCGTTGAGGCATTTAACATTGACAATCTTTTCTTCATCCTTCCTCTCTCCTCCTCCTCTCCCCCTTTTCCTCTCCCCTCTCCCCCCTTCACTCTCCTCCCCTTTTCCTCTCCTCCTTCTCCACTCCCCCTTTTCCTCTTCCCCTCCCCTCCTCTCCCCCTCCTCCTCTTCTCCCGTCCTCCTCCCTCTAGCCAGCGCTACTGTATGTGTAACCCAGATGTGGTGCAGCAGTTCCACAACCCAGACACCATCTTCATCCTGGCCTTCGCCATCATCCTCCTCAACACCGACATGTACAGCCCCAACATCAAGCCCGACCGCAAGATGATGCTAGAGGACTTCATCCGCAACCTTCGAGGTGAGGGGCACGCACATGTATGTGGGTGTCACGGAAGGTGCGATCTGGGAAAAGGGGCAGGGAGGGAGGGAAAGAGGCAGGGAGAAAGAGAGGGAGCGAGGAAGAGAGGGGTCAGTGAGATGACTGTAACTCTTATCAGCGTTACAACTGTATGTAAGCACGTTTACAACTCCCATACTCAATGCAAGGCCTGAGTGGGGGTCCTCAGAGAGTGACCCCTGAGTGCAGACAGACGTGAGTCACCTGGGTCTGGAGCTGCCGCGACACTCTGCCTCTCTCCCAATCAATAAGGACTCCAAGTCGATACACGCAAGAGCCGGAATGGATTCATCCAGACCGCTCCCTACAATTAAATTAAGTTGGAAAATCAATTCAGGCATCTCATGCAAATTAGAGTATGCCACTTGGTTAGCTCTGTCATACGCTCTCTCTGACTTTTTCTTTCTCTTTCTCCCTTCTCTGTCTCACTGTCTCTCTCCCTCTCTTTCCATTCTCTCTCACTGTCTCTGTCTCTGTCTCCCTCTGTTTCTCTCTCTCTTTCCATTCTCTGTCTCTCTCTCCCTCTTTCCATCTTTCAGTTTTCTCTCTGTCTCTCCCTGTGTCTATTGTCTTTCTCTGACTCAGATGCTTCTCACAAAAGGACTCTTTGGCTAGACTTCAGCCTCTCTCTCTCTCTTATCTCTGCTTGTGTGTTGTCTTGTGTTCCGCCATATTGACTTTCAGTCCAGTTGAATTGAGGCAGGGGGGTGGGGGGGTGAGGGGACGGAGCAATCAGACACAAATAACTCAATAGTAATGAATGTCAACATGCGCTCCGACTTAGATGTGGAGGTCCAACTATGTCAGAGTAGCGGGAGGGGAGGAGGGGGGAGGCAGGGGGCAAACAGGGGGTGGATGGGGGGAGGAGGGGGCAGATTGGGGGAGGAGGACGTGTTGTGAATGATGCCACAGTTAGATCAAACGATAGGGACCTGGAGAGAAGAGAAGAAAAGCGTGTTTGTATATTCACGGGGGCCAATTCAGAAGTCATAGCTCTCCCAAAGCCTTTTGAAATCTCAATGAGTTTAAAATGGCTGTTAGCTACAAAGAGAAAAAGCTTTGACGCGCAGGGGGGGTCGAGGGTCACCTCTGTCTCCCTCCTGTCGTGTGGCTGTCCAGATTGGTCATTTCCCCCCAAAACACCACGGCTCCTTGGGAAGCCAGGGTCCTGTACCAAGAGGAGATATTAAAGGTGAGGTTTGGAGGGAGGTTGCTCATAGACTCACAGCCAGAGAACTTCATAACCATGGAGTCTTTCACCCTCAGATTCACCATCAGCTTCCTGTACATTGCCTTCTGTCATTGTTTAATATAGTGGGTGTCTCTGTGTGTATGTGTGTGTCTGTGTGTGTGTGTGTGTGTCGCTGTTTGCATGTCTGTGTGTGTGTGTCTGTCTGTCTGTCTGTCTCTGTCTATATCTGTGGGTTTGTCTGTGTATGTGTGTCTGTGTGTGTCTCTGTGTCTGTGTGTGTCTCTGTGTGTCTCTGTGTCTGTGTGTGTCTGCGTGTGTGTGCGCGCCTCCCAGGGGTGGATGATGGAGCTGACATTCCCAGAGACATGGTGGTTGGGATCTACGATCGAATCCAGCAGAGAGAACTGCGTTCCAATGAGGACCATGTGACCTACGTCACCAAGGTGGAGCAGTCTATCATGGGCATGAAGACGGTGAGAGGACACAAACACACGCACACTGTTGTATCCACACACACTTCCATGCACACACGCACACTTATGCACACGCGCACACTCACTTTTCTATCCACACACACACCTATGCACACTCACGCTTGTATCCACACGCACATATGCACACACGTAGGCACACACACATCCATGCACACACGCACACTGACTCTTGTATCTGCACACACACTGTATTCGCGGACATAAATGAACACACACAAGTACATTCACTCTTGTATCCACACACACACACACACGAGTGTGCAAACAGACAATGTATTCACAGGCATCGATGAACACACACGTACAGTATGCGCACACACACAAACACGTAGTGTATTCCCAGACAGCAGGAGACTCAGTTCCAGTTGACATTAGTAAAACATCCATGGCAGTGTTAGCTGTGCTGGCTTGGTCGTACTAAGCTGACCTGAAGGCTCTAATGACCACAGGAGCTGCAGAGCTGCTAGCTTGATTAATGACTGCAGGTAATGAAACGGAAGTATTAATGAGGCTCTACTAACGACAAGGCCCGCTAATGGCTAAGGTTGCTAATGACCCTCGCTGATGCTTGTAAGATGGTGACAGAGGTCAAGTCTAATGACAGCAAAGGTCAAGGGATTTTGACTTGATCAGCTTCTGCTTGATCAGCTTCTGTGAGGACTCCTGCATACCAACACGCACCAGGGTGGCAACTGTGTCGTTTTCCCTCTGCCCTTCTTCCTGTACACAAACAGCTGCACCTCCAGACACCCATCTGTCAAGCTCCTGAAGTTTGGGCAGATTGGGCTAATCTCTGGTGGGGATGAGTCTGACTTCAGGTGGGAAGTGGACAACCTGGTGACTTGGTGTAGCCAGAACAACCTGGAGCTAAACACTCTGAAGACAGTGGAGATGGTTGTGGACTTAAGAAAGGACCCAGGCCCACTCCCCCCCCATCACACTGTGCGACTCCCAGGTTAATACTGTGGAGTCCCTTCGGTTCCTGGGCACCAGCTTCTCCCAGGACCTCAAGTGGGAGCTGAACATCAGCTCACTCATCAAGAAAGCACAGCAGAGGATGTACTTCCTGCGGCAGCTGAAGAAATTCTAAATCGTACAGGCTCTCACAGTGGAAATGCACCTACGATTAAAATTGTATACCCCTCCATGTTTTCTAAGTGAGAGAACTTGCAAGACCACAGGGTGATCAAATACTTAATGACCTCACTGTATATCTATTCTCCTCCATAAAATTGTATTTTATACTTGTACTTGATATAGTTTATATGCCCCCCTCAGTACAGCTATTGCCCACTTTTAACTTTTATTTCATCGTATCTTTATCTTATTTAAGTTGCATATATGTTCTTCGTTTGCTCCATCCTGCCACAGTAAATTCCATGTTTGCGTAACTTGCATGGCGAATAAATACCAATTCTGGTTCTGATAAGGGTTTGTGTGTGTGTGTGTGTGTGTGTGTGTGTTTAAAGTGTCATGCAAAGAAAGTGAAAAAGGTCTGCAAAAGTGTATGTTCCCCTGATGACGGTGTCTACCGCAGCTACTATGAGACGTGTTGTTTACAGCTCAGAGACGGCTGACAGGCTGTAATAGGACATTTTGGGAACACGTCATCTGGAGTACCTGTAAGATTAGGTAAACGCAAACACACACGTAGTGACACACACAAGCACACACTACCACACACATACACTCCCACACCCACATACTCACACACATGCACACACACTCACACTTTCACACACACACATGCTCCCATAGTATAGCTGTCATACAGCTGTCATACAGCACCTCTGGTTCGGCACCTCCGGTTCTGTCACTGTGTGTTTGCCCCTGGTGTAGCAGTAATCCAGAACCAAATGAAACACACGTAATCCCCCTGTTCCTGTGTACTCCAGTGGGAACATACTATTACTGGTATTATTATGTAAAGACCCTGGCTAACCCTGAGCTGTGTTCTAACGGATTGTGATGATCTTCACGCAGGGCTAGGAGGGCTAGTACACTTCTCCACGTGTTCTGCTGCCTGCCAAGAGGCTTTCAATTCTAAAGAAAGCGAAATCCCAGGCTGTTTTGTCTTCCAAGCAACGCTAAATTGCACAGTGTTCCAAATAAACATTTGAACACTGTAACCGTATTTCCTCTCCAGGAAACACTTGCTGACTCTCCCGGTCTGCTGCAGGTCTGAATGTTCACCGCTCCCCGCTCTGTCGCCGCTTGCACAATACAAAAGCTTGACCTGCAGATTCAGCCACAGTCTTGCTTTGGCGCTTGCCGTTCTGTTGATGCTAACGTTTTCTTTCCCAACCTGAGCTCCTCACATTCAGCAGATGCTCTTATCCAGAGCAACTAGTGCACCTTACCCTCATGGAGGAGGGTGGAGGATGGCAGAGCTCTGGAGAGAACTGCCTTCTGGGATTCATCAAAGCAGAAGCGGATCGATGTTGCCGGGCCTCCTGGCTCCTCATCAGTCCAGTCGTCCCTCTCCTCCCGGAGCTCAGCTCACATCACCACCCTGCTTTATCTTCTTAATTCCACTTCACATCCGCTCAATCTTTTTTTTTTTCAGGAAACTGAGTTTTTCAGAGAACAGTCAAGTACCTTGAGGTCAGGTTTAATGGCCCTGCTTTAATGAATAGATCTCAGTTCGGTGCCTGAGCTCAAGTCATCCATAGGCCTTTATGCAGCAGGAATCATGTGATTTATCGTGGGCTGTTACTGACCAGAAGAGAAGACTAGCTGGAGTTGTAAACGAATGCGTTTTTCCTTTTGCGAACGCTCCCATCTACAGTAGAAAGTCTCATGCTTGATTCATGATTTTTCTCAGTCTCCAACGTGGATGTCCTTTAGCAAGCAGCACCTCCTTACATTTACATGAGTCTTATCCAGAGTGATTTACAGCAAGTACAGGGACATTCCCCCTGAGGCAAGTAGGGTGAAGTGCCTTGCACAGGGATACAAGGTTATGTTGCCACAGCTGGGGTTCAAACCAGAGACCTTCTGATTACTAGCTCAACGCCCTAACCGACTGCACCACATGACTTCCACTTTACCAGCTTGTTTAAACAGGTCTTCATTTCCTCTGTCTTTCTCCAGGTTCTGTCTGTTCCACACAGAAGACTAGTCTGTTGCAGTCGTCTGTTCGAGGTGACAGACGTCAACAAGGCTCAGAAACAAGCTGCTCATCAGAGAGAGGTGTTTCTCTTCAACGACCTCATCGTGGTAAGTGCCCCCACCCTCGGGATTGTGGGAATTGTAGTAATTAATTTACAAGTTAAAAAAAACAAAACAAGAATGTATTATCGTTTGCGACATCCTGCCACAGTAAAATCCTTGTTTGTGCAGCTTATATATGGAACAAAATAGGTTCTGATTCTGATAATCCTGGTGAATTTCTTGTTTTCTCTTCGCCTCTTGAGTGACGCAACTTCTCAGATGGTCCAAATGTTGACTTTACGAACATGATTCTCTGGATCTTCTCTCTTTATTTTAGTTTGTTACTGTTGTTTACTTTGTTAGTTATTAAGTTTTCCACGACAGGGTCTGCAGTATACAGTAGATTCACCAGCACAGCCCTATTTTGAGAACAAAATACAACTAATCAAAAATGAAGTAATTTCTCTCGAATACTGCTGCAAAGAAAAGTCATTAATTTGGGTCATACATAGAATGGATCCCTGAAATGAATCAAAGATTAAAATGTATTTGTTATGAAATGTACCCATTAGGGTCGAAACATAAGTTATCTTTGTGACTGATTAAACTATTCCTAAAATTACAAAACTTCATCTTCATCTCTCTTTAATGAAGAGGGTGGCTCAGTCGGTTAAGGCGTTAGGCTCAATCAGAATGCCATGAGTTCGATTCCCGGCTATATGACGTTGTGTCCTTGGGCAAGGCACTTTATCCTACTTGCCTCAGGTAAATGTAAACTGAGATGATAAAACGACAGCACAGAGGTAATTGCGCTCTGAAGAGAAAGCGTGCTTGTGGAGCGGTCAGAAGCTTCTAGAATCAGCAGAGGGAATGTTCACAGCATTCACTTATTCGATGGGAACATTTTGAATCAAACCCGAAGATTATGTCTTAAAACAGAGGGTCGTAATTACTTCATTTATCTTTGATACAGCGATCATTCTTTCATTGAGCGATCGTTCCGGCTCTCTGGAACGTGACGTAACTCCAAAGTCATTAAATCCTGTGTCCTCTGAGATTTGGTTCTCACAGTTGTTTCAGAAGCAAGGTGGTTACAGAGTGTCAGTAATGCATGGGTTTGATTTACTCGCTCAATAAAAGTGCTCTGAAATACTGTTGCATGACTAAAACAGCTTTTACATCTAGCTGGTTGGGTTTGCTTGATGAAAGGGCCTCTCTTAAGCTCCCACCCTCTCACAAATACCATCCTTGTAAAACATAAATTGGAACAGTTGGCTCCAGAAAATATAGCGATTTTGAAGGTTAAGATGCCTATGAATATTAGGTTGATGCACTCTGGGAATTAGAGTTGGTCCGGCAATAAACACTAGAGTCGTTTTCTTCTGTCGAGGTCACTTTGAGATATGGAACACTCTGTTAGCACGCCGCACAGATTTAGGATGTTTATAATAGCAGCTCATACTTAACCTCAATACACACAGGGCAGGTGGATGGTGTTCTGTCGATGTTGTTTTACTTACTCCAGTAAGGCGATCACCCAGAAGCTTATCCCTATGTTTTAGTGTACCAAAACATAATATACTGCACCTCTCCTTCTCCCTCCCTCTCCTTCTTCCTCTCCTTCTCCCTCCCTCTCCTTCCCCTCCCTCCCTCCCTCCCTCCCTCCCTCCCTCCCTCCTCCTCCTCATCTCAGATCCTGAAGCTGTGCCCTAAGAAGAAGAGCACAGCAGCCTACACCTTCTGTAAAGCCATGGGCCTCCTGGGAATGCACTTCCACCTATTTGAGAATGAGTGTAAGTGACCCTTGACCTGCACACCCAAGGAGGCGTGACACATGACACGCAAGGAGGCGTGACGCTTGACACGCACACGCATGGAGGCGTGACGCATGACACGCTCACGCAAGGAACGGTGACATACACACGCAAGGTGGCCTGACACATGACACGCACATGCAAGGAGGCGTGATACATGACACGCACATGCAAGGAGGCATGACATGCACACACAAGGAAGGGTGACACACACATGTAAGGTGGCCTGACACATGACACGCACATGCAAGGAGGCGTGACACATGACACGCACTGGCAAGGAGGCATGACACATGACACGCACTGGCAAGGAGGCATGGTATACACGCGCTAGGAGGCATGACACGCACACGCAAGGCAGTGTGACACATGCAACGCACACACAGGGGGGCAGATGTTTTTCTGCATTTCTCACATCCCCCCACCCCCCCCGCTTTTCCCATGTCTCCTGTATCTAACTCCGTCCTCCCCCTCCAGACTACCCCCACGGCATCACCATCCTGTCCCCGTTCGGCTGTGACAAGAAGCAGGTGCTGAACTTCTGCGCCCAGAGTGCTGAGGAGCTTCTGAAGTTCCTGGAAGACCTGAAGGAGTCCATCGCTGAGGTGTCTGAGATGGAGCAGATCCGCATCGAGTGTGAGTGCTGTCACAGCGAGGAGCGTCGGGTGGCTGCTGACCTGCAACAAAGCACACTGTGCCTGTCCCTGTGTGTGTTGGGTGGGGTGTGTGTGTTGTGTAATGAGTGTGTGTTGTGTTGTGAGTTTGTGCCTGTATGTGTCTGTCAAAGCACCCCCTCCCTCCAGTGAGCTTCAGTTTATTTTCAAAGTTCTCTAGAGCTTAGCAAGGTAGAATGCCCTGGTCTCCTATTCTGAGAGAAAAGGGGAGAGGAGGAGGATGAAAGGAGGGGTAGAGGAGGAAAAAAGAGGGAGAGGAGGAGAAGAAGAGGGAGAGAGGAGGGGGAGGGGAGGAGAGAAGCGGGAGAGGAGGAGTGGAGGGGGGTTTGAATGTTGAGCTGCTCGTGGCTTTGTGTTCCACAGAGTGTAAATGAAAACATGTCCAAACACTGGACATACTCCCTACAGAAACACACTCTCACAGATGTAGAGGAATAGAGACACCCAGAGACCCAGGCAGCTGAACCGTTCAGAGGCTGGGAAACTCAGCCTGGGAGACTATTATGGTCTGTTTTGGTCTGTTTTCTGTGCTGCACTGCGGTCAGACACACTCCGAGACAGATGCAAAACGAGAGGGAGAAAGAGGCATGTACTCCTGAAACCACTCAGGCAGTAGAACTGTTTAACATGTGTGTGTGTGAGACGGTGTCGGTGAGTGTGTGTTCGGGGGGGTGTCTGTGGGGGTGTGTGTCTTTCTCTGTGTTTACACGTGTGTGTTTGTGTATATCACCAGGGGATGAGGAAGGCACAGCTTCAGACACAGTCTGGCCTAGCTGAGGGAGAGCAGATTTGTAACACACACACACACACACACTAAAACCTCACATATACACACACACAGGACACAGAGCAGCCAACGTCATGTCCTCTCCCCCGAGCCCCCCATGGTAGACAGGCAAAAGCCTCACACACACAGAAAAAACTCACAGACACACAGGACACAGAGCAGCTAACATTGTGTCCTTTCCCTGAGCCCCCCATGGCAGACGGCCACTCATGTTTTTACTGAGTCTAGGCTGCACATGATAATTTACAGCCACCTCGAAAATTATACTTTGTTCTGTCATTTCTTTCGAGGGCGTTTTCTAATGCAAGTGCAGTCAGGGACATAAAAAACATTTAGGCATCGTGATTGGAAATGACAAGCAATTATCATCAAGCGGAGAGCCTAATTTGGAAGCCAGAGTGAGTGTTAGGGGTTGGAGAGATGGGGGGTGGATTGAAAGGAGGGGAGGTGGGGAGGGAGAAGATCAGGGTGAAGGGGAGAAAAGGAGGCAGGCAGAATACAAAGGGAAGGGAGAGAATATGAGATAGGAGGAGGATGGGAGAGTGACAGGAAGAAAGGGGAGAGAGAGGAAGAGGACGGTACGTGACTTGATGAAATGCTGATGTTCGACTTGGTTTCTGTCGTGTTTTCTTCTCCTGCCATGTCTTTGTCTTTCTTGTGTTTGTGCTGCTGTTATCTTTGACGCTTATATTTATTCTCTCTCTCCTTTCTCCTCACACTCTTCTCTATCTCCTCTCCTGTCTCTCCTCTCTTCTCTCTCCTCTCTCCTATCTCCTCTCTTCTCTCCTCTAATATGTCTCCTCTCTTCTCTCTCCTATCTCCTCTCTTCTCTCTCCTCTCATCTGTCTCCTCTCTTCTCTCTCCTATCTCCTCTCTTCTCTCATCTGTCTCCTCTCTTCTCTCATCTGTCTCCTCTCTTCTCTCTCCTCTCCTGTCTCTTCTCTCCTCTCTCCTATCTCCTCTCTTCTCTCTCCTCTCATCTGTCTCCTATCTTCTCTCTCCTCTCTCCCTCTCCTTTCTCTGCTTCTTTTTCTTCGTCAGCCTTGTCTGCTTTTGTCCATTTCACTCCTTCATTCCTCCTCTCCTCCTCTGATGATGATAATGATGGTGATGGTATTG
Source organism: Neosalanx taihuensis (assembly GCA_030340665.1). Classification (NCBI taxonomy): domain Eukaryota; kingdom Metazoa; phylum Chordata; class Actinopteri; order Osmeriformes; family Salangidae; genus Neosalanx; species Neosalanx taihuensis. Next base: position 7,407,850 of record CM059307.1, read on the forward strand.
ATGATTGTGGTGGTGATAAAAATGATGAAGGTGATTAAGATGATGATGGTGATAATGGTGATAATGATGATCATGATGTTGATAACGATGATGGTAATGATGGTGATGATGGTGATGATGAAGATGTTTTCTCTGCTTTAGGGGAGCTGGAGAAACAGCAGGGAGCGAAGGCGCTTGCCTCCAAAAACAACGGCACACAGCTGGAGCTCCGCGCCAAGCAGGCCTCCCCATCAGGTGTGTGTATCTGCATGTGTAGTGTGTGTGTGGTTGCATGTGTGTGTGCACTATGGTTCAAATCAATGACAGTGAATTGGATCAATACAAAAAAAAGAAACGTATAGAGTAATATAAATAAATACTAATTTAGTAGACGCTCTTATCCAAAGCGACTTACAGTAAGTGCAGACATTTTTCCTGAGACAAGTAGGGTGAAGTACCTTGTCCAAGGACACAACATCATATAGCCACAGCCTGGGTTCGAACTTACAACCTTCCTGCCTTAACTTGTTAAGCCATCTGTAAAATGCTACCTAATCATATCCACATTCTGTCAGGCCTGGACTTTAAGGAGGACTCAAATGTGTGAAACATTCCTTCTTGTTTCTCCCTCTTGAATTTCTCCTTCCCTCCGTGTCGTCTGGCAGGAAAGCCAGATGTTGAGGACAAAAGTGGTCACAATGCTGTTGAGGTAAGTGCTCAATAATAGGACAAAGTCCGAACACAGGTAAGTAGGTCTTGGTCTATAATTACTAGAGTAGGAAAGGTTTAAGCACAGCTAATGGTTGATAACTTCAGGTGGTGTTTAGCTAGCAGGTCTGGTCAGTGAGCGCTGGTGGATGTAAACTGGTGAGTGTAGAGTCCAGCAGACAGGCTCCTCCCAAGGCGAGGTGTGAATTACTCAATCCAAATATCCAATATCGAATATCCTGTGTTCAGCTCCTACTTTGAAGGAACTTCCGTGGTCCCGGTGAGGAAATAACAGTGACGTCATGAATGGTAGCTTGCTCAGCGGTGTGAAGGTGAGGGTTCTCAGACAGTCCTGGTGTTAGAACGCTAGGTTCGGTTTAGGTTAGGTGTTGTACTTTAGGCCTTCTCAAAACCTCTGCTGCTGGTGCTGATCCAGGTGAGTGACAGAACGAGGGGAATCTGCAGGCGACCCAGTCTGAGAGGCTTTCAGCTGTGTCTGTCTCTGTGTGTACACACACCTGAATACAGCTGGGCCCTAATCAACAAGCGAGCTTGTGGGTGTTTTCACTGAGTAAAACACTCATTTCTCTTGTAATCGTCAACTCTCCTCCCCTTTCGCGCCTCAGCAAAAACTTGAGCATTCGGCACGAACCCTCTGAGAACAAGCTAAAACTACAGTACCCAGAAGTTATTTGCGATTACCATCAAGGTGATTCAGGGTAACCTTGAGTAGACCTTTTGCATTCGCCTTCTGTTGGGGGGAGGAGGAGGAGAGGGGGGGCGGGGTGGGGGGGGTGACCTGAGTACAGAAGCAAACTCCTATGACATTCAGATCCTGTTCGACAAGTCCCAGCTGTGTGTTTCTGTAGAGCTGGCTGTGTTGTTCTCTCAGACAGTCCAGACACGCTGGCTGAGGCGCTAACATCTCAATCCTCTCCCAGCACATACTGATGCAGCACCTCTTTTAACCCTGGGTGGAGATATGAGGTGGGATAGACCTCATCTGTGTCACCACCTTAACCAGCCCCCCAACTTCCTCCAGCCCCACCCCCCTCCCCAGAATGATTCGTCCACACGCATTGCTACCTCTTTTCCCAGAAAGGAGATCACAGGCTTCAGAGACCCCCATCTGCACGCACACTCCGCTGCCACACATACATGCACACCACACTTACATCACACTCACGTCCACGCAAAATTTCAGGGTCATTAAACTCCTGATGCTTGTATAGACTCAGAGTATCACAATACAGAGACTTGACTGTAAAACTGGGAAGGGAAATAGCTTGAACGTTGTGTCATTAAATCCTGCTCCAGTTTCCATTCCCCTGACCGAGGCTGATACCATTTAACTGGCATTGTGTTTCAGAACGACATCAAATGGCTTAACATTGATGCCGTTCTGTTGGAAAGACACTCCTATAAATCAGTAGGCCGTACATCGTAAAGGGTGTGTTATTTCCATAACGACTCGGAAACACAGTACGGGAGGGAAGCTCTTTCTGGTTGGACGGCGCGTACCTGCATATTTAATTAGGAACATTTGCCTATTTGCGGCTCTCAGCCTATCAGGACGCAGCGGACATGCTAACAGCTTGATTAGTGCCAGTCCTCACAGTCTTTGCGATAGAATATTCTAGAATGTTGACTAACAGAATGTTGACTTCGCCGTTCCCTATGTTTGGGGAATAGACTACGCTACCCATGGTGCACTTCTGTCGGAGCTTGCCGGTCCTATTAGCGGTGTTGCGGGACACACCTGGGAGGCCTCTTTCATTTCCACTGTACCTGTGGTGTTGCTCGACATCACAGGGAACTCCCCTGCTGCTGTCTCTCAGAGAGAAACAGCCATGCAGAGAGATGTCAGTCACTCTCTGTGATGGTGTTATCTCTTAACAGGGAACAAGAGCTTGTCACCTCAGCCTGTCTTCCCCACGTCTCCAGGAACACGACATTCCCTCATATTTAGCCTAATGTACAAACTACTAAATCAAACATGCTAAAGTCAACCCTTTGCTAAGAAGCTACAGTGTTCAGAGTGCAAGAAGGTACACAAAGGCAAGAGTTGAGAAGTATACAGACGTGGACAAAATTCCTGATACCCTTCGGTCAATGAAATAAAAACTCACAATGGTTACAGAAAAAACCTTAATCTGCCAAAAGTAATAATTAACAAAAATTATATGAATGTTATCCAAAGCGACTCAGACATTGCTTTTCAACCATGCTTCAACGGAATGATTTAAATAAAAATAAACTCATGGAATATGCCTAGGAAAAAATGATGGTATCCCTAATTTAATATTTTGTCACACAACCTTTTGAGGCAATCACTGCAATAAGATGATTCCTGTAACTGTCAATGAGACTGCTGCACCTCTCAGCAGGTATTTTGGCCCACTCCTCATGAGCAAACTGGTTTGAAGAGTGTCTTTTCCAGACGGCATGTTTCAGCTCCGTCCAAAGATGCTCCATAGGATTGAGGTCAGGGCTCATAGAAGGCTACTTTAGAATAGTCCAATGTTTTCCTATTAGCCATTCTTGGGTGTTTTTATCTGTTTTGGGTAATTGTCCTGTTGCAAAACCTGCGACTGAGACCAAGCTTTCTGACACTGGCCAGCACATTTCTCTCTAGAATCCCTTGATAGTCTTCAGATTTAATTGTACCTGGCACGGATTAAAGAAAACTGTGGCAAATGCAGCGAAGCAGCCCCAGAACATAACAGAGCCTCCTTCATGTTTCACAGTAGGGACAGTGTTTCTTTCTTGATATGCTTAATCTTTCCGTCTGTGAACATGTGCCTTGGCAAAAAGTTCCACTTCTGTCTCATCTGTCCATAGGACATTCTCCCAGAAGCTTTGTGGCTGGTCAACATGTAGTTTGGCATATTCCAGTCTATCTTTTTTATGGTTTGTTTTCTACAATGCTGTCCTCCCTGGTTATCTCCCATGTAGTCCACTTTGACTCAAACAACGATGGATGGTGCAATCTGACACTGATGTTCCTTGAGCATGAAGTTCATCTTGGATCTCTTTAGAAGTCTTTCTGGGCTCTTTTTTTACCATTTGGATTATTCGTCTCTTTGATATGTAATACATTTTCCTCTTGAGGCCACGTCCAGGGAGGTTGGCTACAACAACAACAACAAAAAGGACACAGGCTAGTACAGGGACGTTAGCTGCTAGGTAGGACACAGGCCAGCACAGGGACATAAGACTGCTAGGTAGGACACAGGCCAGCACAGGGACATAAGACTGCTAGTTAGGACACAGGCTAACACAGAGACATCAGACTGCTAGGTAGGACACAGGCCAGCACAGGGACATAAGACTGCTAGGTAGGACACAGGCTAGTACAGGGGCATAAGACTGCTAGGTAGGACACAGGCCAGCACAGGGACATAAGACTGCTAGGTAGGACACAGGCTAGTACAGGGACATACTTATGTGTCTGTGGAGGAAAGGCTGGCAGCTCTGCTGTCAGACTGCAGGGAGGAGGATGTGACTTGGCCTGCATTCTGATGTGTTCCCTGTAAGTCTGTGGATGTTGGCCTGCCCCACCTTCCTCTTCTTCATAGACCTACTAAACCCCACCCCCCTCCAATCCCTACCTATCTTCTGACCCCCACCCCATTCCTCTTCTGAGTTTGACTTGGTCCCCTCCCGCACTTCCCACATCTATGTTTGACGGGGTCCCCAGACGCCCCTCCTCCCTGTTGCCCCAGCACCTGCCGCATCTCAGTGTTCCACCCCAGTGTTCTGCCCAGTGTTCCACCCCAGTGTTCTGCCTCAGTGTTCTGCCCAGTGTTCAGCCTCAGTGTTCCACCCCAGTGTTCAGCCTCAGTGTTCCACCCCAGTGTTCAGCCTCAGTGTTCCACCCCAGTGTTCTGCCCAGTGTTCCACCCCAGTGTTCTGCCCAGTGTTCCACCCCAGTGTTCTGCCTCAGTGTTCTGCCCAGTGTTCAGCCTCAGTGTTCCACCCCAGTGTTCAGCCTCAGTGTTCCACCCCAGTGTTCTGCCCAGTGTTCCACCCCAGTGTTCTGCCTCAGTGTTCTGCCCAGTGTTCAGCCTCAGTGTTCCACCCCAGTGTTCAGCCTCAGTGTTCCACCCCAGTGTTCTGCCCAGTGTTCCACCCCAGTGTTCTGCCTCAGTGTTCTGCCCAGTGTTCAGCCTCAGTGTTCCACCCCAGTGTTCAGCCTCAGTGTTCAGCCTCCCCATCAGACCTGACAACACAGCCGCCCTCTGTGTCGCCGCTGAAGCCACCAGTTAAATCCCCTTCTCCTCCTTTCTCTAAAAACACCCACCCCCCTTTACCTGCCCCAGCACCTGTTCTAAACCTGCCCCAGTTCCCCCAGCCTCCATGCCTTCCCTCAGCCTCCACGCCTGCCCCTGGCCTCCACGCATGCCTGTGGTGTGATCTGTCTATTCACCAAGAGGGCTTAAAACAACAACAACTGACCCGTGGGGGAGGAAGCAGTCTTATAACATGTGATGCTGTCTCTGGCTGTTCCTAAACTAGGTGTCAATTCACAACAGGCTTCAGACGTACCAGCTCAGCTGCAGCTCGCCATGGAGCCCAGGGAGCGCGGCCCCTCCTAACCACCAGGGGGAACCATCCCATCGTCCCCAGCTCCAGCCCGCCGCCCCCGCTGTGGCCGACCTGCTTCCAGAGACTCTCATCCAGTGCCAGCAGATCGTCAAGGTCATCGTCCTGGACAACAGCGGCCACGGACACGTGGAGGCTTTCCTTAGCCACACCCCCACCCACCAGCACCACCTCCTACAGGCCGTTTCCACGCCCTCAAGCCCGTCTGAGGCAAGCGGATCACAGAGCAAGGAGGGCCACCAGCCCCCCCTGCCCCCTCCACCACCCCCCTACAACCACCCTCACCAGTACCTGCCCCCCGACCCCCGCCTCAGCCTTCAGAGAACCCACAGTGGGTCCAGAAGTATGGTGTAAATAATCCACCCCTAACTGCAACGGTACAAAATGTACATATATACATACAGAAACAGAGATATGAACAAAGGAATATCACAGCTATATGCATATATTTAAGGATAATAAATACATAAATAAAGTATGGTTTAATTTTAAAAGAATATTTAAAAAAGAACGTCCACTTAAACGTTTTAAAAGACGTGCAGTGTATCGACTAGAACTGAAGTAAAAAAATATATATGTTTTACTTGATTCTATGTGTATTTTGAAATATTATGTAGTTTTAACAAATTTCTATAACAGTTTTATCAGTTTTAACTCTGAAAGCTAGATGATGTTGCAGAATGATTTGTTCCTGTTCTGATCACTATCAGTAAAGGTTCATAATATACATGATAAATAATAGCATTAACAACAGAAACATACACTTTTAACTATTACAGAACACAGACTGTCTGACCTTCTGAAAGATGGGCTTATTCTACACAAAAAAAATTGCTTTTAGGAATTTCACCCCATCTCTAGTGTGTCTCCAGTGTGTGTGCGCGCATTTGATTGACACTAGTTGAAAAACGTGTGCCAAAGTCAAGACCCTCCAAGCTAAGGACTTATCCCCCTACCCAGCTAGGACTGGAAAAACTCTTTAAAAAAAAACTGCTTCAGAAATCTTTCATTTCCGCTTTTCCCTTCACAAGGAGCACAAACCGAACTCTCCCCTTGTGGCGTTCGAGCCAGTCCCTCTATTTCCTGATGCCCGCTCTGCAGTTGTTATTTACTTTGACAAGGACCCCCTCTTTACTCACTTAATGTCTGTAAAGTTGTTTTCCCCCTTCAATCGTCTAAAAACGCAGTCTCCGAACGGTCACGCTGTCATCATAGATCACACTACCATAAAGGATCATGGGATTAGTAAGAAGGCAACCAATTAAAATGGCATACTGCCAAACCAAAAGCCAATGACATCCCAGGGTTTGGAGAGACCCTGTTTTTTTGTTTGTTTGTACGTGTGTCTGATTGCAGTTGCTATTGTAATATTCAGCTCAGGAATTCTTGACACATGTAATCAATGATGTGGGGGGAATTTTAAGAACAATGGGAGTTATTCTGGGATGGTTGAAGTTACAAATTTCAGTTTAGTTTGTGTTTACGAGGTATTTCAATAGCATAAGGAATATAGCTCCTACTCTGCTACGGTCTAACAATCTGTCCCATGTAAGCTGTGGTCTGTCTTAAATTTGACCTGTGTACTTTCATCGTGGTCTCTGTTCAGCTGAGCAACAAGAGTCCCTGTTCACACTTTATGTGAGGAACGGACTGTTAAGATTTTAAGTTATTTTTGCCTCTTGTGTAACGCATTTTGGGGAGTTTAGTTGCCCAAAGTTCTAGAACCTTGGGCAACAGGATCCAGTCTTGTGGCCATTTTCTGTTGTTTCATCATCTGTTTTTTGTTGGAGGTTGGAGGGAAAGGGTTTTGTTTTATCTCCTGGTGTTTCTGTTTGATCAAGCTTTGCTTTGCAAATGTCCCAGCCGTACAGGGAGGCCATGCAGGGCAGAGAGCTGCCTTTTGCCCATCTAAATGTTACGCCAACTGTGGGTCCTTTATCTGAAATAGGTTGCAGTCTGCTCTCGTCTAGACATGCCAATGTTTTAATCATGAGCCCCATCAGGTGAGGAGAAAACCTCCTCTGCTCTGACCCTTCAACTCTCCTATCGCTCTGATCAGCCAGGTTATAATTAAGACCCGCCGTTCCACACTCTCGATCTCATCTCTGTTGTTGTTCTTCCTCATGTGAACCTGCGTCCAACTCTGTGTGTGTGTGTGCGCATGTGATTTAATGAACTCCCATGGTACATGAAACAGCTGAATCACCCCTTTGTAAGTACTTTTCTGTGTACATTTGTAAGGATTGTGTGTGTGTGTGTGTGTGTGTGTGTGTGTGTGTGTGTGTGTGTGTGTGTGTGTGTGTGTGTGTGTGTGTGTGTGTGTGTCAGTCTGTAGCAGTAATTCACAGTTGAACGAGGGATCAGTTTGATTCACCACAGCAATGTGATCAAAAGCCTTTTTTAATTTTATTATAATTTTATTTTTTGGGTCAAATTAACATTCTGTACGAATGAGTTTCTGATGCTGTGCATGTGGTTGCTTTCTGCATCAGAGGACTCCTGAGCTTATGCTTATTTGAGGATTGAATATGTTGTGCATGATTGAATTAGCTTGGAGCCCTATGCCCTATGAGGTGGGGGGGGGGGATCCCTGTCGTCATGGTGAAACTGCTGTCAGCTGTACCCATCCGAAATCCTGCTGGAAGTGACAGTCCGAGTCTTTATTAAGTTTAAACAGATGGATTTCGCGTTGTCTGGATGTTGACGATAACGATTATTGGCTGGTGGTCTCACCCTCTCCTTTTAAACATAGATGAAAGGGCTTTGTCACACAAACGCACTGCTCTCAAGGCATGAACTCCTCTTCCTCCGCTCTGCATCACTGTGTCTCAACTCGCAGAAGGAAGCCGGGAGAGTGTGTTGATCGTGGGACAATTTAAGGAGTTTTGATGCGTGTGAACTGGTCGTCGGTTCGTTAACCAAACCTTCTCTCGGTTAGCTTTGAATCCCATTTTAACCTGTCTTTGCAGTACAGTATATCAACATGCTATTAAAGATTATTTCAGTCTACATCCGCTGAAAACGCTTCATTTTTCCTTTCGAGTGTAGTATGTCTTTGGTATCTCAAGAAAATCTCACATTTCTCCCTGTTTTAGCGGTAGAAATATTCATCAAGATTGTGTAATCATTTTATTGAGCTGGAATACATTGAGAAGTACGAGTTCCAAATTTTTCATATTAACTTGAATCACAGAACAACAAGAAAAGATTGTTTCTTCGTTATTGCCTGCAACGGTTTAACATTCAGTTTTCTTCATTCTGAGTTTTTATACGATACAAAACAAATAATTTGTCAATGATAGGGTCACCAAAAATATTTACAGTTCATCAAACCCCCATAAATGAGATCGTTAATTGTCAAGGGGTGTAGTATAGTACAAATTTGATTTAATTTAATTTAAAAACAAAATTACTATAATTTTGAATTGGAAATGCTGTTTCCAAGTCTACCTCTACTTTCTAAGCACAGTACTAAGTGTCATAATTACCGTTCCAACAGTGCACACACTATTTCCAAACGGTATAAGGTACAAAAAAGACATTATATTCACTCCTTGAAATGCAAACTTAACACATTTCAAAGTCTTTGACATTGTGATGTCATCTCCAATCGCATTTACATGGAGCAGAGGTGGTTTATAGAGGAGCTAGACATTTCAAATACACATATAACTGAACAGTGCGTAGTGGGGGAAAAATAACTTTATAGTCTTGGGTGTCTGGTCCGTGTCATGTCAACCTTTGATTTGGGGAGGAAATGTGTGTGTCAAGTGTGTAAAACTGAAATAGAGAGTTATACAGTTTGGCTGGAGTGTGTCGCATGATGCTTCACTTGCTTCCTAGACGGCTGCTTCCCCCACACTTCCTGTGTGAGAAGTTCGCCTAGTGAGGTCTTCCTGCGACTGAGGCCGAGCTTCCTGTTGCGAGGTGGTCACTTTGTGCCAACGCTGTTCAGGACAGGAAGTGATTCGTTTGAAGGTGAAGTTTCATGAAAATTCAATCGTCAAATCATATTTATATAGGTAGGTAGGAAGCAAGGAAGGATAGGACGGAGGAAGGAAGGTTTGTGGCATCCTCACCTCTTTGAGGCTTCCCTTGGTCGTACTCAACATGTAGATGGCGTAGCCAGGGATCAGCACCATGGATGACAGTGACATTAACCAGCCAATCGTCTGTCCCCAGGCTGGGTACACATACTTTCCCAGGGTTAGAGGGGTCATCTCGATAGCGCTGAACGTAAACACCCCCTGCAAACAAAATGGTTCAGTCCATCTCTCCCACAAACGGTATCAAGGACCGAACGATTAATCACATGGGCCTGTAGGTGAGCAAATGTATTGGTTTGCTACCTTGGACAATCAATCTAGTTAGCAAACAATCTATTGAATTTGCAGAGTGATATTCAGTCACTGACAGAATAGCTTCAACAGGCCATTGATACGGCTACTCTTCTGATATTCATATCATGTTGATACCAGAGGTTGTTTCCCTCAAGGGAAATTACCCTATCGGGGTGTGATACAGTATCATGCATTTTAGATCACATTTCTACTGCCACAGTAACCCTGTAGCATTACATGTACATGTATTAATGTAGTAGACGCTTTTATCCAAAGTGACTTCCAAAGAGACAGCTTTACAAAAAATGATCAGTCACTGATAATCAAGCTGCAACGAGATACAAGATAGCCTCCAACATTGTGGGTAGCCAGATTATGAAGCATACATTGTGTGAAACCAAACAAGTGCCAAAGGGAAGAACCACAGGAGTATTCAGTTAAACAAGTTACAATTAGATAGCATGCATCTCAAGTGTGCAATGGTGTACCTTTAGGAAAGCATGTAATAATAATATACCTCACAGCGAGCACACCAATTTCAAATTATTTAGAATTGGCCAAAAAGAGCAGCAAGGCCCCAGTAGCTAAATCAGAGGTGGGATTAGATCCATGTCAGAACATCTACCTTCTCTCATCCTGTGTTTTCAGATACCGAGGGGCAAATCCTAAAGTCATTCCCCTTTTGATTAAATTATGTTTGGAGGATGTGTGAACTTAAAACCTGAACATTAATCCCTCTCCCCCAAAATGTCAAAGCTGTATTTAGTAAACGGAGCTCAGCTCTAGCATGTGTGAGGATTCGTTTGCTGTTGCTAGGCGTACCAAACAGATTAGAGGAGTAAAGAACTTCCAGCAGAGCTTCCACCAGATACAAGGCCGGTATCCTATCATAGACTCGATGTCCTGGTAAAACCTCTCCGCTCCTATGAGACAGAGGGAGAAGAGATCAAATACAATTGAAAAGCGATCATTACATGGTTTTTCTCAGAGAGCTAGCTGAGTGGTACGTACCATAAAACCAAGATATGGACACCGTTTCAAAGAAGACAAGGAAAAGAAGACACATCCCGCTGGCAGAGTAGTAGTCAAACAGCTTGAAAACATACAGGCCTCCCTGGAGAAACACACAACTTAATCACACACTGCCTAAACTGGAACAGTACATGCAGACCACTTTTACGTACTTTGTGTTGAGGTTATTTTGATAAACTTTAGTAATATTTTTTCAACCACTATAAACTCCCACCATCCCCTTGCGTGTAACACGATGCAAAAAGAAAGAATAAAAAAGATTGATATTCGTTAGAGAACCATTGTCGAAACCGTTATATGATAATAAGTGTTAACACTCAATAGATGATTCTTCAGAGATGTCATAGATGGCCTGACTGGAGTCAGCTTGGTGGAGTTGACAACATTCACAGACAGACAGATAGACAGACCGGTGTGATGTTAGAGAAGCCCCTGTGGCCTCGTGGCAGCCCTGACCTGTGTTATGTTAGAGAAGCCGATGATGAAGGAAAAGACGCAGACCAGCAGGATGAAGGACTTCTTCCTCTTCCTCAGCACCAGGGGGAACTCATCCATCAGAGCAGTGATGAAGCCTTCCACGGTACAGAACTGGAGCATACGGTACATACACACACGTATACATACACACATGTATACACACACATACACACAATATGGTTAGGGTAACAGGAGGGGAGGGGGGAGGAGGAGGTGAGAGGTGGGGAAGGGGAGGAGGAGGGGAGGGGAGAGGAGAGGAGGAGAGGTGGGGGAGGGATAGAGGAGGTCCCCACCTGGCTGTCCAGACCCAGCATCATGAGCATGGAGAAGAACAGGATGGCCCACAGGGAGGACATGGGGAGCTGGGTAACAGCCTGAGGGTAGGCCAGGAACGCCAGGCCTGGCCCTGAAGAAACACACTGTAAACACACTAATCCTGCTACACAGTAATACTTGAAACGCTCTACATTTATCCATATACTTGTTAGGATTCCTCCGTCAGGAGGAAACCTATTGTTATTGCAGGTATAATTATTATTATTATTATTCCCATTGTAACATGGGTTTGGATGGCAGCCCTTGGATCACAGCGGTAAAAAGTTGAGATTTTTGCCATGGTGAAACAATACAACATTATAAGATACCACACCCATTTTGGTTCCCTTGAGACCAAAGGGGGCGCTACAGGCCACGCCCCAATTTGACCAACCATTTGTGTCCTTTTTCAAAGTGATGTCATTTGTAGTCCTTTTGTCCTAAAGTCCTGAAATTCATTACAGATTCCTTATTTGTCACAATGAACAAAAAAGTCTCAAAAACTTATAATGGCAAGTCCTTAGATTTTTCTGTACATCATAAATTCATGAGACATGCTTTTTTGTTACCACTCCTCCTACAATTTTTGTCCAATCTTCTTCATCCTTGCCAGTTATCATCATCAGAAGAACCCTTACAAAAGCTATCAGTACGATTTTTGATTTTCATAATTGTTTGTCAGCTAGAGTCAAGAGGGCGCTAAGGGCCACACCCCAAATCGTTCTGTTTCTAAGTGATGCCACTTGTCTTTCGTCCTATAATCTTGAAATTCATTCCATGTGCCTCATTCCTCACGATAAACAAAAAAGCCTCAATAACTCATAATGGCAAATCTTTACATTTTTCTGTACAATATACAGTTATAAAATATGTCTTTTTGATACTATTCCTACAATGTTTGTCCGATCTTCCCCATGTTTCTATAGAAACATCTTCAGACCAAGCCTGACATACGTTATCAAAAGATTTTTTATATTTCAAACCGTTTGTTCGCTACAGCCATTTAAAACTAACTAAACCAGATGTTCGTCTTGTAATATTATTAAAGTCAACAGATCTTTGAGATATCAATATCAAACTATATATGCACGAAGAACACACTACAAAATACAACCCAGTTTAACAGCTAAGTTCATAACTTCCAAAAGGATGTAAATAATCATTTATAGTCATTTAATTTAAGGCTAAGACTATTTTACTGCTATAAACAAGTAGCTTTTAGCTTCAAGCAATCGGATATATTTGATTTGTTACACCGTGGCAGGCCACTCGGCGGGTTGACTTACAACAGCCAATGGCTGATCAAATGTTTAAGTCAGCGGTGGAAGGTGAAATAAATCATTCATCATCCAGCCATTTACAGAAAGAGAGTCAGAGAGTCTGAACTAAGTTCAACAACGGGAGTCCGCCATCTTTGACTGAAAGTATTCTTTTTCATTGTGACTGTAAGTACAAAGACAATGTAATTAATCACTACAGTTTGTATGATGACTTGAAGACAATTTTATAGTTAAAATGTTATACTGTTATGGTTTGTTTTGAGTTTAGATCGTTGCTACAGTGACCGAGGTTCATCGTTTGTCGTCAATCGCTTTGGATCAAAGCGTTTGCTAAATGAATATATGTGTAATGTAAATGTTTAAAGAGTGTTTTGCAAGTTCTTGTATTTAAAAATAAGTAAAACATACCCAGCTGGTTTAATTTGTTAACACGAAATAACTTGTCATTGTCAATACGTTTGCAAAGAATAACACAGCAATCGATGCCCATTGTCCTCTATTGAGGCTAGGCTAGTCAGAAATATAACCTGCCTTTAAAGCGGGACTCAAGGTGTATTTAAGACACTTCATTTCTTTGAGCGAACAGTATTTGATATTCTCTATATTTCAGTGTATTGTACCGAACGGTTCTGTACTGTTTTTTGGTAATGTTTGTGACGATCTCCTCGGCGCAAGGCCCTGTAATTGTCGAAGCCTTTATTTCGTTGTAATCACGACTCGAGTCTAAGTAAAACAAGCGTCCTTTTTTCTAATCACTATAAGAGTGCTGTTTCTACATTTGACATCGTCTGTTGAATTAAAACGGTACTGGACATGTATTTAAGATACACAAAAATGTTCTTTAATTTATCCGAAATATTTTGTTTAAGATGTATCTCCCGGTTGAACTTCTGGGAAAGTTAGACTAAGATGCAGAAACGATAAGCAGTATTTGATACACGTCATCAATGTTGATTGCAACCAATGTTTGATAGTACAGTATTAAGGTGTAAATATCTACATGCTAACTGTCATATTACTTTTTAATGTCTTGCAATTGCATAATCAGAATGCGTTTTTCTTTGCCATGCAAGTTATACAAATTGGGGTCATTTCATGTTGAAATTGTAAAATGAAGGTATTATAATGTGTAAGTATGAAATATTAACAATCAAAGATTTTGGATGGGTGTTTTTTAGATGCCGACCGGCAGCAGGAAGTCGAAGGCAGCCAAGAAGAGGTTACGTGATGCAGAGGACCATGAGACCTTGTCTAATGTTGAGGTCTGAAAATTCAAACATACGTTATTCAAACTTATGCATTTTTAGGGGTTACTGTTATGGGTGATGAAGCATTTTTAAGGGTTACTGTTATAAACCCATGTTTTGTAGTATTTGCATGTGAGTTCTGGTTGGTTCTTGTTGTTGATGAACAACATTTCCAAATGTGTTGTCACTTGTAATAGCAATAATGTGCACTTGCTTCAAACATTAATGAAAAACATTAATGTAGTTTCATGACCAGTACTGCCGATGTGTATATTTTTAATTCCTAAATAACTATTCTGTGTTTTTCAGATGCCAAAGAAGAACTCAAACCCAACCACAAGCTTGAACTACTAGGATTTTCCTCCTCATCCCACCTCTGGATCGTTCCATCAAGGACAAGATAATATTCTATTAAACAGAAATTAGCTTCACACATCTGTGCAGAATTGCAATCATGTAAACTATACTCTCATCATATTTTGGTAAGTGATTGGCCAGCATCACATGCTGCATCATGTTGATTTTTCAATTGAAGTTGGACAAGCATTTTGTACCCTCCAGACTTTTGTAATCATGTGTCTTATTGAAATTGTTAGCACTATCTGTTGACAGCACTACAAATACTTTTCAACTGAATATTACTGTTCTTTTAATTTGTGCCTTATAATGTTCATACTTCTTCACTCTTTCAAAATATTGCTTTGTCTTCCTCTCTTCTTTCTTGTGTTCATTTTGCCATTGTTCTTTGCACCTTCTTTCAAACCACCTTACTTTGGGTATTTATTCAACTGTGATACAGGTTGTGTTTTCATTAAGTGAACAACCGATTACCAGTTTACCTTGGCAACTTGTTACACTGCCATTTGACTTTGCACCATATTACTTCAAAAGACATCCTTATTTTCGTATTTTTTTATATTGTAATAAATGTTGTATTTCCACAGAGTGACAAACAGATTACTAGTTTTTACTAGACCATGCAAATATTTCTCATTCACATATTAAATCCTTTGTCCCTTGCAGCACAGGGGTCACTACAGTCTTGGATGTAGCTATTCACACCATTGCCTTGTTTTCCTTTCTTCATTCTTTTGTTCATTTGAATTACATATCAATTCCATAAACTGTTCCAGGAGGAATCCACCATTGCTGCTCGCAGCTATATTTCCTTTTGTTATTACACTCACTCAAGCATTACATGTTATTCACGATTCATCAGAGTTGGATCCCTAGATATTTATTGAAAACTATTCGGCATGTCCCTTCACTGCAACATTGCTTAAACTGATCCTTCGTGCTAATAAAGCTTTTCAGATGGGAAGGGGGCTCAGTTGAGGACAGACAGAGGAGGGATGGTTACCTGAAGCAGCTAGCTCTTGGATGGGCTTCTTGGTGATATAGGACATGAAACCCACGATGGAAAAGATGACAAAGCCGGCGAACATGCTGGTGAAAGAGTTGATGCAGCAGACGATGAGGGAGTCCCTGGGGAGAAAACGATGGGGTCACCTTCTGACCTGTGACCTCTCCCCCTGCGGCGCTACACCTGGAGCTGTGCGGAGAGCTTCTGATCGCTGACCAGAAGATGCCGCATCCCTGCTCCTCCAGCCAGAGGCTACAGCTGAGCTCTCCTGTTGTTTACAGCTGTCAGATCCTCTTAAATCTCCTGAGTGAACGTGGCTGTGGTGCTCACAGGCTGGTGTGGGTGGGGCAGCTATGATTTCTCTATTCTTACTTTCTTTTCTTTTTTTTTCTTGATAGTAATGACTGCTTAATGACTGCGTAATGACTTACCTGTACACGTCAGTTACCTGAACTAGGAGTCTTACCTGTACACGTCAGTTACCTGAGCTAGGGGTCTTACCTGTACACGTCGTTGTTGAAGGAATTGTAGCTCCCCAAGGCAATAAGAGAACCGAGACCAAGACCATAAGAGAAGAAGATCTGGGTGGCTGCATCCAGCCACACCTGATAACACACAGGCAGACACACACACATACACGCACACACGTAGACATACACAATTTAAAGGGTGTTTTGGTCTTCCTGTATTAACACAAGTATACTGTGTGTGTGGGTGCGTCTGTGTATGTGTGTGTGTCTGTGTGCGTGTGTGTCTGTGTGTGTGTGTGTGTGCGTGTGTGTGTGTGTGTGTGTGTGGTTGTCTGTGTTTGTGTGTGTAGTGGCTCTAGACCTCAGACTTGACCAGCTTGTTGAAGTCAGGGGTGATGTAGAACAGGATTCCCTCTTTGGCCCCAGGAAGAGTGATGCCGCGGAAGAACAGGATGAACAGCATGAAATACGGGTAGGTGGCCGAGAAGTACACCACCTGTAAACACCCACAGGAGAGATAAGGTGATGAGGAAGTGAGAGGAGAGGAGGAGGAGAGAAGGGGAGGTGACGAGAAGGTGAGAGGAGAGGAGGTGAGGGAAGGAGGAGGTGAGAGGAGAGTGTGAGGAGGAGGTGAGAGGAGAGTAGGTTAGGAGGAGGGGAGGAGAAGGTGAGAGGTGTGGTGGGGAAAGGCCAAAGGTAAGGAAGCCAAAGTTGAGTTGATCAGGTTCATGTATGTTCATGTCCAGTTCATGTGAGTTTGTTTGTGTTTGTGTGGGTGTATTGTGCATAATCTAGAGCAGTGGTCCCCAACCCTGGTGCTCAGGGTCCACTGTCCTGCATGTTTTAGATGTTTCCCTGTTCCAACACACCTCAGGTCATTATGAAGCTCAGCAGAAGCCTGATAATGACCCTTTAATTGAATCAGGTGTGTGGAAAGGGGGAACATCTAACACATGCAGGACAGTAGCCCTTGAGGACCAGGATTGGGGACCACTGATATAGAGTAGATTAGGGTGCGCTACATGCAGGATTTGAGGGTATGAATATGACTTAAAGAAACATCAGTGTGTGGGGAAAAAGGAGAAATTGTGTGAAACACTAGAAGCTTCTATGGTGGGTAAGCATTCTGAAACGTCAGCTGCAGTTTGCCTTGTCATCTGAAACCTCTTGACAGAGCTTTTGGAACGTGTGATAGCTCTTTGTAGGATAATGATTCGATTTAATTGGTTATGCCTATCAAATAATATTTATCCTTGGGATAAATTCATTTTTTCCACTTTCTGCAGCTATTAAAACTCAATCACGCATGGATGGGAGTGTATAGATTTGGCTCATTTATATTCTTTGAGTAAAGTTAGCTTTAATTCGAAGCTGTCTAATTCAGCAGAGTAGGCAGATATATTTCATTGTGTCGCTTTCCTCATTGTACCAGCTGTGAAAGATCAGTGTTTGGAAATCTCAGTTGAAAGACTTTATTTTGTCGTTAGAGCTCTGCATAGAGAGACATAAGATGAAAGACTTTAAGATGTGACAGAAGGAGAAAGTAAAGAAGATGATGCAGATGTTGTTGTAGAAGATGTTTAAATACATTAAGGAGACAGTACTCACACATGGTTCAGAGGAACGGGTCTAACTAGACATGAACAGGACATGTTCCTACTCACGTCTGAAAACAAACCTACATCCTGATGTTTAGCATTTACACTTTTTACATTTAGTTATTTAGTCATTTAACAGATGCTCTTATCCAAAGCAACTTACAGCAAGTACAGGGACATTACCCCTGAGGCAAGTAGGGTGAAGTGACTTGCCCAAGGACACAACGTCATGTTGGCACAGCCGGGGTTCGAACTGGATGCTTTCCCCAACTCCCTAACTGACTGCGCCACGTGACTCCCCATAAAAAACGCACACGCCCTGTGTTAATGTGTGTGTGAGAGAGATGGAGAGAGAGACAAAGGGAGGGATATAGAGAGACAGAGGAAGGGAAGAAGAGAGAGGTAGAGACAGAGAGAGAGAGAGATACAGACTGACCTTGCCTGTCCACTCCACTCCTTTCCAGATGGAAAAATAGACGAGGACCCAGGCGAGGGCCAGAGTCCCCACCAGGGGCCAGCGCAGCTCTCCTGGCTCCTCAAGGCCTCCAGACATCTGGTGCATGTTACGTCTGGTCAAACGTACACACTGTTATTTTTATACATATTGTTGACCATTGCTGTCAAATGTCTCGATTTTTGGCCTTAGCCTTATTGGATAGGGATAGTCGAGCTGGACAGAAAACATGAGGGAGAGAGAGGGGAAGACATGCAGAAATCTGGCCCCAAGCTAGATTCGAACCCAGGTCACTGCGTGTACAGCACACACACTCCATCCCAGTGATGTACCTTCCAACCCATACACTTAACACAAACAGGCCGCACCTTTTTAGTCACACGCACTGCCCAGGAGTATCTCTGTTACCCCACTCAACACATGGTAACTGAAACACTACGATGAGGCCTACTTACTCCCAGAACTCTGTGACTGCGCTGGTAAGATTTGTGGTGTCTGTCAGACTGTAGTTGCAAAAGCATTTCTCTGTATTCCAGGGGTTATCACAGCTCTGCCATGGCAGCTCCTACAGTTGTAAAGAGAAGGAAGGATAAAGACGAGTTAAAGAGAAGGGAGGCATGGGATGATTCAATACATCCTTTATGTTTCATTGTTAACCACAGTTTTGTAAACATTGGAATAAATCAAGTTCGTAAGCAAAAAATCGCTCGAAGAGAAGGATGACCAACAGACCTCATTGTAGGGGCTCACCATCCTCAAAATGCCCCCAATATCTGACTCTAAAGAAAACACTGGCTCCTGTAGTTCACCAAGTCCACCATCCTACATTTACAATTAGTCACTTAGCAGACTCTCTTATCCAGAGCGACATACAGCAAGTACAGGGACATTCCCCCTGAGGCAAGTAGGGTGAAGTGCCTTGCCCAAGGACACAACGTCATGTTGACACAGGTCCAAACCAGGTACCTTACGATTACTAGCCCGACGCCCTAACTGAATGCGCCACATGACCCCCATTTTACTTCACATAAAAACCTTAGAGACTCTCATTATATCTGCAGAGTCTTTAAACTCCTGCCACCAGCTGTCCAGACTAGACACTTTCACAAAGAGCAGGGGGAGGAGTGTGTGAGGAGAACCTGAAGAACCTGAGAAGACAGAGAGATGTCTTTGAATCAAGGAAATCAGGCAGTCAAGCGTAGAGACAAAAAAAAGTTGTTAAACTTTGGTGAAGCAAGTCAGTTTCAAGTCAAATGGCACTAAATTAAACTGCGCTCTCAAGGTGAGTAAGTCAATGGTCTGATCTGAACAGCTAGACAGCAGAGGAGAGATGTGGCAGGTACAATATATCTATGGGACTTCACTGTGTGACCATGATCACACTAAATGAATACAGTATGAACTGAAAGGGGATAAGATTCAGTGTTTTTCTTGTCGTTACTGGCATAAACTTAAATAGCAGATCCCTAAGGGTTTAGCTGTGGCCAAGTCTGATATGCCCTAAAGTTAAATCAAGCATAGATGTGAAACCTGACCTCCCTCCCTAAACTAATACCCTGCACAAATAGATTTTGATGCAGTGCTTATGGAGCAATTCCCATGCTCCTCTACACCAGGGGTGTCCAATCCTGGTCCTCGAGGGCCGCTGTCCTGACAGTTTTAGATGTTTCCTTGCTCTAGCACACCTGATTCTAATGAAAGGTCGTTATCAGGCTTCCACATAGATGGATAACAACCTGTTCATTAGAATCAGGTGTGCTAGAGCAGGGAAACATCTTAAACTGTCAGGATAGTGGCCCTCGAGAACTAGGATTGGACACCCCTGCGCTACACATTAAGGATGTTGTGTACCGATTTGAAGGAGTTGAACAGGTAGTAGAGGGCCCAGGCGATGATGATGATGTAATAGATATTGAGCCAGAATGAGATCACCACTGATGCCAGACCAATGCCTTGAGATAATAGAAGAGACTCTGTTAGTGGAAACATCATTCTACCCTGGTCTGGCTACTGTATTGTGTGTGTGTGCGTGTGCATGTAGAACATGTTAACACAAAGGTCAAACCAGAAAGTTGGATTTTAGGCTGTGGAACAAGCTGAACTTTTAGATATCGGCTTTGCTATATATGACAATTAAACTTGGATGTCACAGTATATTAGTATAATAATAATAGTATGTTTAATGTTAATTCGATCGATGAACTGGAATACGTCTCAATTTAATTATTGAGAGTACTGTTCTTGTGCTTTGCACTAGAATCAGATACCAGTAGGCAACAAATCTCCCATGATGTATCATGTCGTGTAAAATGATGTTCAGTCTCAAATGTTTTCCAAGAAATACTAAGTTCCCTGGTGGTGAAAAATTCTTAAGTGTGAGAGTTTGTGTGTGAGTATGTATGTACGCATGTGTGTATGAGTGTGTTTTTGTGTGTGTGTGTGTGTGTGTGCATGTCTGTTGTGCGTGTAGGGACGTAGAGCATCTTTTGACATTACCTTTCATCATCGGCAGGAGTTTCCACACACCCAGCCCCCCCACCGAGGTGAACTGACCCAGGGACGTCTCTAGCAGGAAGAGTGGGATCCCGGCAAACACCAGGGTCATGAAGTAAGGGATGAGGAAGGCCCCTGTTACATGACAAGAAGTGGACATGACAAACCAGGAAGCATCACAACCATGTTAAGAAACGTTCAACAGAACTTCCACTATGGTGAATTAAGTTTTGACCTGGAGAATATACAGTATTTATGCACAAATTCACAAGCACACACATACACACACATGAACACACACGCCATGCCAACTGCAAGTAAAGATTGAGCGATCCACTGACAGATTCTCCCACTCACTTATAGAAAATATGCTATATGATGACATATGCACTAATGCTCATCACAGATGAGCTAAATTATCTACCATGGCATGAGGTGGATATTGATATTCCTGATACACTTCTCAGCAATAATACATCACAAGTGCTTCTGGGGTGTATCAAGTCCTCATGAACAATGTTAAAAACTGCAAGCTCCACAACCGAGCGTGTGACACCAATACACAAACATGAACCAGCTTTGAGTGCTTTGCTAATTAAATATGTATATTTGAAAATGGGGATTTCAACAGCTCATGATTAACACATGAAGGTTAGTAACAAAAAAATCTGTGGAAGACGTGGAAATTGAGCCATGCCAAACAACAATGCTTATTTTCTTTCAGCCCTCGTGGTAGCCACAACGGACCTTGGCCCCCCTTTGAAGAGTAATACTGAGACTCTTAGTCTCCACCCCCCCCTCCCCCCTCCCACAGCCATCTGTGGGTGCTGCCTGCTGGGGTCATGATTACCAAGGATCTCCATGGCAACACAATCGGCGAACTGAAAACCTGACTGATTGTACCCGGGCTGTACCTGATTCTGCTGGTTACCCAATCCCCCCATCCCACTCCCCGTTGCAAGTCATGTTTCTGTATTGTATACTGTATGTGCTCATGTGCTGAGGTGAGGGGGTTTTCCACACTGTACTCCTCTGGGAGTATTGTCTGGGGGTTGCTTTTTTCTCCTCCCCTATCCTCATGTTTATGCTGAAACCTTTTAGATTGTGCCGAAAACAGCTGCCTCGGCATGCTCCTGCCAATATAAATTCCTTGACTGTGCAAACTTTCATGGCGAATAAAAATGATTCTGATTCTGATTAAATGAAGAACTGCCTTGTCAACCACAATGGGGATTCATGGAGCTGAGCGGTTAGGGAGTCGGGCTAGCAATCACAAGGTAACCGGTTTGAAACCTGGCTGTCCCAACCTAATGTACTGTCCTTGGGCAAGACGCTTGCCTCAGGGGGAATATCCACGTACTTGTTGTAAGCCACTCTGGATAAAAGCATCTGCTAAATGACTAAAGGTAATGTATTGTGTATTGCAATGTAAAGTCGCTTTGGATAAAAGGGTCTGCTAAATGAATAAATGTAAATGTAAAGGCATTTTACAGTCTGCACAGAAAACTCAGTGATAACCACAGCTAAGGTCAGAACAGCATCTAAAAGTGTGTTCTTAAAAAAAAAAAAAATAACTTCTGTCCTTAACTTTGCTTCTCTATTTGCTTCTCCCACTGAATCTAGTCATCCATTATGCATGTATAATTTATTTAGACTGCTAATTTCATACAAATGTACTTGACCTGAAAGATCCGCGCCCCCCTTTAATCTTCAGAGACTGGAAAAACGGTGGCCATCTTGGCTGTCTTACCCCCTCCGTTCTTCCCGCACAAGTAAGGGAACCTCCACACGTTCCCCAGACCAATGGCGTAGCCCACACAAGACAACAGGAAGTCAAACTTCCCCTTCCAGCTCCCTCGGTCTGGCGGCTCCTCCTTCTTGCTCTCTTCGTCTCCCAGAGCAGCCGAGTGGTTGAGGTCCTCGAAGGGGAGCACTTGTTTCGTCTCCATGGGGGAGTTGAGCTCCACCGTGCTCCTGCTGGTCTTCCCCATGCTCTGGCCCTGGTCCCGGCCGGCCCTCCTAGCTTACTAGCCTCTCGCTCCTCACAATCACCTCTGGTCCACTTCCAGACAACCGGCGGTTAAGTTTACGTGGGACTCTGAAAGACAAAGACTTGGATGTTACAACACATTTTCATTTAGTAATTTAAAAAGCGACTTACAGCAAGTACAGGGATATTCCCCCTGAGGCAAGTATGGTGATGTGCCTTGCCCAAGGACACATCATTTTTTATGGATTACATTTTTTATGGAATCGAACCGGATTACTAGCCTAATTCCCTGACTGCTCAGCTACCAGACTTCCCAGTAGTATAATTTTGTTCAGTTCTACTGGTGTGGCAATCAATATCGTTAAAGAGTAGGGTTATCTGCTGTAATCCCATAGCTTAATGTTGCACATGTGGTGATTGATACTTTAGAGAAGATGATTGTTGCTGGACTGGACCATAACTGTACAGTTCGGAAGCGATTAAATAATACATAGTAGGAAATATGTATATATTTGGTTTTCATACATAGGAACCTCATAGGAACCTTTAGGAACCTCATAGGATCCCCGTAAGAACATTATAGGAACCTATATACATAGGGACCACATAGGAAACTTTAAGGAACCTCATTACATTTACATTTATTCATTTAGCAGACGCTTTTACCCAAAACAATTTACAAGAGAGAGCTTTACAAAAGAGCTTCGGTCACATAGCATAGTGTATCATCAACTGTCAGTTGATTTATTGTGTAATAGAAAAACTCTATTCAGCCACATACTGTACACATAGCTACTACTTTAATATTCTCAAGAAGGAACCAACATAAACTGGTGCTTTCTTTAAACTTTCAATTAGGGCTGTATTCATGTAAAACAACTTAGACTAGAAAAGTTTGAAATCTGTGTTTTCTGGTGTGCATTTCCAGTTTAAACAGTTTGAGAATGAATTTAGAAAGAAACCATTGTTTGCCACGCTTTGCTTTCTTACTTTTTTCAATTTTTAACACTTTCCATTATTTTGAAATGTAAAGTGATTGCAATTTGTCTGATGGACAAAAGAGTCAATTTTTAAAAGTTCCCCTTTTAAAATATCTTCTGTATGAAAATCTTTGATCATTGGACACAAACAAATTCACACCACTCAAAAAGTTGTACAACACAAATGTCAATGTTTTTATACAAAACACTGAATAGAAAAATAATCAAATTAAAAGTTATATAGCTCAGTCCCCAGACAATCAATGATCACTCTGGCGTAAAAAAAAAACTAGCCAAACTAGAGTTCTTTGGCACATTAGACATCACAGTATAACCAATTGACCTTCATTAGTTGAAGAGAACACTGCTGTTAAGGACAGAAGCTTAACTCCACTCAACTAAACGAATCCTGTAAAATCATTAGAAGGTGATTTCCCATCTTTACCTGTAAGGTGTGTCCCAATGTTCCTCCTTGTCTGGTGGTAGGGGTCTACAGGTGGGCCATGAACCAGAAAACACATCCAACAGCTAGGCGATCCTTCGCTCCAAAACACCAAATGCTACCATCCAGAGAGCTGAGAGCAGAGGCACTGCCACACTGGGTCCACTGCTGGAAAAAAAATCGTTTTTTTTTTTTTTTTTTTTTACCATGTGTGTTTTTATATATATATCTGGCGGTGTTGGTTCCTTTGGTGGGTCTGTAGCTGGTATTGAGTGACAGATAATAAACTTCGACCTGTTATCTGGTTGGATTATTGCTCTGTCCCTCTTAGGCCCAGAGGCAAGGAGGATGCTGCCAATCACACAGTTCCGGTGGGGTGGCGTGTGTGTGTTGAGAGTTTGTGTGTGTGTTCACAGAGTGAGTTAGTGTGTCTCTTCATAGTGTGTGTATGTGTGTGTGTGTGTGTGTGTGTGTGTGTGTGTGTGTTGAGAGTTGTTGTTGTCTGTGAGCATGGGTACGTTTCCATAGATTATGTGAGTGTATGTGTGGTGCAATTTTTCAATGGTCTGCTCTTGGCAGTGGGGTTGCCAGCTTGGTTGCCATGGGAGATCCCTCCAGAGGAGATCTTACACTGAGCAGTGGGAGATCTTGTGGAGTCTGAAGAATAAAGCAGGCAGTGATCTTTGGCAAAAGGCCTGGAACTGTTGGAACCATAACAGAACTAGTCTCAGAACCCAGAGCGGCCATGTCTGTCATTTACTCAGATCATACCTCTACAACCACAGCTGTCACAAACTGTAGGAAACACTGAAATTAATCATAAATTAATGATTCTCTAGCCAGCTAGAAAATAATTTCTAAAATGGCATCCTTGATGTTGGTTATTGTGGATGAATAGAAAATATAAGTGCGTGAATGTGTGTGTTTGGAGAGTGTGAGTTTGAATGTTTTGAGAGTGTGTGTGGAGAGTGTGTGTGTGTTAAGAGTGTGTGTATGTGACCCATTAGCATATGCCAGGCATCTCAATGCTGGAGCTTGGCCTAAGTCTCCAGGCAAACAGACCTGCCTTCTGCTGAGTCTCTCTTGCTGCTGCCAAACGGACCAATGCACCCAGCACTGTGGGCACACATCGGTGTCTCTCTCTCTTTCTCTTTCTCTTCTCTCTCTCTCTCTCTCTCTCTCTCTCTCTCTCTCTCTCTCTCTCTCTCTCTATCTATCTCTCTCTCTGTGTCTCTATGTCTTTCTGTCTCTGTGTGTGTCTCTCTGTGTCTCGTTCTCTCTCTCTCTCTCTCTCTGTCTTTCTGTGTCTCTGTCGCTCTCTCTTTGTCTTTTTCTCTTTCTGCTCTCAGTCTTGTCTCTCTCTCTCCGTCTATCTCTCTTACTCTTACTTTCTCTTTCTCCCTCTCAATCCAGGACTGTTCATAAGGTGTTCCTCTCTTTAAAGTCTCCAGTGTCTTCTAAATAAAAGGGAAAAGGAGAGCACCCTAAAACAGCCACTTTGCTTTCAGTTAAGGCAGTGATACTCACTATTTTTTTCACAAGAGCCACATTGGTAGAGCAAAATCAAGGGAAGAGCCACTTTTACGACACACCCCCTTTTGCGAATGTTCATTTCTACATATAAATTCCATATCCCACGAAAAATGAAACAACACAGCCAATACATTTCAATTAAGACCATATTTATCTTAATACAGGGATGAGCGGAAAATAGCATGCATGTCCTTGACTTTCTTCATGTTAAATTTGTAGTTTGATGTTGCAATCACAGTGAGGCATTCAAGATGAGTATGGGTCAGTTGGTTTCTCTGTTTCCTCTCGATAGTGTTCACGGTTGAAAATGTTGACTCACAGGTGTATTTGCTCATGGAGAAAGACATCACTTTCTGTGCAAGTGGTTTCAAACCTGGGAAAGTCTACTTCAAAGACCAAACTCCAGAAGTGGCCAACACCTGGTCGTTAGCCCTGTTTTAGGGGGGCCCCCCTAAAATGTTCTTCAGCGACCCCTAAATAATTATCGGGATTATTATCGGGCCGCCGAAGAAATACGCAAATTAATAACAATATTTTATTTCGAAAAATTACCGGATGCTCTCGGTTAAATGTCGGTCACTTGAGCGTCAAAAATGTAACCCACAAGTTCGAAAAACTAGTAAAAAAAACGGACGTCTTTGGGAATCGCTGGCTGGCTGGCTCGCACCCCCCCTCGCCGTCGACAGAAAATGCCAGGGGCTAAGTCCCCCCCCTTTCTTACAACACCACAAACGTCCCTGACCTGCTCTGAGTTCATCATCTTGGAGAATGGAATTTGTTTGCAGCTCTATTATTTCACTCTCCAGAGTGGCACGATTACCAGGGCAGAGCTGTGTTATTTTTGGAGTGAGGGAGGATACATCCACATGGAAGGGGTTTTCAGTAAATGGAAAATATCAACTTTCATTATTTTATTTGTTTGAGGATCGCGTCCTTGTTGTCAAAGTCTGTGAACAGTATTTCTGCTGAAGCCAAAAAGCAGTCTGAGAACGGTGTTTTGGCCCACGCCAAAATCGAAGCCATCTCAAAAGATGCCTCTGCAATTCTCTGCAGTGGAGGTTGTCATGTGGATAATATTTTGCTGTTCACAAAGTGAAGCAGTGAGCTGCGCTAATTTACTCTTTCTTATTTAAATGCCAGGCGGATGCGCAGTTTTGAAATGGTGCTCCAAGTTGCTTCGTTTGAAACAGGTGCGGGTTTGTTTGCATATTAAGCACAGATGATTCATGCCATGAAGAATAAATAAGAATTTGTCTGTCCTGCTCGCCCATTTGTCTGTCTGGTTTTCGCCCTTTTTTTCATAAAAAAACGACCCATTGTGCCCGCATCTCAAGCTGGCTTGCTCCATCCTCTGTCCGTCGTCAATCCCCGCTTGGTGCGTAACGGCGCGCGGGTTTGGCGGCCGTATTCACGCGATACCGCAGAAAATTACTTAATTTATAGTTATTACTCTTTTTTTTGGGCTGTGTTACCATAAGCTAGTATGCCAGTGCGAGCCACCAATTAAAGCTTGACGAGCCGCATGTGGCTCACGAGCCGCGCAATGAGTATCACTGAGTTAAGCAATAAAATCTACTAACACTTTTGTATTCCAGTTGACAACACTTTACCTCATCTACATGATTTATGTGTTTTACTGATACTTTCAATTTGATATTTATTTTTCGTTTTTATTTCCGCCCCTGTTGAAAGGGAAAACATGTATACGTAAAATATGTACTTCTCCTTACGAATTATGGAAGCCAATTAGAGTCTGCGACAAAACCCTTGGTGGTTGCCAAGCGCTCCGAGGCCTATTTGTCCAGAAGTTCTTCAGAAAAGGAGAGATTAAAATCATATTAGAAACGTAATTACACCCATACGGCAAGCCATCCTTCAAGCCATCCTTGTCAACGGCCAGGCCGAGGTCGGCTGTGCCTGTTTTGTCATTAACTCTGACAGTCAGCAGGATTGCAATTGTCAGAGCTGGTTTACATCAATGTTGACTTTGACCCGAGATCAATGTAAGGCCCGAAATCATTGCATTGCGAGTTACTCAGAGAATACTAAATTGCAAATAAAATAAAGAAAGTGTTTGCTTTGAAATTACAGCTCCAAAACTCAAACAATGGCTATAAGCTAGGCTTCATTATCTGGTTATTTGTTGACACATTTTCCGATTCAAAAGATCAAGCCGAACTCGTAGAATGAGTGTACCTCATAACTCTGTGTTTAGCTAATCAATCGTTCCAATGTTTTGTTAAGCGCGATTTCTAAAGGTCACCTAGATGGATATGCAGTCATAGAACATGAGGTTTAGTAAGCAACACGCAAAGAAGCAGTCCAAGATGGATAGACATTTTGCTATGATCTCCTTGCTAAAGTGGTTAAAATAAAATACATGGCATTGCAGTATCCTAATGACCTTGTATCCGTTATGCTTCAAACGTATCTGTGCCATGAATCAATTCCTAGTTCATTGCATGGGTAGGTTCTGCTGTAGGCAGTTTGCTGGTGCAAATACCGGGGTTAGCATAGTTACTATTTGATTAGGTGATACAGAGGGGGACAAAATGGTTGACAACATGATTACTGAGCCAAACTGTGTGTGGGAAAGGACATACCTTGGAGGAGAGGAGAGCAAGGGAGAGAGAAAGAAAGAAGCAAGAGAGAGAGAAAGGGGGAGAGGGGGAGAGAAAGAAGAGAGTGAGCAAGGGTGAGAGGAAGGACAGTAAGAGAGGAAAAAAGGACAGAGACAGGGAGGGCAGATAGAGAGGGAACGGTAGGAAAAAATTAAGTTTCTCATTTACAGTTTCCTTGATGTATGGTTCACATGGGACATCACAGGGCTGTCATCATGACTTATATCTCTCTCAGGATCAATATCCTCAGCCCTCCATCACTCTGCTCCTGTAATCCTGAGTCACCACCAACCCCCAAGAGTGTTGCCTTCTGCGTGCACTTTGCTTATATATTCTCAGAGTCCTGTTTAATGCGTGCTCACACGTGCTGCCCTCATAGCCCTCCTTGGCAGAGCGGATTCGTATGACAGCTGTTCGTATGTCCAAAGTTACCTGGCTGTACTCATGGCTGGAAATCTTCCTTACAGATTTAATCACATGCATTTTGGCCCGGCAATGTGAGGTCAGACAAGCTCTTGCTTATTTCAAACATTTTCCCTCCTCCTCCCTCTTTCCTCCACCCCCATCTACATTTTACATTTAGCAGACACTATCCAGAGTGACTTACAGCAAGTACAGGGACATTCCCCCCTGAGGCAAGTAGGTTGAAGTGTCTTGCCCAAGGACACAATATCGTGTAGCCACAGCCAGGATTTGAACTCGCAACCTTCCAGTCACTTGCCCAACACCTTAACTGCCGAGCCACGTGACTCACATCACTCCTTCTATCTCTGCCTACCCTCTCTCCTCCTCCCCTCTTTTCTCCCCTCCCCCCACCTGCCCCTTCTCCTCCCCCCCTCTCTCTCCTTCCTCCCCCCCTCATATCCCCCTCTCACGCTTCATCCCACCTCTGCCCCTCCTCTCCCCCTCCCCCCCTCTCCCCCTCCTCCACCCCTCCTTCCTCGTATCTTCTCCCCCTTATGAGAGGCTTCTCGCTGAGCTCAGCAAACAGTCCTCGGCCCCATTAGCGTTTGATGAAGATGTACGGCGAGCGACACAGAGGAGACAGGCGGGGACTGTAGAGAGTGATGCATGTCCACCTGAGGACGCTTACAGTCTCTCCTGCATCCCAAATGAGAGCTCTCTCTCAAAGGGCCTAGGCAAAAGGTGACCCCAGGAAGTTTGTTGCGTTTTGAGATAACGAGAAAGAGCAGAACGAAACGAGGCCTGGTCGATTCAGAGGTCGTTGTGAAGATGGGAGGTGGTAGAGAGCATTCTGGAGTGGCGTTCTGAAACATTCTCTGAGGGGGCGTTGGGACCCTATGGGAGCTGAGGGTGTTATGATTTTGGCTGTGCTCCAGAAAGGTCTAAAGGAGGTTTTCACAGAGCTTCTAAGAGATGAGTCAGAGATGATTCAGGAACCCAGTTGAAATAACAGTCAGATACGTTTCATACAGTTGACGTAAACATTACATACATGCAAGCCACATACACAGTATACAGGGAAGGGAGTCATGTGGCGCAGTCTGTGTTGGGTTAGTAATAAGAAGGTCCTTGGTTCAAAACCTCACTGTGTCAACATGATGTTGTGTCCTTGGGCAAGGCACTTCATCCTACTTGCCTCAGGGGGAATGTCCCTGTACTTGCTGTAAGTCTCTCTGGATAAGCGCATCTGCTAAATGAATATGTATACAAATATATATTGCGCTATACTGTACGTAGATGAACGTTTACATGTATTAATTTAGCATAGTGGTCCCCAACCC
Organism: Neosalanx taihuensis; assembly: GCA_030340665.1. Lineage (NCBI taxonomy): Eukaryota > Metazoa > Chordata > Actinopteri > Osmeriformes > Salangidae > Neosalanx > Neosalanx taihuensis. The sequence continues at coordinate 7,437,522 of CM059307.1, forward strand.
TGTTCCTCAGGGCCCACTGTCCTGCATGTTATGTTTTTTTGCACCTGATTCAAATGGATGGGTCGTTATCAAGCTGTGAAGAATCCTGGTAACGAACAAGCATTAGAATCAGGTGTGTGGGAAGGGGGAAACATCTAAAACATGCAGGACAGTGGGCCCTGAGGACCAGGGTTGGGGACCACTGATTTAGCAGATGCTCCTATCCAGAACATCTTACAGCACGGGAATTGAACCACACACCTTTAATCACTAGCCCAACGGCCTAACCACTAAGCCATCTGACGCCCCAGATTTACTGCAAATACATTCAACAAGTCTTTCAATCAGAGGATCTGTTCCTGCCTTACTGTGGTACGATCAGTTATATAGATAATCTGATGTTATTTTGTGTAGAAGGCAGGGGAAATAATCCCAAATAGGGTGTGATAGTTACCCTCTGATTGGTTTCTGGGTGTTTTCTCTATGCAGCTGTAGCCCTGTATAAATCAAGGCTTATGCATGGCTTGGGACTTGGCCTATTAAGATAGGTTTGGATGAGATGGAAGGCTGGCTGGCAGCCGTTGCAGTGTGTGCAGTGGATGTTGGCAGTCCTGGGAGACACGGCTGCTGGTCAGCTAGGCAGGGGAATGAGGTCATACCATCTGATGGTCACAGCATGTGCTACTGCTTAACGTTATGGAAGTTTATCCACATGAATATGTGTACATTTGAGTATGTGTGCATGTCACTGTGTATCTGTGTTTTTATGTGTGTGTCTGTGTGTCTCTCTCACTCTCTCTGTATGTCTGTGTGTGTGTGTGTGCAGCATCCTTATATACACCCTGTATCATGATGACAGTGAAGGGTGATGTTGAGCAGACCCTGTCTATAATTCGCACCTTGTGTCCTGGTCAGAAAGTCAATAACTCCCTAATCAGATCACAATCTCCACTTTGCTATTACAGGCAACAAGCTTCACTTTCCTTCATTATGTACCTTCAATACGTGCATAATAAAACAATAAAAATAGGCAAAGATATAATAGGTTCCGATCTAAATGCCTCCAGTTGCCTCATCTGAGCAAGTTCTCAGCAGAGCAGAGCTAACTTGCAAGGAACTTTAGCAACATGCAATTACAAGCCATCATCTGTTATACTCTTGTTACCTCATACCTGTAGTTAAGATAATTGCGACTCCTATCATAGTGATTATTGTTACTAGTTTGTCGTGTAATATACAATCAATTATGTGGCTAAACTTAATTTTTTATATTTGCCCTGATTTGATGACTGAGTATCACACACTGTCACTATCTTGACTGGTCTTCAGTATGTATTCAATATTCTAATTCCATAGGGAACTTGCAACTATTTCAAGGCAGTTTCCTTTGGACAGAATATTTTAACAGTACTTAGTCTGTTTATAATTCTGACAAGCTTAAATCTTAATATAGTTGTGTCCAATATGGAAAGAAGAGGAAATCAAGTAGCTGAGTGGTGAGGAAACTCGGCTCATAGTAAGAAGGTTGCGAGTTTGAACCCTGGCTGTGCCAACATGATGATGTGTTCTTGGGCAAGGAACACCACTTACCTCAAAGGTACTCCCTGTACTTTCTGTAAGTTTTTCTGGATATGAGCATCTGCTAAATGACTAAATGTAAGATCTGGCTGCTCCAGGACCCGACAGCTGTTTTGTAAGACTCATCAGGGGAGGTGCTGTCCTGAAAGAACCTGAAAGAAAAGTCTGCTGTTCCTGTCCTCTAACAGTTTACTGCTCGATCTGTTGTCCTGTTAGGCAGTCCATCTCAGGGACAACAGACCCGGAGTGAAGTGGGTGAACATATAACAAATGACCTGTCAGTGTGGATCGGCAGATAATTAAACAGAGAAGTTATTGTTCTTGCGGTCCCTTTTTCTATGGGTTCCCACCCTGAGGCTTGTAGAACCGCAACACAAGCCAATCAACGTACATCAATATGCAAAAATGGTGGTTTTGACATCAAAGAACACACCCTTGCTTTGGCCCTGCTGTTTCCTAACTGGCCAGTTTTGCTGTCAGTGTACAGTTCAGGCATAGTAATTGGCTCACGTAACAGCTACGCACCCCCCCAACCCCCCAGCTGGAAATCAGCCCACTGTATTGAATGAGAGAGAGCAATCGCTTGCCTTCCAGTATCATCCATTCAACAGTGCCGTTGGTCATTTGTAGCGCTGGACGGAATTGTTGGTTAATTGAATGCCAGTTCAAATTAGACGGTTGAAAGCCCCAGAGAACTATGGGCCTGATGACTGGAAGAGAACGAGAGATGAGGCTGTAATCCCTCCATCATCCACACCCCAGTGGAATCACACGTCCTAGACATGGGGAAGGGGCAGTGAGGTTCTAAGTGAGGTGGGAGCACCAACGTTTGGCTGTCCTGTGTGTGTGTGTGTGTGTGTGTGTGTGTGTGTGTGTGTGTGTGCGTGCGTGTGCGCGTGTATGCGCGTGTGAGTGTGTGCGTGTAGAACGTGTTAACACAGAGGTCAAACCTGAAGGTTTGATTTTAGGCTGTGGAACAAGCTGAACTTTTAGATATTGGCTTTGCTACATATGGAAATTAAACATGGATGTCACAGTATATTAGAATAATAATGATAGTATGTTTAATGTTCATTCGATCGATGAAATAGAGTACGTCTCAATACGTAATGCAGTAGAGAACATGAAGAGTGCTTGACGAGTTCTTGATTCAACCAAAGGCCACATCATTTATTTGAGTTTCATTATTGAGAGTACTGTTCAGAATCAGGTACCATTAGGCAACACATATCCAATGATGCATCATGTCGCGTGAAATTATGTTCCGTCCCAAATGTTTTGAAGGAAATACTAAGTTCCCTGATGATGAAAAAAGTCTAAGTTCTTTAAGGTTGAGAAAATGACTAAGTCCAAAAAAAGTCACCCGGGCAAAGTGTTTATTGGTCTTCAAGATGGTGATCCCTGGGGCTCAGACTGACAAATTCTCGCTGTGCAATAACTTACATACCGTAGGTGTTCTAATCAGGTCAATGTCACTATGTTACGTTACATCATTTACATCGGTCTCTCTCTCCAGGGGGTCTCTGATTTCAACGGTGAAGTCACAAAATCTACACATTACATTGTTATGGAAAATCTATTCTACATCGCTTGTGTTGGGATGTGTTTTTTGGTCTCATTAACGTTTTGCATAAAAAGACATACAGTTCCTTCTGTTGCTGTACAGTGCATTCAACCATGAACGGCCTCCTCACTGATAAGGTCTTAAGTTTGTTAGGTCCCTCTTCTTAAGTATGCTGAGAGCTATATCGAGCACGGCTATCTTGTCATTGTTGCCCCCCCAACCCCACCCCCCCACCCACACTCCTAAGCACATTTTTGTTATAATGATAGTTACTTAAAAGATACACAATAATCCTGGATGTAATAAAGGATGGTGATCGAGTGTCTTCATTTTCAATCAGATGAAACAATAAACATATGCCTTTTAACCGAATTACAAATCCCCACCTCAATCAGCAGGGCGATGAGGTCACATCAGGTGACATAAGATGTGACCTTTTAGTGACCTTACTATCAAATTGGATAATCTAATTTGTTACCTACACAGATATTGTGTAATTGTCTGTCAAAAGAGATTTACAAAGAAGGTATAATTTTGCAGATATGTAACGATATGCAGTCAATTAAAACATTATTTAACCACCACTCCTGTTTCAATTTTGATTGACAGTCATTTCAGCTCACCTTGCCAAATGCGATTGGCTGGAACAGGATTTATCTCATGTAATTGGCTGGAAAGTACCTTGCAAACATACCTACTGTAGCATTATAAAACATACAGTAATAACAACATTTTTAAAAGATTTTAACAAGATTATAGTATTAGTAGATAGTAAAACTTTCCATATGTATGTAGCAGTTAAAAGTAATCCATGAATATTTATCTAAGTTGTAAACAATTCCTAAACATCTTTCAGCTGGTCTGTCGCATCGACCAGGTTCTGTGCCATTTGCTGACATCACAGGCCCGTCGTCACACTCCAGCGGCGTCCATCATTTCTCGGTCTGCTCTGGAGGGCTTCTGCCTTCCCTTTAAGATAACACAACCACAAAGACTCAGTCTGGGGTTTTCAGGCTTGGCCTGCCGAAGGTCACTGGATGGGATCATCATCCCTGAAGGATTCTGGGGGGAAAAGGACATGGTTGTAGTCCCGAAACACACACAAACATACCAGCAGAGAAGAGATACGGTAATGTGTACTTTACTAATCTTGTGAGGATTGGGTCCCAACAAGGGTAGTTAAACAAGAACACACACAAAGTTTCCCACCTTGACCACAGACACTAGGATGTAGAGAGGGATGCACATTAGTGGGGTGACGACTAAGAAACCAGCCAGGACCTTAGCCCAAGGCATTGTGATGTCCTTCAAAAGGCTTGTCTGGGATGACAGGTTGTACAGGAGGGTGATCTGAAGGAAACAAACATGTCTGTGAGGATTAAAGTATTTAGTGGCGATAGAGAGAGAGAATGATAGAGATGTGAGACTGATAAAGACAGAGAGAGATAAACTGATAGAGAGAGAGAAACAGAGAGAGAAAGTGATAGAGCCAGGGCCGGTTCTAGACAGGCATGAGGGGGCAGTCAGAAATGTGAAGGGGGCATCATGTGTACACATAATGCTCCAGCACTTTTTTTCTGTGCTTATAGTAACAGTGTTTCTTCATTGAATTGGGTTATTAGCTATGTGGCCAACCCCAACCTGGAGAAGTGGATTGCACTTTGTCAGGCCTCTACCTTCAGACCTGTCCAACTTGGGTGTCCCACCTGAAGACAAAGCTCCTGCTGGTATAGCTCTTAAGGTCACTGAGGCACGCAAAACCCCTGACCACAATAAGGTGGCAATCCCTCAGGGGGAGAATTGAAGAAAAAATGATTTTATAAACTAACAACATAACATTTATCTTAACTGGATGGCTTATTTCTCAAATAAATCTTAACCTAAAGTTGGACTTCAGACACTATAGTCAATATTTACAAAACTGAAAGGCAGTCTTTTGAATGATATATATTTTTTATTCTCAAAGTAATTTATATAACACAACAGATATAGAGCAGAACCGTTTTTTGCTTGTTTTTGAATTTTTTGTTGGCAACTTAACAGCTAGAAAAACTCTCCTTTCTCTCCACTCTTTTTTCTCTCCACTCTACAACAAAAACACGCTGTGATTGTATGAAACAAAACAGTGCAGAACTACAGCCTGGGGTGGGGCTTTACATAGGGGTCTGTCAGACACGTGTCATTTGTCTTAAGTTTGTCACATGTGATGAACGTGGGCACTCATATGTAATGAATTTCTAATGTCTATGCTCATCGCTGTGCTTGTAACGCTGCTACTTCTTCAAAGTTTTACCGCTCCCTGGTGAAACCTGACACCACACTGTCAGGCTACGTCTGGGCTCATTTGCATACTGCAACAGCGATATGAGAGGGAAGCTGTGAGTCCCTTTTTCGGCTGACTTTTTCTGCTACTGCAGATCGTTTTGTCAACTTGTAATATGTTAATTTTGTGAGCGTATTAAAATGTGCTTTCTCAACTTCAAAAATTTTGATTTGAGGGGGCAAGACATTTATTTGAGGGGGCGCTGCCCCCTCTTGCCCCTGAATAGAGCCGGCCTTGAATAAAGCAAGAGAGAGAGAGAGACTGATAGAGATGTGAGCCCCAGCTGTGAGACTCACCCAGCAGACTGAGGGTGTGATAAACAGCCAGCAGTACTTCAAAACAGGAAATGGTTTGTAGCCTATCATGTCCTGGATGTTGTCATAGAAACGGTCAGCACCTGCAAATCCAGACAGTCCAGTAGAATCAACGCTACAACACGAGTCCACACTTTGAAAATCCTGTTCACATGGCAGCCTGGTCTGACGGCTGGACATATAGCGGACATGCTGTGATCCAGGCTTCATTCAATCTTCAATGGATTCACATTCTGTGAAGGTCTGATAATGACCATTCATTAGAATCAGGTATGTTAAAGCAGGGAAACATTTAAAAGACATGTGGCCCCAGGGGTGGACTGGCCATCTGGCATACCGGGCATTGTCCAATGTGAGCCGGGGCCGCCGAATAAATACAATAATGAATACAAATCTTTTATTTCGAAAAATTACCGGATGCTCTCGGTTAAATGTGGGAAAACGATTGTGGGAATCGCTGGCTAGCTCGCATCGGACTGCCCCCCCCCCCACCCCCACCCCCCCACCCCCCCACCCCCCCACCCCCCCCACCCCCCCGCGCTCAACAGGAAATGCCAGGGCGGAATTTTGGTCCCAGTCCACCCCTGTGTGGCCCTCAAGGACCAGTATTTGACACCCCTGTGTGGCCCTCAAGGACCAGTATTTGACACCCCTGGCTCGTTTGTTAGTGTGATCACTGACCGTAGCACCAGCCGATGACCGTGGTCTCCATGCAAGCAATGAAGAGTAGACTGGTTCCACTGGGACCGTAGAAGTCAATCAGCTGAAAGATAACCATTCCTCCCTAACACACACACCACACACACATACACAACATTGGGACAGATAGATAAATGGACTCAAAGGTCAGAGTAGATGGTGACAGATATCAGATGTTTAAATATATTAATATAAATATATATACATCTGTTCTTTCCTTGTAAATGTAATATATGTCTTTCTCGCTGCTTCCATTTTATATAGGAACTGGTGTCTGTTACCTCAGGCACCAGAATGAGGCCCAACCGGACAGGAAGTTCCTGTTACCTCAAACAACAGAATGAGGCCCAGTAGGACAGAAAGTTCCTGTTACCTCAGACACCAGAGTGAGGCCCAGTAGGACAGGAAGTTCCTGTTACCTCAGACACCAGAGTGAGGCCGAACAGGAAGCAGACCACAGCGATGATCAGAACTAGGAGTTCTCTCCTGTGCGGCTTACGCAGCTTCTCAGGGAACAGGTCAGTGATGGCTGTGGCCAGACTCTCCACACACACAAACTGGGGATGAAAACACACACATTTGCTTGGACTCCTAAAATCTGGAACCAAGCACACACCACCAGTACATGCAGCTAGTCTTACATCATATACACGCATATATATTCTGGCCCTTACCTGACTGTCCAGGCCGAGTAAGAGGATCATGAGGAAGAACAGAACGCTCCAGAACTGAGCCCCAGGAAGCAGAGCAAGAGCACGAGGGTAAACAATGAAGGCCAAACCAGGACCTGCAGAGCACAACACTATCACTGGCTCACCTTCAACATGCATGAGAACACGCCCAGAGACCCTGGTAACCAGGAAATACTGGTTAAAAAACTGGTTTGTGTAGACTTTGCTGGACAACAGCGCCCTCTTGTGGAGACAGGAAAGGATTCTGTACTGACAGGAAACACACACAACAAAGCAAAGAATACAGGTATCTCACCAGCTGACATAATATCTGCTACTGCTACACCGAGTTCATGAGCCATGAATCCCAATATAGAGAAGACAGCAAAACCAGCAAAGATACTGGTACCACTGTTTAGAAGGCAGAGCGCTATGCAGTCTCTGAAAAACACAATAATAATCAACATCACAAAACCTAATATAAGATTTTGGATACTTGTGGTGTGTGTGTCTGTATATGTCCATGTGTGCATGTAGCATGAGTGTGGCATCTCTGTGCATTTGTGTGTGTGGACATAAATATCTCTCACTTGTAGCAATTGTTGTTGTATTTGTTGTAGCTGCCCAGGGCAGTGAGAACACCCTGACAGACAGCATAGGAGAAGAACACCTGGGTACCTGCATCACACCACACCTAGAGAGGAAGGACAGAGAGGGAGAGGGGGGGAGAGAGGAGAGAAAGGAGAGAGGAGAGAGAGGAAAGAGAGGAAGGAAAGAAGAGGGAGAGAGAGGGGAGAGAGGGGAGCAAGAGAGAGGGGAGAGGGAGAGAGGAGAGGAGAAAGAGGGAGGTGGAGAGAGAGGAGAGAGACGAAAGGAAGGGGGAGGAAAGAGTGAGAACAGAAGAAGAGGAAAAAAGAGTAGAAAGGAAAGAGATAAAGTAAACACAGAGAGCCGTATCCAGAGAGATACAGATGTTTAACTGCTCACTGTATATGTGAAGAGTTGCACTCTGTGAAGGTTATTCTGCAGGAACATATGGTTTTCATCATCCCTCCCTTAGGACCATAAAAAGTCTGAGGCAGCCATGTTTCATCAAAAACAGCTTGCGCTAATGTCGGCATTCCACTAAATAAACAGACCCCTTTCCTCCTTCCCTTTCCTGGGACAATTCTCATCTGCAGTCACTAGGACACACATCCCATTCTGAAAGCCTTGCTGTGCTGTGCTTGTGCTGTGCATCGTCCATCCAGATCCTTCAACAAACGTGTAACTAAAGAAATAATATATTTTAAATATGAAAATATAAAATAGTCATGATAAAAAAAGGTGATCAGATCAGTGCGTTCGTAATTAATTGCTTATGTGCGAGAGAGTATGTGTCTTTGTATGTGTTAGTAATGACTAGTGATGAATGTTTTCATATAACCAGTTACCTAATTTACATCTTTATATGTATATAAGTCTGAGCACACCACCTGCAAGTAGTTTGTAAGTAGTTTCAGTAGTTTGTAACTGCATAACTTAGCACCATGGCATGCTGAACAATACACTTCACTTCTTTGTGTCCTGCACGTACACTATACGCACTATTTAGATAAAAGGATCTGGATAAAGACTCATGGGGTCTTAGGGTGTCGGGCTAGTAATCCGAAGGTCCCTGGTTCAAACCCCGGCTGGGTTAACATGACATTGTGTCCTTGGGCAAGTTACAGGGTGAAGTACCTTGCCCAAAGACACAACGTCATGTTGACACAGGGGGAATGTCCCTTACCTCTGGGGGAATGTCCCTGTACTTACTGTAAGTCGCTCTGGATAAGACTGTCGCCTAAATGACTAAATGTAAATGCATCTGCTAAATTAACACATTTTATCAAGATTTGCACAAAAAATACCTGCAGATGGTGTCCACTTCCCCGCCCAAGGCCCAATATAGCTAGCATCTGGTTAGGGTTAACACAAAGGATAAGGATTCTAGTATTCTGCCGCTCCCACAACAACACCAACTACAACAGGCTTCCTCAGTTCTCTTCATTGGCGTAGAAACTGGGGGGATACCGTTACATGCTTTATGTGTGTGTCCCCTGACCCCCAAATAAGAGCCTATACCGGTTTTAAAAAAGCATTAATCAGGACAGAGTGGATATTGAGTTTTGCCAGCAAATCTGTCCCCCCGACCCAATTTCAAAGGAATTCTATGTCTTTGGATCTCATATGAACATCCCACCATGAACATTCCCACCAGACATCTGGTCCAGATGCAAACTGTCACGCTACCAGACGCTCGTTTCGACCAAAACTGTCGCGTCTGGCATTATGTAACGATGTGACCCCCAACCCACATTCACATTGACTTCCCTGTTTCCGCTCACTGAAGGGGTGTGATGTTGCCTCTAGCTAATACGCTCCCCCCGCTTCTAATGTGTATGTATCCCCTCTTTCTCTCTCCAGCCACTATCCATTTCTCGGAATCCTATAGTCACAAGGATCAGGAGATACATTGAATGATTTTGCCTGTCCGTCAGTGCCTGAATAACATTCTCCATGGACAAATTCCCCCTTATCAACTCTAAATTCCACAATAAGCACCATCTTGTGTTTCGCAACTGCTCAAAAACTAAGCGCATACACACATACACACATGTTATGTAAGACTTCTTGTAGTGACCCTACTTCCTTCAAGACAAAGAAAACACATGGCAGGCATTGTTGACCTTTGACCCTGAAAGCTGTGAGGATCCCAAGACGAAGAAACAGAGAGATACAGGAGGCCTTGCACTGTGAGATCTGTGGCAGTTGTGTGAAGAACCATCTGTGTATCTCATGTTTACCTCAATGCCTACACTTTTAACTCAACTGACAAATGTGATTCACTCCTGGGATGTTGACTTTGTAACGTTAGACTAATGGCTTGGTTGTTAGGGAGGAAGCGCTTCCGTTACTAGGTCCTGTTTCACATAAACTTGCTTTTCCTGGTCTGCAGGACTAAGCAGAACTTGGCCAGCAACTGTGAGTAAGATCATGCCTACTGAGCTTATACGTTATTCTGATGAAAAAATGACAAACACCCCTGTCACACACACACACGCAAACACACGCACACCTGACATAGACAGTCTTCCTGAGACTCACGGTAGGATCAGTGATCTTGCTGAGGTCGGGCATGAGGTAATACTTCAGTCCTTCTGACGCTCCAGGTAGAGTGATACCTCGCATGAGGAGGATGAACAGCATGAGGTAGGGGAACGTTGCTGTGAAGTACACCACCTGTGACACACACAGCACATCCTATATGCTCCGCTCACAAGGGACTGTGGGTGGAACTATGTACTACATACTACATAGTTTTTACATTTGTTTGTACATTTTTACAAATGTTTGTACTTTTAATACATACCATAAAGTATATATATATATATATATATATTTTATGGCATGCCGTTCAGGAAATTAATCCTTTGAATATATATACAGAAACCTTGAATATATATAAAGAAACCTTGAATATATATACAGAAACCTCGAATATATATACAGAAATCTTGAATATATATACAGAAACCTTGAATATATATACAGAAACCTTGAATATATGTATATATAGAAACCTTGAATATATATACAGAAACCTTGAATATATATACAGAAACCTTGAATATATATATAAAGAAACCTTAAATATATGGAATGAAACTTGACTGACGACAGACGTCGCGGCAGTGCCTGCGGCCATCTTGTGTGCAACAGTGTGTAAACAGACAATGAGTCAGGCTGCCCGCAATCTAGTTGCAGCAATTTTAAATAATGAGCAAATGATAAATACACTGGCGAATGCCTGTCAAAATCCTCCCGATACCCCTGCCCAATAACCTGCCCGTTCTTCTGACAAAGATGTTCGCTCAATTTTTAACCGTGGCAGACCAACAACAGCCCAGGCAGCTGCCTATCGGGCCAACCTGAGCATGCCCTCCACTTCTCAGGAGTGCCCCGGAGAAGTGCCGCGTCAGAGCGCAGTGCCACTACGCACGGCCATTCACTGTGTTTCACCTTTATTAAATCACCTGAAAACTATATCAAGTTAACGGGTGGAGATTGTACACGGGGTGTTGTGTTGCTCTTCTGTGAGGCTGAAGACATGCTGAGTTTGACCTGATAAACAGCTGCCTGTTGTAGTAGATCTGCTACGATTACGGAGCGAACTTCCTTGTCAGTTGAACTGTATTGGGCAGACTATCGGGGTGATTTTGGGCCGTACGCGCTTTCGCCAGTGTGTTACTGATGTCCTCAGTTTAATATTGCTGTATCAAGATTGTAATCGGACTAACTCATTGTCATTCACTTTTTGCTGTAGCATCCATACGTTACATAAAAGCGCAGAAGTCTGACATCAGTCAAGTTTCATTCCATATATTCAAAGTTTCTTTATATATATTCAAGGTTTCTGTATATATATTCAAGGTTTCTTTATATATATTCGAGGTTTCTGTATTTATATATATTCAAGGTTTCTTTATATATATTCGAGGTTTCTGTATATATATTCAATATATATTATTCTGTATATATATTATGGCATGCCGTTCAGGAAATTAATCCTTATACCTGTATATATATATATACTATAGTATAGTATAAGTATATATACTTATACTATATAGTATATATATACAGGTATATACAGGTATATATATATACATATATATAATTTATAACTATATAGATATTGATAAAGATGTATTTGTTTATAAAGAGATAGACAGACAGACATACACATATACATATATTTAAGTACAGTATAGTATTTAATGTATACACACATACTGAATGCAGACATGACACTGGTTTGGGTTGAGGAAGGACAGCCTACTGAACTACAAGCAAATCCTCAATCGGACCAGATCAGAACATGGTACTTTTTGTTGATCAGTAAGAACCAGCACTTTTAGCAATGCTAAATTTCTATTGGATACCATTGCAAAACTCACAAATAAAGGTACACACGATGTGAGTACAGATCTTTCTCCAAATGAATTTCTAGAATTCTTCAACCACAAAATCAATGCAATAATGGCCAATGGCCAATTTGCCATAAATACTGAAGATCCCTCTATACCAAGCATCCTGCATGTTCAGGCTCTCAGTCTCTTCAACCCTATTTCTATGAAAGCATTCATAAAACTGATAGAGTGGTCGAACCCCACCAGATGGACAAGGCACCAGTTCCAGGTCCTTTTCCTCATCCCCCTGCCTGTGATGGGCCCACGCCCTGTGGCTGCCTAAACTGACTTTGTCCTACCTCAGACCCAAGTTGATGTTGATGTTTCATTGATCAATTAACTCTCTCTACAGATATGACTGTTTAGACTGTTTCCTCCATTTTTTCTCCCTAATTAATTTTTGGGGGGAGTTTTTCCTTGTCTTGAGTGTTTAGGTTGGATGAGGGGCAGTTTTATGGGGACATGTGAAGCTCTTTGTGACATTGCTTGTAAAAAGGGCTATACATATACATTTTGCTTTGATTTGAGGGTGACTCACCTTTCCTGTGGATTTGATTCCTTTCCAGATGCAGAAGTAGCAGAGCGCCCAGGCCAGCAGTAGACAGAGAGTGATGTCCCAGTTAGGCGAGAAAGACATGGCTCCTGTTTCTCTGATAACCCGATACCTGGACAGGACAAGTCCCACAGACAGGTAGACTGAGGTAAATAAAAGCATTATTATGCATGTGTATCATCAAGTAAACAAATAGAGTATGTACAGCAACAGACATGTATACAAGTACAGAAAGCAGACAAACAATGTGCCAAAATTCCACTAACATACATATCCAAATGTTTGCTGTAACACAATTTTCTTGTGTCCATGTGTAGACGCTGTACAGATCAAACCAGAAAAAGCATCAGAATGGTAAGGGGGAGCCAGGTGGCTGAGTGGCTCGGGAATTGGGCCAGTGATCAGAAGGTTGCCGGTTAATTTCCCGACTGTGCCAAAATTACATTGTGTCCTTGGTTAAGGCACGTCACCTTACTTGCCTCTGGGGGAATGTCCCTGTACTTGCTTGTCACTCTGGATAAGAGTGTACTGAGCGTACTGATGAACACCGATGTTGGAATTCCTATAGTTTATATTAGATTATATGAGTTTGGAAGGAAGAACATGTTGTTCTTGTTTGAGCAGTAAACTGCAATTTCTTGACTCTTTCTCAATTCTGGAGTCACATATAAAGTCAGGAATGCATCATGAGGGAAGTTGTCTAGCAGAAAGAACCAGACAAAGAAGACAAAGGTGTTCTGGGAGTCATGTGGTTAGGGCCTCAGCCGTCAGGCTAGTGAGCAGAAGGTCACCAGTTTGATATACACACTCTCACTTCCTTATATCCTGACTTACATCCTACCTATAGGGAGGAAATATAGGCTATAGGACTAGTGATTCAGCTTCAAGGCAAGTTTAAACTGCCCCTACAAACACCAACAGACAGTTGTTGATGTGTGAAAATTACGTTCTAAGCCCAACAGCAGAATGTTCATTGAGACATTGGTTGAGTCATGTACAGTAAATGTCAGTTTCCATATCAGTATGAGTGTGGGTGTTTGCATAGGTGTATGTGTGTATTCACTTACTTCCAAAACTCTGTTTCAGGAGAGTTAATTGATCTGAGACTGAGAGTGAGAGAGTGACAGACAGACAGACAGACAGACAGACAGACAGACAGACAGAGGGGAGAATGAGAGAGAGAGAAGTTGGGAGAGAAAGGGGCAGGTTTAGGACAGTGAGAGAATGAGTTGACTATATTGGGTAGGTGTCACATCTCTGTACAGTAAAAGACACGTTCCTAACCCTAAATACAATCTTTCTTTGGAGGAGAGGGGAAATGATTAATTGACCAATGGCATTTTCTCATCTGTCTTTATTTAAAGTAATAAGTCAAAAGTCAAAGCCTACAATCCTGCCCAACAGGTTCACCAACAGGTGAACAAGTTCACATTGAACTTACTCAGTGTAGTTGTCATACTCCGTATAACTAGAATCGTTGCTCAGGAAAGACCAACTGGAGTTCTGTCTGAATAGGTGTGGGTTTGCAAAAGAACTTACTCGGTTGTGGCACAAGTCTGAAAGAGCAAGGAGAGAGCTGCTTATTTGAAGTAATGTTATGACACTGTGCATTGTCTGCCTGTGTGTGTACATATGCTTGAATATGCAATATGCTTTAAAAAGAGATATTGCTATGCAGCCACTTGGATTATGGGTAAAGTCGTTTTATTTACCAAAACACATTAACTCATATAGTACATTTCTTAACACATAGGTGCAGAGTTCCCTCTTGTAGTTTAGTGTTTCAGTATCTGTCATCACACACCAGTCCTCACACAGCATCTCACCTGAGTTCCAGTAATTATCACAGGTGGTCCACGGGAGGGAGTATCTGAAGGAGTTGAACATGTAGAAGAGACCCCAGGCTAAGATCAGGATGTAATATATGTTGAGGTACATCACGATCACCTGTGACGCCATGCCAACTCCTGCACAGGAAGTAGCATGTAGTCAGTAAGATGCAATGTCACGTCGCAGAAAGGATACATATACATTTAGCAGAAGCTCTTATCCAGAGCGACTTACAGCAAGTACAGGGACATTGCCCCTGAGACAAGTAGAGTGAAGTGCCAAGGACCCAACGTCATGTTGACACAGCCGGGGGGTTCGAACCAGATAACTTCTGATTACGAGACCAACGCCCTAACCGACTGCGCCACATGAATTCACTAGGACAGGCCTGATCCACTCAGGAGGAGGTTGGGTTCACGATGAATCCCAAAATTGTGTACTGACCCTCAAACATGGGGAAAATCTTCCTCCAGGCTGTGACTCCTCCCTCGCTGGTATACTGGCCCAATGCGGTCTCCAGGAAGAACACAGGGATACCGCAGAAGAAAAGGAATGTGAAGTAAGGTATGAAGAACACACCTGCAGGGACACATTAAAGAACAGAGAAGAAGTAGACAAGGGTGTTACCATGGTGAGGCAAAGAATCACCAAACATGCACTGATAAATAGATGAAAGAAAAAAAAGTTACATGAAACGCTTTACAAGAAGGCTTCAGAGGATATCATTATGTGTCCCTGCTTAGGGTGGACAGTTCTGTGATGTTTTCTAGTGCAGTCTGTTGCACTAGAAAACATCACTGACATAATTTGAACAGATTTCCTTCACGAAGAGTGAAGTCTAAACAAAGACGGCCATTGATCGAAGGACAGCCGTCTCGTTTTTGGAATGCGCCTTATTATTTGTATCCTGTTGTATTATTATGTCACATATATGTTTGCTCCTTTCTGTATAATATAATAAATAGTCCCCCGCCTTCACCTTCTCTCTATCGTTTTCCGTATTTTCCTTGTCAAAATTGCTTTTCATAATTTTTTTTAATACCAAATACAGTGCTGCTCATAAGTTTACATACCTTACAGAATTCATGGTTTCTTGGCCATTTGTGAGAGAAAATTAAGGATGACACAAAAACCTTTTTATCCACATGTGGTTAGTAGACAGTTTAAACCATTTATTGTGAAACAAATGTGAGAACTCAATTTAAGCCAAAATAACAACTGAAATAACCCAATTTACCCTGATCAAAAGTTTACATACCTCAGTTCATAGTCTGGTGTATTTCCCCTTTTAACATCAATAACAGCTTTAATGGGTCTCTTAATTTTTCAGATGTTAAAACTGCCATTCTTCTTGGCAAAAAGCCTCAAGTTCTTGTAAAGTCTTGGGCTGTCTTGCATGAACAGCACGTTTCAGGCCTCCCCAGAGGGGTTCAATAATATTGAGGTCAGGAGACTGACATGGCCATTCCAGAACCTTCACTTTATGCAGTTAAAGCCACTGACTGGTTGATTTTCCCGTATGCTTAGGATTGTTGTTGGGCTGTGTAGCAGAGTCCACACCACCATTCCCTACGTCAGTGAGACTGACAAGAACAGGGAAACAGATTTACAAACCAGTGCTAAGAAGGCCATGCCCGGACTGGTTCACCAGTCTGAAGAAAGGATTTTTCCTAAAACAGACATTCAATGGATTTACAAACATCTCACAAAGACAATACTACTCATTGGACACTAAAAAGGGCTAGTGGAACTGTGTGACAATTTATAATTTATCTTTATATTTATCTATGCTGTGTTTGATGTGATGTTTAATGTAACTTCTTTACCTTTTATGATAAGACAATCAAGTAAGGTATCAAAATGACAGCATTATACTGACAAAACCATTTCTGAATGTTGTATTGTTAGTTATATATAAGTCAAGAGCTTAGCACAGACATCTGTAATATTTCAACTCAGAGACGTTTTCACACCTACATGCTAATCTAAGGATGGTCTCATCTTCAGATAAGGGGTGAAACCAAACCCCCTTCCCCTACAAGTACGTGACCGCAGATTTATCTGTCATACTGAGCAACTGAGGGACAGGGGGGGGGACGTGAGTCCACTGTAGTCCGATGCGAGCTAGCCAGCGATTCCCAAAGACGTCAGTTTTTTACTCGTTTTTCTAACTTGTGGGTTACGTTTTTGACGCTCAAGTGACCGACTTTAACCGAGAGCATCCGGTAATTTTTCGAAATAAAAGATTGTTATTAATTAGGCTATCGTATTTCTTCGGTGGCCCGCGGCCCGGTACCAACTGATTCGCGGCGGCCCCGGCTCACATTGGGTCAACGGCCCACCGGGACAATGCCCGGTATGCCAGATGGCCAGTCCACCCCTGACTATATGCAGCCCATTTTTCTTCAAGTGCCTTCTTACAGTACTGTTTTAGCCCTGTGAGACCTGAACTATGAAAGAATGGTCAGAAAATTCTAATTTTTGGGATATGAACTATTTATTTGGCCCTTTGACAAAATGTAAAAAGAAATTTGACAAAAATAAATGCAAAAAAATGTTTTTTTGTATCACATTTGATACTACACAGGTATTAAAAAATATAACTATGACTGGTGATCAGCCAATATGGATAGTCTAAGTGAAATTCTTGAACCCATTTCAATCTATAAATTGTGAATTTGGCTCATCCAAACACTGCATGATGGCCTATGGAAGACATAATCCATGTAAAACACTGGACAGATATACCCATAACAGTTGTTGATTTTTGGCTAAATACCGAAAGTATCAAATTTGACACACCGATTTTCTGCTCGATATAACTACAAACTGTAATTATAAAACTGAGTAATACAACGTTTTAAGGACAAACTAACTGATCATTTAAAATTATTGATAAGTATTTCAGAGAAATTCTGACCATAAAACCATGAAATGGCAAAGTTTCTTGATGGTGAGAATCACAGATGTGCGCTCGCACGATGCGACCCACTTTGAATGACAGAAAAAGCACACATTAAAAACATTGGGAAAGCGAAATGTGTCCACCAGGGGGCAGAATACAAGTATAAGAGTTCATACAAAAGGGTTTTATGCAAAGTTTACGTTTGATGGTATTGCAATGAGTTCCAGAAATGTATGTATCAAATATGATACGTACGGGCTCACAGGGCTTAGACAACGACAAGACATTCTTTGAGGGAGACTTGAATTCCACCTGATGTTATTTGAGTTTTTTTCTTCGCATCCCAAACCATTTTCTTTGCAGTTGTGGGGGAAATTTTCCTTTGGCAATTGCTTTACTTTTTCCCCTGATTTTGCATCCAAAACTTCAGAACTGGCTACAAGGGTTTATCAGGAGAAACCCACTGACTTTGATACACACCAACTAATTACAAGCTAACAGATCGCAGATGAAGATAGTTGCCTTTAATAGCCATTCAATCCCAAATGTTTCAAATTAGGTGCAGGTTATCAAGCCAAATTACAAGGGTATGTAAACTTTTGATCAGGGGGATCAATGGGCAGCACTGTACATACCCTATCCACTCCCCTCTTTCCTCCCTCTCCTCCTTCTCTCCCTCCACATCCAATTCTGCTGTTCACTCGTATGTTGCAAAAAAGTTTTAAAATGTTCTCCAATTTCTTCTACCCAAGGGAAAAATATTTCAACAGTATCACACAACGGTTGACAACATCTTGTAAGAGAAAATACTTACCTCCTCCATTCTTGTAGCAGAGATAAGGGAAGCGCCAAACATTTCCCAGACCGATGATCTCCCCAGCCATAGACAATAAGAACTCAGTCTTGTTTGCCCACTTCTCCCTCTGCAGAACCCCAGATTTTGGTCTCTCTCCCTGGGCCTCAGAATCAACCAGTCCCCCTGGAGTGCTCCCTTCATCAGATACTTCTTTCATGGTCTCTTTCTATCTCAGTCAAACCCACACACACACACACGTTTTTGGGGTCTTTTGTGGTCACAAATGGCCACTTATGCTCTTGTGTCAAAATGTGCTGGACACTGGATCTTCCATATGGAATACCTCAGAATACAAATCAAGAGCCAGTCGGTTTGACTTGGTCGGTTTGTCCTTCTCAAAACAGTTTTTGCACTTGAGTTGAATGTAGGCTATGCATTACAACTTTAGAGCGTCTTTTAACGGTGTTTCAAACCAAAGTATTTCATTCGCACAACCTCATGGACAAACGTCCAATAATTTTTATGAAGCAAATCAACTTACCTTACTGTACGACTCTATGATTTAGATTAATACAAAGTGCGTACTATTAGGTCTACTACTAGTAAAGTGCTATTATGGAAAACAATCTCATCGACTGCTGAATAGCGGGAGCGCAAGCTCTCTATCTAATACATGGGGTGTGTCTTGGCAATTGAACGATGAATTCCAGATTTATTTGTTTACAAGAGCGGGGGTGGAACTGTACCACACAGTCAAATATTTGCAAATAATTGACAACGTTTTCGATAAAACAGTAACTTTTATCTATGTGGGTTTTGGTCGTTTATTAGTCCAAATATATCAGTGACTTTTCCTGCGTAACTTTATTTTACTCTTGAGACGATGTTTATTATAGTCTGTCCAGTGCACGATGTGCAATCAATAAACATTTTCACATAATGAATCATAAACGTTTGGAACTCGCGTGTCCTAATTGGCAACGATATATAACGTGGGTGCAACTTTCGACCACTTTGATTTATAAAATAACCATCCATAAAACAAAAGTGTAAACTGTCGTTTATTATTATTATTATTATTACATTTTTTTACGTATTGATTATTTTCTGGATGGTCGTTGACTTCGTGACGTGTAAATGTGACGTCGTAACCAGGAAGTTCGAGCTCTGCTGGAAACGAAACTAGGCTATTTGTAAACAGTTGCCAGAGAAACTCACGTATCTTCATGCTGAGATGGTGCAAACTGAATGTGCATCATTGCACTTGTCTCTCGACAAAATCCATATGTCGTGATGTGGTCCATTGTCTAAAGAAAATCACGTGTTTTTGGAGGTAGTTCTACAACATATCGGTAAGCCAGTTGACTAGCTATATCTCTTAGTTGTGGTAAGTATCTAGCTGGGTTCATGTTAACTCATGATTCCAGATCCTGTTAGTAGTAGGTCGTGTTGACGGTATGGATTTAACAGTTTGATGTGGTAGTTATGTCATCCTTTATTTCGCATCTGCAACCAGGAAACACATTTTGACAGCTACTTAATAGACCTGTGGCCCCCAACCCTGGTCCTCAGGGCCCACTGTCCTGCATGTTTTAGATGTTTCCCCCTTCCCAAACACCTGATTCAGATAAAGGGTCATTATCAGGCATTTCGCTGAGCTTCATAATGACCTATTCATTTGAATCAGGTGTGTTGAAGGAGGGAAACATCTAAAACATG
Organism: Neosalanx taihuensis; assembly: GCA_030340665.1. Classification (NCBI taxonomy): domain Eukaryota; kingdom Metazoa; phylum Chordata; class Actinopteri; order Osmeriformes; family Salangidae; genus Neosalanx; species Neosalanx taihuensis. The sequence continues at coordinate 7,457,447 of CM059307.1, forward strand.
TAAGACAAGACAGAGGACCAGGGTTGGGGACTGTAATAGACAATGCTGTCACGTAAACTCATACGTTAAACCATAACCCTAATGTTGCGTGTCGATTGGTGTATTATAAATAGATAAAGTAGTTTTTCTCGCCTGTTTTCCAGCCTGTCATGTTTTCCGTAAGGACACCGGAGGAGGAATGTTCCTCCGAGGTGGAAGAGATGGACACTTCCGAGCCGAACTGGTGCTGGTTTTACCTGGCAGAGTGTGGAGTCTGGCATATGTTTGAAGTAGGGTCATGGTAATTCACCTATCAGTCTAGCCAATATAAACTCTCTATCTATTTCAGAGATCTGTCTTCACCTTCATACATCTGTCCCATGCCCAAGGGTGTAGACTGGGTTTGAAAATGAGGAGGAGTGGGGTTGAATAATCATTAATCAATGTTAAATCATATTTAAATATCATTGTCCCCATCACAACCTACACCTTCGCAGATGACCCAATGATTCATGGGTTAAAGCATCCCAGCTGCCTCAGGGCATTAAAGTGTCAGCTGTCAGTCTTTCTGCCTGTGCTCCCCATCCCCCTCTATCTCCCTTCACCATCGCCTCTACCCCCCTCTTCCCCTCCCCCCTTCATCTCCTCTGGGCTCCTCGGGTCTCCTCTGCACAAACACGAGTGGTGGCTAAACCAAGGCTCATATTTTGTGTATACATCTTAGAAGGGTTTCCAAGGCAATGAAATGTAACTCCACTGATAACTGGAAATAGTCAGGTGATTGTGAATCAGACTTGTGAGGGGAAAGATACGTTTACAGGTTTTTATTATATTACTGACTTACTCTGTCTCTATTGAACTATATCTCCAAAACTCCCAAAATCTTTCTCAAACAAGGTCTCATGCATTCAAAACTTTGGTGTCATTTTGCAAGTGCAATACAGGTTTCATTCAGGATCATGTGACAAAAAATTTCACTTCGTCACGTGTCCAGAATTTCTTTAAACCCTGTTTTGAAACATTGTACGAAATTATGTCAGTTATGTATTCTTTCTTTCTGTGCGGCCCGATACCAACTGACCCACGGTCCGGTGCCGGTCCACTACCCGGGGGTTTGAGGCCCCCTGCTGCACATGACTCTGCTGTACATTACATGACTGACGTTTGAAATGTTTCCTCTCTTCGTTTGACTCTGAATATGCTCTGCTAGATCGATCCGAGTGCTGCATGCTCAGTGACCAGCGATCAAATTGAACATCACTACAGCCGCAATCAACATGGTGTCATGGAGTTTTACACTGCCAAGTACACCTACCGATTAGACTTTTCAGGTACTAAAAGCAAATATAATCTGGCTCAGATGATGAAATTTTTTTGGGATAGTCATTGATTAGCACATATTTTTGATCCAAATTTGTCCTGTCCAGTTATGAAACAGATAAACGTGACAACTGGGAAACAACGGCCAATCAAGCGGTCCCTTCACTCTGTAACTGGATTCAGGTATTATCAGCCACAGTATGAGGAAAATAATTAGTAGGATTATTGATTTATGGTCTGAAATGTACTTCATTTGTTCATGAATTTTAAACACTCCTATTGTTTTGACTTAACAAGCACAGGCTGGTAGTATAATGTGACCTATATCCTAGGTCTTAAAACCCTTTGGTCTAGCTGAACGTAAAAAACAGAATATACTATATTTCGGGAGGTGAATACAATCTAGAAGCTGGAAATTAATCGATATGGAGACTAATTTGCATGTGTCATCTTCACCAGGTTTATTTGTGATAATCTGGCCCTGCCAGTTCCCTGCCACTGGGAGAGGATAAATACAGATGACCCCTATCAGGTACGCACAACCAAGACCTGGTTCAACAGTACCTACTAGGGTCGGTCAGCTTTCTTATCCCTTGTGCCCGCTTCACATTCTGCAACTGTCCCTGTACGAAGGGTCAAAAAGGCCCCACCTTCAATTCTGAAATAAAGCAGCTTAATTACTGTAAATGTTTACCCTGTACCCTGTTGTTGAAGGCAACTCCCTTCATCACACACTCAGATGTACATTTACATTACATTTAGTCATTTAACAGATGCTGTTATCTAGAACGACTTACAGCAACTCCCGGGACATTCCCCCTGAGGCAAGTAGGGTGAAGTGCCTGGCCCAAGGACACAATGTTGTGTTAACACAGCCACGGTTCGAACTAGCCACCTTCTGATTACCAGCCCGACTCCCTAACCGACTGCGCCACGACTCCCGGATGTACGAGGGTTTCAGAGTGCAGTGTTACCAAAACTATTGGTAGGCGACAGGTTTTCAGTTGTTATAAATAACACTGTTTCTAAATGTTGTCATGGTGTTTTAGCTCGTCCAGCTAAGCAGAGACACGTATGAGTTCAAGGAGGTGGCCAGGCTGTATGAGCGAACGATGGGACATCCGATCAAAACTATACAAAGGATTCAGAACCTGGACCTGTGGGAGTTCTTCTGCCGGTAGGATACTCACCTTCCGCAAGGCATTCTTCGATATATTTTGAAATTCGTACACAGTACACAAATTCTTTAACAAAGTACACAGTAATTTTCAGTGAATTGTGGTAAGTGTATTGAACAGTTGTTCCGTTATTTTTCTTAATTTTTTTCTATGTAGGTAAACATTTAAAATAATCCAATCTGAGACTGACCGATGATTTGTTTTTCTTCCTTGTGTTTTTCCGGCAGGAAAAAAGCACAGCTGCGAAAGGTAAAGCGCACACAGGACATCGAGGAGAGGATGTTGTTTCACGGCACAGGCCACAGCAACGTTCCTGCGATCTGTACATACAACTTCGACTGGAGGCTTACTGGGAGCCATGGAGACGTCTACGGAAAAGGTAGGACCCTCTTGTATTGTGACATGAATATGGCAATGAGGGAGTCAGTTGGCTGAGTGATTAGGGCGTCAGTCTAATGATCAGAAGGTCGCCACATCGATTCATGGCTGAGGTAACATGACGTTTTGTCCTTGGGGAAGGCACTTCACCCTACTTGCCTCAGTGGGGAATGTCCCTGTACTTGCCGTAAGTCGCTCTGGATAAGAGCGTCTGCTTAATGACTAAATGTAAATGGATCTTTCCTATTCTTTTGTTTAGGAAGCTATTTTGCCAGAGATGCCAAATACTCCAGTAAATTCTGCCTTACGACAGGAAAACACAAGTTTGCCCTGCAGAAACATGGACTAGCCCCTCCCGTATTTGCCAGCGAGCCTCCTTACAAGACTATGTTCCTGGCAAGGGTGTTGGTTGGAGAACACACACTGGGCCACCCACAGTACTGTAGACCTCCTTCTAAGGACGCAAGCTATACCAACTTCTTCGATAGCTGTGTGGACGACATTGCCAACCCAAAGATTTATGTTATCTTTGATAGCAACCAGATTTACCCGGAATATCTCATTGAGTTCTACTGATGACTACGGCAACTGTGTAAACATTTGCTTGGGGATTATTACTCAAAGGACAAAGGGGTGGTCCACTAACCAGAAGTGGATTGGGAAAAAGAGAGGGAAATGAAGATGCACAGAGACGATCTTGTATATCTGTTTGATAAGAGCGCCTGATAGGAGCCTGGATACAGTTAAGTGCCTTAATGGATTGGGAACACAGAGGGGTTTCTATATGATCTGCTCATTGTCAATTGTGTTGTTTTCCTGTGTTACGCCAAGGCGTTATGGGACAGGACCAGTACAAGGATGTGACTAATGAAAATAAAAGTAAACAGGGCGATTCCTCCTCTAGCTAAACAGTTTTTGACCTTTTATTTCAGTCTAGTTAAAAAGACTTCATGCTGTGTACTACCCTACCTTGTTCTTAAGGTACATGCTTCTACTTCCGTGAATATGATAAAAAAAATAAAAAAAAATCACAGCTTGAAATAGAGTCCTTCAACACAAAGAGCTAATAGACGTGGACCCCCCAGGCCGTAGAAAAGATTGTAACCGCGAACGCACACTTTGTGTCGCGAAGTCGCCTAACTGTACACACATTACATGCAGTTGCTCTACCTTGACTAATTAATGAATGCACTTATTGGGTACAGGACCTGTGTAGTAGTGACAACACCGCGTCTCGACAAGAACAAAGAAAAGCATAGTACAACTTTGAAGAATTGTTGTATAGCTCTTGTTTGTATTTAGCATCTACTTCTAAGAGTCCAGCTGTAATGTTTTGGGCGGCAAAAGACGTGAATTCTTGGTCAGTCTGATCACATGTAGCCGTTGGTATCATGTTAAAAGTGGGAGGATTGGGTGGGAGGATTGAAGACAGGCCCGTATTGTTCTGACTTTAATATGTTCAGTCGTTCGGACGGTTCTTGTGTAAGTTATGTGGGCAGCGTTTTGAACAAGGTCCTAACTGCCTTAAACGAGGGGCTAAACTTTCTTTTTTTGCACCACGCTGTAATGTAGTTCTGTGTTGAGAGTCTTCGAGCTGTGCATGTCTTCTGTTAGCTCATACGTAGCCGATCAGGAGACACTTTCTTAAACCCAAGTGAAACTATCTACCTCATTCATTCAGCACTTAGACATGTTTTTAGATTCAACATTGAAATGTCTCTCAGACCCAATGGATTAATGTTTCCTCTCTGTGAGAAGGTGTGTGTGTCAGCATGTCATGATGACAAAGCACTTCCTGTGTATGTTCCATGTGATGAGATACTGCAAGACGATCATTTGTGTCCTTTTTTAAAATTGATTGTATTGTATGTAATTGACGTGGGTCTCCAGTAACGATTTCCTTTTGTGTTTGCATTCTTTGCTTAATCGGAAACAGATTTGTTTTCAGTTCTCATTGGACTGAACCTGAACATTGTATTTCAATTATACATTTTATAAACAATTACCTTACCTCTTTTTTCATCTCTAACTGGAAAAAGATTATGAATTATATGTTGTTCATAAACTGTTCTGTCACAGGGACTAAACTGTCCTGAAGTATGTGTACATAACACTGTAAATAAATTCGGTGTAAATCATGTGTTAATGTTTAATAGTTGGATTGTGTATATACTTATGTGATTGGTCAAAGTTGCATCTTAAATAATGAAAATGTATCAAAAGTTTCATCAGCAACAGAATAACAGTAGTCACCGTGTAGAAAGTATTAGAGTACAGATATTATATAAATTATGTAGAGAAATGAACAGTGACGTAGGGTAAGAGTAAGCGGACAAAACATATCAAGGAATAGCCTTATTGGAGTTTAAAAACGGACTGTTATAGTATAGATGTGTATCTACATATTAAAGTACGCATTTGTGACATCATTTCAATTTCTAATTTATCGACATTTTCGTAAATTCTCTGACAAACGTCGTGAACTAGGTGGACGATAATTGGACCCCTCATGCTCTCATTTAATTGAGCTGTTATACATTTTTCCAGCAGAGGGCCCTAGGGCCCTTGTCAAGAATCTTCGGAATCTACCGCGCATTTCATAGACATGGAGAAAAAGATTATTTAGAGTTGACTGCTTTGACGTGTAGTCTGTTGTCCTGCTGTGTTGTGCACGGTCAATCAGATTTGTTTAAGGCTCTAAAACCCAATGTATTATTTCTTAAATATATATTTGATATAGTCGACTGGGATCTTGGTTTTAGACAACAGTTCTATGCGCTTAGTAAAAAGGAAAATACATGTAATTAATATATTAATTATATTTAATTATTTATTTTTTTCCAAGCAACACCTTTCCCTATATGAAACCAACAAGTGCTGTTAGCTTTTTATAACATTCGTTAATGTATGCAGCTTCCAGCAGAGCGAGAGAGAGAGAATGGAAGTCTTTTTTTTTTTGCCTGTCAAACTTCCTTCCCTAGTTTGCACTCGCCGCTTGGACGCTGCAGTAGCAGGTGTCGCTCCCACTATCGAACTCCTGTCTGGCGGATAGGCCTATGAAACACCAAAATACCGATGGAGTCATTGTGTGTGGGAAAAGCTTGTCTTGTTAATGAATGCAAGTTAACTGTTGTTTTAATATTATTCTACTAGGGAGGGAAAAACCCGTTTGCGCGTTTTTTCCGAAATCCGTTCTAATAGTTATTCCTGGGGAAATTATGGAATTAAATTACATAGTAACTATACTAAAATACGTATGCACAATAATATCAATGCGAAATTTAGACGTTTTAAAAGGTTTTTAATTTTACCTCGAAGCTACTTCCGTTAATCAGTTGTTTTTGGAAGAGGCTAGTTTCACGACAGCGACTTTGGATGTAGTTCACTTACACAATCCAGTTAGTTAGGCAGTACAAGATAGATATGTATACAGTTACGTTAACAAAGGTCTTGTTTGTTAGAGATGGTAACACATCAAATTAACAGTTATAAAACGCTCGCCACGCCAAACATTGGCAGGCGTCTGTCACGTTACTCTAATAAAGGTCCGGACAACGACGTATGCGGAATCTGTCTTTTATTATAACTGGTTGCTTACATCCCAAGGCTTCATCTCTCAGTCCTCTAGCGTGCGGAATGCAGTCCCTTCTCAACTCTCCCGCCCTAAACATATAGACGTCACTTCCCCCCCAACGCCTTCAGAATAAAAGCATACCTTCTAATATAACATAATACCACATCTCTCTTTCTCTGAGAACAAAGGGTGGACTACCTTTGTCTCCGCAGGTCTTTAAGGGGTTTATTCTGCCCTTTTGCTGGAAGACCTGTCCCTGATCTGTCCCTGAGTCCAGCATGGAAAACATACACATTACCTACAACTCTTACTTTTAACAGGCTGTGTTCTTCGTAGGTAACAGTAAACAGTAACAGTAAAGAGTAACAGTAAAGTAAAACAATTACCACATTCCACCCTCACCAATTGTGTGACTAACATAGTGTTCTTTTTCCCATTTGTCTGAGAGATCAAGAAATCACAAAACAAGTCTCTGCGGCTTTCTAACCTCCCTGCCACACCTGGTCCGCACAGTCTCTGTGGTGGAACCTTCCCTGCTGGGTGACGTTGTCACCGGTGGAGCTGGTCTGGGTGTAGGGGAATCCTCTCCCACTGGTGGCTCATCAGCGTCAACCCGATCACTGTTGTTCCGCAGTGGCACCAAGTGATGTCGGTTCCTCCTCAGTGTGCCCTGAGGCCCCTGGATGACATAAGAGCGGGGGGTGTTGTGTGTAGATAGCACTGCGCCCTGGACACGTGCATCGGTGACCCACACATCCTCCCCAGGTACGAGTGGCTCCAGGTGTCTCGCTCCGTGTCTCTTGTCAAAGTACCTTGCATCGTTCCTCCGTTTCTCCTTTTCCTTGGCCTCCAGCACAGGGTAGTCGGGCAGACTGGGATTCAGCAGGGTCGGAAGGGCAGGAACCGTAGTACGAAGGCGGCGCCCCATCAGCAGCTCGGCCGGGCTGTAGCCGTTCTGTAGAGGGGCTGCCCTGTAGGCAAGCAATGCAAGATAGGGGTCTGATGCCTTTGTTAGAAGGGTTTTCACGGTCTGCACTGCGCGTTCTGCCTCCCCATTGCTCTGAGGAAACTTGGGGCTGCTCGTGACATGCACAAAGCCATACTCTACTGCAAATGCTCCAAAGTGGCTACCTGAGAACTGGGGCCCATTGTCACTTTTAAAAACCTCGCAAATTCCATGGCGAGCAAACATGGATTTCAGGTGCAACACCACGTCTGTGGACCTTGTGGGTGACAGCAATGCAACTTCCACATACCTTGAGTAATAATCTACAACTAGTAGATAGGTCTTGCCTTTGAGCATGAACAGGTCAGCTCCCAAGGTTTGCCACGGCCTGTCTGGCATCCCTGTTGGCATTAGCGGCTCCTTGACGTTTCGTCTCTCCTGAATACAGGTTCTACAGTTCAGCACCATGTCATTCAGCCGGCTGCTGAGGCCTGGCCACCATACAGTTTGTTTGGCCCGCCCCCTGCACTTTGTCACCCCCAAGTGTCCCTCATGTAGTCTCTGTAACACATCACCTTGTAATGCTAATGGGATGACAAGCCTTGTGCCCCGCAGCAGCAGTCCATCATGCACAGTCAGCAGTGCTCTATCAGCCCAGTAATGTCTCAACTCACCCTGCAGTTGGCTCCTGTCAGGCCAGCCGTGTGTGCAGTACTCCATCAGTGCAGTGCATGTGCTGTCTGCCTTCAGGTGCTCACGTAGGCTGCTCAGATAATCTCCACTGGCCGGAATGTTGCCGATAACTGAATCTACATAGATGTTAGTGTCCTCCAGTAGGCTTGCATCTGTGTGCGCGGCTCTCAAAGGAGCACGAGATAGGGTGTCAGCTGTCCCCAGGTTTCTACCAGGGACATGCTTGACCGTATAGTCGTACCTCAGAAGTCTCATCCGAAACCGCTGGATTCGAGGTGGGAGGTCATCCAAGGCTTTCCCCCCCAGCAGACTCACCAACGGCTTATGGTCCGTTTCCAGTTCGAACGGTCTTCCCAGGATGAAACAGCTGAACCTCTCACAAGCCCAAGCTGCAGCCAATGCCTCCTTCTCTACTTGAGCATAGCGTTGCTCAGTCGGCCCCATTGACCTGGACGCATATGCCACAGGTGACCACCCAGCATCACTCTCCTGCAGCAAGACCGCCCCCAGGCCAAACGAAGACGCATCAGCAGAGATCTTTAGTGCACAGTTAGGGTTGTATAGCGCCAGGACTGGGGTGGAGGACAGCTCTGATTTCAATTGATCAAAGGCAGCCTGCTGCTCTGCTCCCCAGTACCAGTGGTTCTTCTTGGACAGCAGGTCTCGCAGCACTTTGTCTTTCTCAGCTAGGTTAGGCAAGAAACGGCCCAGCTGATTGACCATGCCAAGGAAACTCCTTAGTTCACTGACATTTGTTGGTGCGTCCATGTCTTGAACAGCTCCAGTCTTCTCTGGATCTGGCCTCACACCATCCGCTGAAAGCACATGACCCAGGAATCTGATTGTGTGGCATGTGAGTTCACATTTGTCCATGTTGAGCGTAATGCCGGCCTTTTGTGCCCTCTCTAGCACCGCATGCAGCCGCTTATCATGCTCGTCCTGCGTCTGCCCCCAGACCAAGATGTCATCCATGTGACACAGTACTCCATCCAGGCCACCGGTCACCTCCGTCATCATCATTCTCTGAAAGTGCTCTGGGGCTGAAGCTATGCCGAAAGGCAGCCGGTTAAAATAGTAGCGCCCAAAAGGCGTGATGAAGGTGGTGTATTTGGCAGACTCTTTTGTCAATGGTACTTGCCAAAAGCCCATATTGGCATCTAACTTGCTGAATACTGTCGCGCCGGCTAGCATGCCCAGAGTATGCTCGACAGAAGGCAGTATAAACTTTTCTCTGCATACTGATTCATTCATCTTAGTGAAATCAACACAAATGCGGACAGTACCCGCTTTTTTCGGCACCACCATCCCGGCGCACCAATCAGTCGGCTCCTCAATCTTGGTGATTACGCCCATCTTCTCCATGCGCCCTATCTCGGCCTTCACCTTGCTCATCAGCGGCAGAGGGACTCTGTGTGGTGTGTGGAAAGAGAAGGGCACAGCCTCTGGCTTCAATTTAATAGCGTAAGGCCGCTGAACCAGACCCAAGCCACGACACAGCTTTGGGTACTGCTGTTTCACCGACTCCATGGTGATGCTGTCAACCCTGCACACAAGCTGGAGCTGTTCTATGGCAGGCCTTCCCAACAGTGCGGTGTGCAGATCCTTCACAACATAAATGTCTACTGTGGCTGTCTTTTGGCCTCGGCGCAGTGTTTCTCTGGCGACACCGAGGACAGAGAGGACATTCCCACCTGGTCCAAACAATGGACGCGTTGACCTTGCCAGGCATTTCACATCAGCCCCCCCAGTAATGTCATGGTACACCTCGGCTGGCAGGGCAGTCACATCAGCCCCAGTGTCTATTTTAAAGCAAACCTTCTTTTGTCGCACTTCAAGCTGCACTGTCCATGCCCCTTTACCAGCATCCACTGCTCCCAGAAAAAAACTCTCCTCTTCCTCTTCTGCAGTGACTGCATTCAGAGATTTAGCACTGCTCCTGCACACTCTGCCGTAATGTCCCTTCTTCTTGCCACACCCGTGGCACACAGCCTCTGTAGCAGGACACTCAAATTTACCATGTGACGGCACTCTCCCGCATCTATAACAGGCTGTTGAACCTTGTTGTGGCCGTGCAGTAGGTTTATATTTGCCTAGTGATTGTGACTGTGCCTGAGGCTGAGGCTTGGAGTACAATCTGGGGTTTACGTAGCTCTTAGCATGGACAGCATCCACATTGGCACCGCAAGTCCCTCCTCTCAAATCAGACTGCTGTCGTCGAACTTCCTCAGCTTGCCTAGTCTTGGCTATCGCCGTCTCAAGAGTCAAGTCCCTGTCCAGCTGTAGCTTCTCTGACAAAGCAACGTTACTCAGGCCAACCACCAACCTGTCGCGAATCAGCTCGCTCTGCAACGGTCCATACGAGCAATGTTCGGCTAATCCATATAGCGCTGTGATAAAGGAATCCACCGTTTCTCCCGGCAGTTGTACACGCTGATTGAACTTGGCCCTTTCGTAGATCACATTCTTTTTAGGTATAAAAAATGCATCAAAACCCTCCTTGACATCCTTGAAAGTCTTCCTGGCCTCTGCAGTCAGTGTTAGCCCCTTCAGCACATCTTCCGCTTCATCCCCCATGCAATACACTAAAGTGTTCACCTGGTTCTCGTCCGACGTCGCGGTTAAATTGCTTGCAAGCCGAAAGCGGTTGAATCTCCTGATCCAACGCTCCCATTCTTGAGGCCTGGAAAAGTCGAACGGCTCAGGAGGCTGTATCGTGAATGTAGCAGTCGGTGTAGGTTGTGCCATTTCCGCCGGCTCCATTACCCTGTCCCTGTCAGCTCGTTCTCCGCGCAGAAGTCGCCCACTTCTGACACCATGTCACGTTACTCTAATAAAGGTCCGGACAACGACGTATGCGGAATCTGTCTTTTATTATAACTGGTTGCTTACATCCCAAGGCTTCATCTCTCAGTCCTCTAGCGTGCGGAATGCAGTCCCTTCTCAACTCTCCCGCCCTAAACATATAGACGTCACTTCCCCCCCAACGCCTTCAGAATAAAAGCATACCTTCTAATATAACATAATACCACAGCGTCCTTGGAGTCGGAATTCCGTTGTAGAGCGGGCTTAAATTAAAATATCTCAAAAGTCACAACTGGAAAACGTTAGCGGTTTTCACAGTCATGTAGAAGAGACTTTTCTGAACAGATTTATATCAAGTTAACGTTGTGGAATTGAAGTTTATGTTATTTGCCAACTATGTAAAGACGACTCAGCTAAATCCAGACGTCTTAAACTGTTAAAACCCCAATGCCACATACATGACGGTATTCAGACAGGGATCGGCTACAATTTGAGTGATAGTTCGTGTCATTAATTTAAAAACTGATCTGGGAATATTAAATCAAATAGTGGGGGTGCGAGTCTGTCTGTGAGTACTGAGTAGATTCCTAAACACCTAGTTCACGTTTGAGCTTGTACCTGCAGTGACGGGAGCGATAGTACACACTTGAATATTCTATTCATATCATTATGCTATTTAAACCATCCATCCATCCATTATTTTCTGCTTATCCGGGACCGGGTCGCGGGGGCAGCAGTCTGAGCAGGGAAGCCCAGACTTCCCTCACCGCACACACCTCCTCCAGCTCCTCCGGGGGGATCCCGACGCATTCCCAGGCCAGCCGAGAGACATAGTCCCTCCAGCGTGTCCTAGGTCTTCCCCGGGGCCGCCTCCCGGTGGGACATGCCTGGAACACCTCCCGAGGGAGGCGTCCAGGAGGCATCCGAAACAGATGCCCGAGCCACCTCAACTGGCTCCTCTCGACGTGGAGGAGCAGCGGTTCTACTCCGAGGTCCTCCCGTGTGACCGAGCTCCTCACCTTATCTCTAAGGGAGCGCCCGGCCACCCTGCGGAGGAAACTCATTTTGACCACTTGTATCCGCGATCTATTGGAACATAATACATAACATATACATATAATAATGACACAACACGACGTTGTTTCAAGAACAACATCAAGTATGGATTGGGTCTGAGCAAAATATTATAAGCTCAAATCATTCTCCTGCCTATAAAGGACCAAAGGCTCTTTCAAGAGACACCTAACAATCCAAACATCCAACATAACACCTTTAATACAGACGCCTACTTAAATTTGGGATTGGCAAAATTTATTGTTTAATCTATGTAAAAAACACAACAGTAAATTCAGTGTAAACCTATCAAAGTACAAGTACACTCAAAATATAAATGTTTTATGAATTTCAAACACATAACACTTGTACCACTGTAAAACAAAAGCCAGTATAATTTCAGTCTGTTGTGTGCATTCCAAGTTAGATAGCTACAGTTGGAAAATCACAGGCACTCCTCAGACATAAGGTCGATTTAAAAAAATACCCCATCTCAGAATTTGGAGCCACTGCACAGTCTTGTAGAGGAGACTCTCATGTACATGACTATATCAAATTGGAGCTGTGGCATTTATGTTCAGACTAGTAGCCGACAGTACAAAGGGCTTTCAGCCTAATACAGACATCTTAAAAGGGGGAAACCTCATTGCCACATACAGGATGATATTCACACAGGTATTGGCTACAATTTGAGTGGCAGGTTGTCTTACTAACTGAAAAACTCATCTGGGAATATTAATTTTAGTGAGGGGAGTGCCGAGATTTTACTGTGGTCGTTTGGCATCTGAAGTTCCATATTTGTGTTTGTAACTGCAGTGCTGGGAGCTACAGTTTGCTTGAATTTAGCTCCAAAACAAGGGCACTCCTCAGACATAAGGTCGATTTAAAAAAAATAGCCCATCTCAGAATTTGGAGCCACTGCACTGTCTTGTAGAGGAGACTCTCATGTACGTGACTATATCAAATTGGAGCTGTGGCATTGATGTTCAGACTAGTAGCCGACAGTACAAAGGGCTCTCAGCCTAATACAAATGTCTTAAAAGGGGAAAACCTCATTGCCACATACAGGTTGATATTCACACAGGTATTGGCTACAATTTGAGTGGCAGGTTGTCTTACTAATTAAAAAAACTATCTGGGAATATAAATTTTAGTGAGGGGAGTGCCGAGATTTTACTGTGGTCGTTTTGGCATCTTAAACAATTATGTAGTTTCACGTTTGAGTTTGTAACTGCAGTGATGGGAGCAACAGTACATGTTTCTAAGGTTTAAGGTGTCTGTTGTAGGACACAAGACAGGGGTTGTCAACATGCTGTAGAATTGGAATCAAGTACTTAAAGAAATAGTTTGCCGCTGATAAGTGTTCCCCTCCCCCCACCTGTCACTGGGACAGGCTGCTGCAGCTCGAAGTTTCTAGCTTCTGTAAATTTACTGAGGAGAACATTTGAACGCGTGGGATGTTTTATTTTTACCTTTATGTATATTCAAGATCACATATTTGTAGGTGTATGTTTACACTATATGTTAACAGATTATGAAGTCGATCTGATTAAATGGCCGAACACAAGACACATTCGTCCATATTTTGTTAGTGAAGCAGGGAGATGAATGCTTGTTGTGGCACTAACAAGCTACATGGAGCATGGAGAGTTTACTAAAGCTTAGAATTTAGCTCCAAAACAAGGGCACTCCTCAGACATAAGGTCGATTAAAAAAAATACCCCATCTCAGAATTTGGAGCCATTTCACAGTCTTGTAGAGGAGACTTTCATGTACATGACAATATCAAATTGCAGCTGTGGCATTGGTACAAAGGGCTCTCAGCCTTAGCAAACTATTTCGCGTATAGCGTTACACCGAGCTTCACTGTCTTAAAAGTACAGGTATATAAGGACAGTTTTACCCACGAATTGTTTACTAGTAATATTAAGTCACAATAAATCATAAAATATTCAGTTATATAGGCACGTTTATCATTTTAACCCTTGAAAGTGGTTTGAGATAAAGGTATACTGTCGATGAGAACATTGTTCAGTATGACTCAAAGTTTATGATGGGAGTGAAATTATTCATCAATTTTATAGTGGTTTGAGATAAAGGCATACTAATTTAGGAATATCTTCAGTTTGAAGCAAAATTTGGCATACAAATAAATTCATTGATCCAATTGTATAATCTTTTAGCACTGGTCGGCGGCCAATTGGAATTGTAGTCCTTCAATGATCAAGATGGCACAGCTTGCATCATTATTTACAAAGTGAAGGCAAGAAAGAATGTTTTCAAATCTATTTCTTGCCATCACTTTGCCAAAGCCAGGTGTGTATGTTAGCCAAAAACCTGCCCAGTAGTCCTCAATGTCATGTTTTTCCACAAGCCCTATGGACAAGTGAAGTGACATGAAAGCTTTCATTTCAGGGACAGTCATATCATACCAGTCATGAAATCTGGAGTTTGGTTTCAAAATGTCCCTTTCAATGAACTGGTGAGCATATCTGTTTGTTTCATCAGACACAAGGCTCCAGAATTTATTAGTGGGAAAAAGAGAAATGAAATTATTGGGCTCATTATTAGTCAGATCGTCTCCACGATAACCAACAGGCTCATCAAATTATTTTATCCACTTTTGATAAACTTCCTCTACACTCAAGAACTGCCAGCCATCATCATCACCACTTCTCCCTCGATCCCCGCTACCTTCACCCATACTTGCGGTGTTTTGAGCCCCCCTGACCACGTCCCCTGGCACCCCAACCACGTCCCCTACCACCCCGACCAGGTCCCCTCCCACCCCAACCACGTTTCCTGCTTCCACCCGGACCATGCAGAGGTAAAGCATCCGCTATACCATGTAGTGATTGTGGACTTATCTGACGAGCGGACTTGCCATCAGTTTCTTTTTCACTAACACTGGACAACGTAATGTCATCCTCCTCGGAATCGGAGTCAGCTAGTACCTGACGAAGTACTTCGTTGACGGTAAACTGACCTGTCCGTTTGTTCTCTTTCTCTTCTTCTCCCCCTCCAGTTGTTACTGGATCGCAGCTCGCACACTTCCAAATGGTAGTCAAAGCCCTTCTTATCAATGTCTTGGATGAGACCTTTCTCAAGTCTCTCTACAGTATGCCCATTTTTAATACGCGCACATCGAAAACATATCCATTTACATGTTTGTGCTATGGAGCCTGGCCAGTGTAATATACTTTTGGCTGCATAGGTCATCATTTTAGGCCCCTACTGCTCTCTGATTTATAATGACAGTGGTTTCATAGTGGTTTCACTCGCTACGCTCTGCTCTCGCTACGCTCTGCTCTCGCTACGCTCTGCTCTCGCTACGCTCAGGAATAATAACACTACTTCGCTGTCGCCTCGCTGCGCTTGAGGCTGTTTTGCGAACCCTTTTTATTCCAAAACTTTGCCCACATCTTAAATTATAGGCACACATGTCTGCTAACTCCTTGTGAAAAGTAGGAACACGATTCGGCACTACATTTATAGATACAGCCTGTTTTAGTCAGTAATGTCGCTAGTCGCAATTCTGCGACTTTGGCGCCTAAAGCGTTAACAACCTGCAGATTGGGAGCAAAATTACCAGACCTCTGGCACAAAATGAAGACATAGATAGTGACAGTCAGGCAGTAATGACGTTAGTGCTTCAGAGAAAGGGTGGTCAGTAGTGATTAATATAAGTATGTGTACTTATACACATAAGTATAAGTATGTGAACTCAAATTTCTTCCACAGTTCCCACCTTTTTACATTTAACGTCAACAAAACATGTATTTCACTCATTATCTGGGGCCTGTTCTAGTGCCTTACATTTCACAAGTGACATAAGCATAAAACTCAACAGTCTAACAATACATTATGTTATTGTTGCATGCTCTACTCAGCACAGCATACCTGATTATAGGATTGTGATTAGATAGAACCCAATTTCTTTGAAAGTATCAGGTCAATTAAGTGAATAGCTCTTATTTAGCTCACTTTATAGGACTCCCAAAAATGGTCAATTTTCCTTGTTTAAGGTTGCATGGCATTATACACTTTGGAGATTTTGTGACCACTGTACCATCCTAGTGTCACAAGCATTTCCTAGTCAGACCCCACAGAGAACTATCTAATAGCCATTCACATCATGAGCAAACATCATGACAGTTTATCAATGACACAAGAAACATACAACATTGTATTTCAGTTAGAAAATAGGAAGCAAACTGCCATCTTTATTACATTGGCAAAGTAGTCACTTGGTACTTGACATTATATATCAGACATGTCAATCATACCCAAGGCAATGCAGTAATAATCAGTCTTGCTTGCTTTTGTCTTTGGCTTGATTTGGGCTACCATCTTACTGGCAGTCTTCAGAGAGCCTACTGCACTGCACTCTCCACAACAAGCAATAGGAGCACAGACGATGCAGTTTCCTCAGCGCTGCACTCTGTGCTCACACACCTAGACAATAATAACACTTATGCGCGTATGTTGTTTGTAGACTTCAGCTCTGCTTTCAACACTGGCATCCCCTCCAAGCTGATCACCAAACTTGGAGGGCATCAACACCTCCCTCTGCCACTGGATTATGGACTTTCAGACCAACCGACCACAGTATGTTAGGTCAGCCCACTCCTGCTCCTCCACCATCACACTCAACACAGGTGTACCACAGGGATGTGTGCTCAGCCCGTTCCCCTACTCTCTCTTCACCCATGACTGCAAGGTATGGATCCAACTCCATCATCAAGTTTGCTGATGACACCACGGTGATCAGCCTCATCACCAACATATTACAGCACCTGGCCATGTGGTGTGGTGACAATAACCTGCTCCTTAACGCCACAAAGACCAAGGAGCTTAGGCAATAAACAACTCCAATATGAATATATTAGATTAGTAGAAAATTATTAGACACTGGTCATTCAAACGTTACATACAATTTTTTGTTGTTGCATTGAAAACGTTACAAAGGAGTTGAAAAGCACTTTAAGGCAATAAAAAACGAAACATGCTATTACTGACTAGTAAGTCATGATTTCAGTGCATCAACTCTTTTCCCATGTATTCAACTCCAAAATGAACATATTAAAATGGTAGAAAGTGTTTAAGAAATGGTCATTCAGAAGTTAAATACAATTCTTTGCCGTTGCATTGAAAATGCTACTAAGGAGCTGAAAAGCACTTTAAGGCATTAAAAAACTAAACATGCTATTACTGACTAGTAAGTCATGATTTCAGTGCATTCAGTGCATAAACTCTTTTCCCATGTATTAAACTCCAAAATGAACATATTAAAATGGTTGAAAATGTTAAGGAAATGGTTATTCAGAAGTTAAATACAATTCTTTGCCGTTGCATTGAAAACGTTACAAAGGCACTGAAAAGCACTTTAAGGCAATAAAAACCTGAACATACTTTTATGGACTTGTATTGGACAATTCCAGTGCCAAAACAACTTTCCAATGTGTAAACCATCTATGAGACCGTGTTAGATTAGTAAAACTGATTACAAACTTATCGCTGAGAGGTTACATACAATTCTTTGCCGTTGCATTGAAAATGCTACTAAGGAGTTGAAAAGCACTTTAAGGCAATAAAAAACGAAACATGCTATTACTGACTAGTAATTCATGATTTCAGTGGATAAACTCTTTTCCCATGTATACAACTCCAAAATGAACATATTAAAATGGTTGAAAGTGTTTAGGAAATGGTCATTCAGAAGTTAAATACAATTCTTTCCCGTTGCATTGAAAATGCTTCTAAGGAGCTGAAAAGTACTTTAAGGCATTAAAAAACTAAACATGCTATTACTGACTAGTAAGTCATGATTTCAGTGCATAAACTCTTTTCCCATGTATTCAAGTCCAAAATGAACATATTAAAATGGTAGAAAGTGTTTAAGAAATGGTCATTCAGAAGTTAAATACAATTCTTTGCCGTTGCATTGAAAATGCTACTAAGGAGCTGAAAAGCACTTTAAGGCATTAAAAAACTAAACATGCTATTACTGACTAGTAAGTCATGATTTCAGTGCATTCAGTGCATAAACTCTTTTCCCATGTATTAAACTCCAAAATGAACATATTAAAATGGTTGAAAATGTTAAGGAAATGGTTATTCAGAAGTTAAATACAATTCTTTGCCGTTGCATTGAAAACGTTACAAAGGCACTGAAAAGCACTTTAAGGCAATAAAAACCTGAACATACTTTTATGGACTTGTATTGGACAATTCCAGTGCCAAAACAACTTTCCAATGTGTAAACCATCTATGAGACCGTGTTAGATTAGTAAAACTGATTACAAACTTATCGCTGAGAGGTTACATACAATTCTTTGCCGTTGCATTGAAAATGCTACTAAGGAGCTGAAAGCACTTTAAGGCATTTAAAAAACTAAACATGCTATTACTGACTAGTAATTCATGATTTCAGTGGATAAACTCTTTTCCCATGTATACAACTCCAAAATGAACATATTAAAATGGTTGAAAGTGTTTAGGAAATGGTCATTCAGAAGTTAAATACGATTCTTTCCCGTTGCATTGAAAACGTTACAAAGGCACTGAAAAACAGTTTAAGGCAATAAAAACCTGAACATGCTTTTATGGACTTGTATTGGACAATTCCAGTGCCAAAACAACTTTCCAATGTGTAAACCATCTATGAGACCGTGTTAGATTAGTAAAACTGATTACAAACTTATCGCTGAGAGGTTACATACAATTCTTTGCCGTTGCATTGAAAATGCTACTAAGGAGCTGAAAAGCACTTTAGGCATTAAAAAACTAAACATGCTATTACTGACTAGTAATTCATGATTTCAGTGGATAAACTCTTTTCCCATGTATACAACTCCAAAATGAACATATTAAAATGGTTGAAAGTGTTTAGGAAATGGTCATTCAGAAGTTAAATGCGATTCTTTCCCGTTGCATTGAAAACGTTACAAAGGCACTGAAAAACAGTTTAAGGCAATAAAAACCTGAACATGCTTTTATGGACTTGTATTGGACAATTCCAGTGCCAAAACAACTTTCCAATGTGTAAACCATCTATGAGACCGTGTTAGATTAGTAAAACTGATTACAAACTTATCGCTGAGAGGTTACATACAAAACTTTGCAGTTGCATTGCAAATGCTATTAAGGAACTGAAAAGCACTTTAAGGCATTAAAAAAAACTAAACATGCTATTACTGACTAGTAAGTCATGATTTCAGTGGATAAACTATTTTCCCATGTATACAACTCCAAAATGAACATATTAAAATGGTTGAAAGTGTTTAGGAAATGGTCATTCAGAAGTTAAATACAATTCTTTCCCGTTGCATTGAAAATGCTACTAAGGAGCTGAAAAGTACTTTAAGGCATTAAAAAACTAAACATGCTATTACTGACTAGTAAGTCATGATTTCAGTGCATCAACTCTTTTGTCATGTATACAATTCCAAAATGAACATATTAAAATGGTAGAAAGAGTTTAGGAAATGGTCATTCAGAAGTTAAATACAATTCTTTGCCGTTGCATTGAAAACGTTACAAAGGCACTGAAAAGCACTTTAAGGCTGTTTTCACATATGTTGGTGCGCACTGTGGTGCGGCTTTGGAGCGCTCCAAAATACATTGTATCATTTTTCAGTTAGTGCGGTCCGTGTTCACATGTGTTTTTTTTTTACTGTACTCGAAACGCCGCACCGTACACCATGTGACAACTGTCAACGCTATCATTGGTCTCTGACAGCTCTGACCCCCATGACCACCCCCCACATGTTTCCATGACAACCAGCCTAACACGCGGAAGCTAGAGAGATGGAGATAAACAAAGACACGTATGTTTACCCTGGCGCTGGTTATTAGTTTTTATATAATTTGTTTATTAAACTTTTGGCAAATTGTTCAGTTTGAAAATGAGACCCGTCTACGTCGGGAGAGGAACGTGCTGATGCATTTACAGGACGCAATGCCAAATTTTACGACTCAGGAGAACGACTCGGAGTCGACTCTCAAACGACTCTGACGCACTCTCTCTTTTACGACTCTCACGGAGCCGTTTGCTAAACCCGCGTAAACATCACTGTTTTTGTGGGAGGAAGACAGCTGTGCATTAATAAAATCATCGCTCCAAATATCCAGTAGACTGCGAATCTCAGTGACATGTGAAGAACTTCCTGTATTTGGTTCGGCCCGAGGTCGAGCAGCGTTCACACCACAGATGTGTTGCTCCGAGACCGCTCCGAGACCGCTCTCAGACCACCTGTTTAGAGCGGTCTCGGAGCGGCCGTTTAGTGCGCACCAGAGTGCGGCTGTTGTGTTCACACTGACCCAAACGAACCGTACTCGGAGCGACACGTCATTTGGGCCGACCTAAACAGTGTATGTGTGAAAGCACCCAAGGCAATAAAAACCTGAACATACTTTTATGGACTTGTATTGGTAGATTCCAGTGCCAAAACAACTTTCCAATGAGTAAACCATCTATGAGACCGTGTTAGATTAGTAAAACTGATTACAAATGTATCGCTGAGAGGTTACATACAATTCTTTGCCGTTGCATTGAAAATGCTACTAAGGAGCTGAAAGCACTTTAAGGCATTTAAAAAACTAAACATGCTATTACTGACTAGTAATTCATGATTTCAGTGGATAAACTCTTTTCCCATGTATACAACTCCAAAATGAACATATTAAAATGGTTGAAAGTGTTTAGGAAATGGAAATTCAGAAGTTAAATACAATTCTTTCCCGTTGCATTGAAAATGCTTCTAAGGAGCTGAAAAGTACTTTAAGGCATTAAAAAACTAAACATGCTATTACTGACTAGTAAGTCATGATTTCAGTGCATCAACTCTTTTCCCATGTATTCAAGTCCAAAATGAACATATTAAAATGATTTAAAATGTTTAGGAAATGGTTATTCAGAAGTTAAATACGATTCTTTCCCGTTGCATTGAAAATGCTACTGAGCTGAAAAGCACTTTAAGGCTTTTAAAAAACTAAACATGCTATTACTGACTAGTATGGTTTCAGTGGATAAACTCTTTTCCCATGTATTCAACTCCAAAATGGTCATATTAAAATGGTAGAAAGTGTTTAAGAAATGGTCATTCATAAGTTAAATACAATTCTTTGCCGTTGCATTGAAAATGCTACTAAGCAGCTGAAAAGCACTTTAGGCATTAAAAAACTAAACATTCTATTACTGACTAGTAAGTCATGATTTCAGTGGATAAACTATTTTCCCATGTATACAACTCCAAAATGAACATATTAAAATGGTTGAAAGTGTTTAGGAAATGGTCATTCAGAAGTTAAATACAATTCTTTCCCGTTGCATTGAAAATGCTACTAAGGAGCTGAAAAGTACTTTAAGGCATTAAAAAACTAAACATGCTATTACTGACTAGTAATTGATGATTTCAGTGCATCAACTCTTTTCCCATGTATACAACTCCAAAATGAACATATTAAAATGGTTGAAAGTGTTTAGGAAATGGTCATTCAGAAGTTAAATACGATTCTTTCCCGTTGCATTGAAAACGTTACAAAGGCACTGAAAAACAGTTTAAGGCAATAAAAACCTGAACATGCTTTTATGGACTTGTATTGGACAATTCTAGTGCCAAAACAACTTTCCAATGTGTAAACCATCTATGAGACCGTGTTAGATTAGTAAAACTGATTACAAACTTATCGCTGAGAGGTTACATACAATTCTTTGCCGTTGCATTGAAAATGCTACTAAGGAGCTGAAAAGCACTTTAGGCATTAAAAAACTAAACATGCTATTACTGACTAGTAAGTCATGATTTCAGTGGATAAACTATTTTCCCATGTATACAACTCCAAAATGAACATATTAAAATGGTTGAAAGTGTTTAGGAAATGGTCATTCAGAAGTTAAATACAATTCTTTCCCGTTGCATTGAAAATGCTACTAAGGAGCTGAAAAGTACTTTAAGGCATTAAAAAACTAAACATGCTATTACTGACTAGTAAGTCATGATTTCAGTGCATCAACTCTTTTCCCATGTATTCAAGTCCAAAATGAACATATTAAAATGATTTAAAATGTTTAGGAAATGGTTATTCAGAAGTTAAATACAATTCTTTGCCGTTGCATTGAAAACGTTACAAAGGCACTGAAAAGCACTTTAAGGCTGTTTTCACATATGTTGGTGCGCACTGTGGTGCGGCTTTGGAGCGCTCCAAAATACATTGTATCATTTTTCAGTTAGTGCGGTCCGTGTTCACATGTGTTTTTTTTTTACTGTACTCGAAACGCCGCACCGTACACCATGTGACAACTGTCAACGCTATCATTGGTCTCTGACAGCTCTGACCCCCATGACCACCCCCCACATGTTTCCATGACAACCAGCCTAACACGCGGAAGCTAGAGAGATGGAGATAAACAAAGACACGTATGTTTACCCTGGCGCTGGTTATTAGTTTTTATATAATTTGTTTATTAAACTTTTGGCAAATTGTTCAGTTTGAAAATGAGACCCGTCTACGTCGGGAGAGGAACGTGCTGATGCATTTACAGGACGCAATGCCAAATTTTACGACTCAGGAGAACGACTCGGAGTCGACTCTCAAACGACTCTGACGCACTCTCTCTTTTACGACTCTCACGGAGCCGTTTGCTAAACCCACGTAAACATCACTGTTTTTGTGGGAGGAAGACAGCTGTGCATTAATAAAATCATCGCTCCAAATATCCAGTAGACTGCGAATCTCAGTGACATGTGAAGAACTTCCTGTATTTGGTTCGGCCCGAGGTCGAGCAGCGTTCACACCACAGATGTGTTGCTCCGAGACCGCTCCGAGACCGCTCTCAGACCACCTGTTTAGAGCGGTCTCGGAGCGGCCGTTTAGTGCGCACCAGAGTGCGGCTGTTGTGTTCACACTGACCCAAACGAACCGTACTCGGAGCGACACGTCATTTGGGCCGACCTAAACAGTGTATGTGTGAAAGCACCCAAGGCAATAAAAACCTGAACATACTTTTATGGACTTGTATTGGACGATTCCAGTGCCAAAACAACTTTCCAATGAGTAAACCATCTATGAGACCGTGTTAGATTAGTAAAACTGATTACAAATGTATCGCTGAGAGGTTACATACAATTCTTTGCCGTTGCATTGAAAATGCTACTAAGGAGCTGAAAGCACTTTAAGGCATTTAAAAAACTAAACATGCTATTACTGACTAGTAATTCATGATTTCAGTGGATAAACTCTTTTCCCATGTATACAACTCCAAAATGAACATATTAAAATGGTTGAAAGTGTTTAGGAAATGGTCATTCAGAAGTTAAATACGATTCTTTCCCGTTGCATTGAAAACGTTACAAAGGCACTGAAAAACAGTTTAAGGCAATAAAAACCTGAACATGCTTTTATGGACTTGTATTGGACAATTCCAGTGCCAAAACAACTTTCCAATGTGTAAACCATCTATGAGACCGTGTTAGATTAGTAAAACTGATTACAAACTTATCGCTGAGAGGTTACATACAATTCTTTGCCGTTGCATTGAAAATGCTACTAAGGAGCTGAAAAGCACTTTAGGCATTAAAAAACTAAACATGCTATTACTGACTAGTAATTCATGATTTCAGTGGATAAACTCTTTTCCCATGTATACAACTCCAAAATGAACATATTAAAATGGTTGAAAGTGTTTAGGAAATGGTCATTCAGAAGTTAAATGCGATTCTTTCCCGTTGCATTGAAAACGTTACAAAGGCACTGAAAAACAGTTTAAGGCAATAAAAACCTGAACATGCTTTTATGGACTTGTATTGGACAATTCCAGTGCCAAAACAACTTTCCAATGTGTAAACCATCTATGAGACCGTGTTAGATTAGTAAAACTGATTACAAACTTATCGCTGAGAGGTTACATACAATTCTTTGCCGTTGCATTGAAAATGCTACTAAGGAGCTGAAAGCACTTTAAGGCATTTAAAAAACTAAACATGCTATTACTGACTAGTAATTCATGATTTCAGTGGATAAACTCTTTTCCCATGTATACAACTCCAAAATGAACATATTAAAATGGTTGAAAGTGTTTAGGAAATGGAAATTCAGAAGTTAAATACAATTCTTTGCCGTTGCATTGAAAACGTTACAAAGGCACTGAAAAGCACCCAAGGCAATAAAAACATGAACATACTTTTATGGACTTGTATTGGACAATTCCAATGCCAAAGCAACTTTCCAATGTATAAACCATCTATGAGACCGTGTTAGATTAGTAAAACTGTTGAATTGAAAACGTTACAAAGGCACTGAAAAGCAGTTTAAGACAATAAAAACCTGAACATACTTTTATGGACTTGTGTTGGACAATTCTAGTGCCAAAACATCTTTCCAATGTATAAACCGTGTTAGATTAGTAAAACTGATTACAAACTTATCGCTGAGAGGTTACATACAAAACTTTGCAGTTGCATTGCAAATGCTACTAAGGAACTGAAAAGCACTTTAGGCATTAAAAAACTAAACATTTTATTACTGACTAGTAATTCATGATTTCAGTGGATAAACTCTTTTCCCATGTATACAACTCCAAAATGAACATATTAAAATGGTTGAAAGTGTTTAGGAAATGGTCATTCAGAAGTTAAATACGATTCTTTCCCGTTGCATTGAAAACGTTACAAAGGCACTGAAAAACTGTTTAAGGCAATAAAAACCTGAACATGCTTTTATGGACTTGTATTGGACAATTCCAATGCCAAAACAACTTTCCAATGTATAAACCATCTATGAGTCCGTGTTAGATTAGTAAAACTGTTGAATTGAAAACGTTACAAAGGCACTGAAAAGCACTTTAAGACAATAAAAACCTGAACATACTTTTATGGACTTGTGTTGCACAATTCCAGTGCCAAAACATCTTTCCAATGTATAAACCGTGTTAGATTAGTAAAACTGATTACAAACTTATCGCTGAGAGGTTACATACAAAACTTTGCAGTTGCATTGCAAATGCTACTAAGGAACTGAAAAGCACTTTAAGGCATTAAAAAAACTAAACATGCTATTACTGACTAGTAAGTCATGATTTCAGTGCATCAACTCTTTTCCCATGTATACAATTCCAAAATGAACATATTAAAATGGTAGAAAGAGTTTAGGAAATGGTCATTCAGAAGTTAAATACAATTCTTTCCCGTTGCATTGAAAATGCTACTGAGCTGAAAAGCACTTTAAGGCTTTTAAAAAACTAAACATGCTATTACTGACTAGTATGGTTTCAGTGGATAAACTCTTTTCCCATGTATTCAACTCCAAAATGGTCATATTAAAATGGTAGAAAGTGTTTAAGAAATGGTCATTCATAAGTTAAACACACTTCTTTGCAGTTGCATTGAAAACGTTACAAAGGCGCTGAAAAGCACTTTAAGGCAATAAAAAACTAAACATGCTATTACTGACTAGTAAGTCATGATTTCAGTGCATAAACTCTTTTCCCATGTATACAATTCCAAAAAGAACATACTAAAATGGGAGAAAATGTTTACACAATGGTCATTCAGAAGTTAAACACACTTCTTTGCAGTTACATTGAAAACGTTACAAAGGCGCTGAAAAGCACTTTAAGGCAATAAAAAACTAAACATGCTATTACTGACTAGTAAGTCATGATTTCAGTGCATAAACTCTTTTCCCATGTATACAATTCCAAAAAGAACATACTAAAATGGGAGAAAATGTTTACACAATGGTCATTCAGAAGTTAAACACACTTCTTTGCAGTTACATTGAAAACGTTACAAAGGCGCTGAAAAGCACTTTAAGGCAATAAAAAACTAAACATGCTATTACTGACTAGTAAGTCATGATTTCAGTGCATAAACTCTTTTCCCATGTATACAACTCCAAAATGAACATACTAAAATGGGAGAAAATGTTCACACAATGGTCATTCAGAAGTTAAACACACTTCTTTGCAGTTGCATTGAAAACGTTACAGAGGCGCTGAAAAGCACTTAAGGCAATAAAAAACTAAACATGCTATTACTGACTAGTAAGTCATGATTTCAGTGCATAAACTCTTTTCCCATGTATACAATTCCAAAATGAACATACTAAAATGGGAGAAAATGTTTACACAATGGTCATTCAGAAGTTAAACACACTTCTTTGCAGTTGCATTGAAAACGTTACAAAGGCGCTGAAAAGCACTTTAAGGCAATAAAAAACTAAACATGCTATTACTGACTAGTAAGTCATGATTTCAGTGCATAAACTCTTTTCCCATGTATACAACTCCAAAATGAACATACTAAAATGGGAGAAAATGTTTACACAATGGTCATTCAGAAGTTAAACACACTTCTTTGCAGTTGCATTGAAAACGTTACAGAGGCGCTAAAAAGCACTTTAAGGCAATAAAAAACTAAACATGCTATTACTGACTAGTAAGTCATGATTTCAGTGCATAAACTCTTTTCCCATGTATACAACTCCAAAATGAACATACTAAAATGGGAGAAAATGTTTACACAATGGTCATTCAGAAGTTAAACACACTTCTTTGCAGTTGCATTGAAAACGTTACAAAGGCGCTGAAAAGCACTTTAAGGCAATAAAAAACTAAACATGCTATTACTGACTAGAAAGTCATGATTTCAGTGCATAAACTCTTTTCCCATGTATACAACTCCAAAATGAACATACTAAAATGGGAGAAATTGTTTACACAATGGTCATTCAGAAGTTAAACACACTTCTTTGCAGTTGCATTGAAAACGTTACAGAGGCGCTGAAAAACACTTTAAGGCAATAAAAAACTAAACATGCTATTACTGACTAGTAAGTCATGATTTCAGTGCATAAACTCTTTTCCCATGTATACAATTCCAAAAAGAACATACTAAAATGGGAGAAAATGTTTACACAATGGTCATTCAGAAGTTAAACACACTTCTTTGCAGTTACATTGAAAACGTTACAAAGGCGCTGAAAAGCACTTTAAGGCAATAAAAAACTAAACATGCTATTACTGACTAGTAAGTCATGATTTCAGTGCATAAACTCTTTTCCCATGTATACAACTCCAAAATGAACATACTAAAATGGGAGAAAATGTTTACACAATGGTCATTCAGAAGTTAAACACACTTCTTTGCAGTTGCATTGAAAACGTTACAGAGGCGCTGAAAAGCACTTTAAGGCAATAAAAAACTAAACATGCTATTACTGACTAGTAAGTCATGATTTCAGTGCATAAACTTTTTTCCCATGTATACAACTCCAAAATGAACATACTAAAATGGGAGAAAATGTTTACACAATGGTCATTCAGAAGTTAAACACACTTCTTTGCAGTTGCATTGAAAACGTTACAGAGGCGCTGAAAAGCACTTTAAGGCAATAAAAAACTAAACATGCTATTACTGACTAGTAAGTCATGATTTCAGTGCATAAACTCTTTTCCCATGTATACAACTCCAAAATGAACATACTAAAATGGGAGAAAATGTTTACACAATGGTCATTCAGAAGTTAAACACACTTCTTTGCAGTTGCATTGAAAACGTTACAGAGGCGCTGAAAAGCACTTTAAGGCAATAAAAAACTAAACATGCTATTACTGACTAGTAAGTCATGATTTCAGTGCATAAACTCTTTTCCCATGTATACAACTCCAAAATGAACATACTAAAATGGGAGAAAATGTTTACACAATGGTCATTCAGAAGTTAAACACACTTCTTTGCAGTTGCATTGAAAACGTTACAGAGGCGCTGAAAAGCACTTTAAGGCAATAAAAAACTAAACATGCTATTACTGACTAGTAAGTCATGATTTCAGTGCATAAACTTTTTTCCCATGTATACAACTCCAAAATGAACATACTAAAATGGGAGAAAATGTTTACACAATGGTCATTCAGAAGTTAAACACACTTCTTTGCAGTTGCATTGAAAACGTTACAGAGGCGCTGAAAAGCACTTTAAGGCAATAAAAAACTAAACATGCTATTACTGACTAGTAAGTCATGATTTCAGTGCATAAACTCTTTTCCCATGTATACAACTCCAAAATGAACATACTAAAATGGGAGAAAATGTTTACACAATGGTCATTCAGAAGTTAAACACACTTCTTTGCAGTTGCATTGAAAACGTTACAGAGGCGCTGAAAAGCACTTTAAGGCAATAAAAAACTAAACATGCTATTACTGACTAGTAAGTCATGATTTCAGTGCATAAACTCTTTTCCCATGTATACAACTCCAAAATGAACATACTAAAATGGGAGAAAATGTTTACACAATGGTCATTCAGAAGTTAAACACACTTCTTTGCAGTTGCATTGAAAACGTTACAGAGGCGCTGAAAAGCACTTTAAGGCAATAAAAAACTAAACATGCTATTAATGACTAGTAAGTCATGATTTCAGTGCATAAACTCTTTTCCCATGTATACAACTCCAAAATGAACATACTAAAATGGGAGAAATTGTTTACACAATGGTCATTCAGAAGTTAAACACACTTCTTTGCAGTTGCATTGAAAACGTTACAGAGGCGCTGAAAAGCACTTTAAGGCAATAAAAAACTAAACATGCTATTACTGACTAGTAAGTCATGATTTCAGTGCATAAACTCTTTTCCCATGTATACAATTCCAAAAAGAACATACTAAAATGGGAGAAAATGTTTACACAATGGTCATTCAGAAGTTAAACACACTTCTTTGCAGTTGCATTGAAAACGTTACAGAGGCGCTGAAAAGCACTTTAAGGCAATAAAAAACTAAACATGCTATTACTGACTAGTAAGTCATGATTTCAGTGCATAAACTCTTTTCCCATGTATACAATTCCAAAAAGAACATACTAAAATGGGAGAAAATGTTTACACAATGGTCATTCAGAAGTTAAACACACTTCTTTGCAGTTACATTGAAAACGTTACAAAGGCGCTGAAAAGCACTTTAAGGCAATAAAAAACTAAACATGCTATTACTGACTAGTAAGTCATGATTTCAGTGCATAAACTCTTTTCCCATGTATACAACTCCAAAATGAACATACTAAAATGGGAGAAAATGTTTACACAATGGTCATTCAGAAGTTAAACACACTTCTTTGCAGTTGCATTGAAAACGTTACAGAGGCGCTGAAAAGCACTTTAAGGCAATAAAAAACTAAACATGCTATTACTGACTAGTAAGTCATGATTTCAGTGCATAAACTTTTTTCCCATGTATACAACTCCAAAATGAACATACTAAAATGGGAGAAAATGTTTACACAATGGTCATTCAGAAGTTAAACACACTTCTTTGCAGTTGCATTGAAAACGTTACAGAGGCGCTGAAAAGCACTTTAAGGCAATAAAAAACTAAACATGCTATTACTGACTAGTAAGTCATGATTTCAGTGCATAAACTCTTTTCCCATGTATACAACTCCAAAATGAACATACTAAAATGGGAGAAAATGTTTACACAATGGTCATTCAGAAGTTAAACACACTTCTTTGCAGTTGCATTGAAAACGTTACAGAGGCGCTGAAAAGCACTTTAAGGCAATAAAAAACTAAACATGCTATTACTGACTAGTAAGTCATGATTTCAGTGCATAAACTCTTTTCCCATGTATACAATTCCAAAAAGAACATACTAAAATGGGAGAAAATGTTTACACAATGGTCATTCAGAAGTTAAACACACTTCTTTGCAGTTGCATTGAAAACGTTACAAAGGCGCTGAAAAGCACTTTAAGGCAATAAAAAACTAAACATGCTATTACTGACTAGTAAGTCATGATTTCAGTGCATAAACTCTTTTCCCATGTATACAATTCCAAAAAGAACATACTAAAATGGGAGAAAATGTTTACACAATGGTCATTCAGAAGTTAAACACACTTCTTTGCAGTTGCATTGAAAACGTTACAGAGGCGCTGAAAAGCACTTTAAGGCAATAAAAAACTAAACATGCTATTACTGACTAGTAAGTCATGATTTCAGTGCATAAACTCTTTTCCCATGTATACAATTCCAAAATGAACATACTAAAATGGGAGAAAATGTTTACACAATGGTCATTCAGAAGTTAAACACACTTCTTTGCAGTTGCATTGAAAACGTTACAGAGGCGCTGAAAAGCACTTTAAGGCAATAAAAAACTAAACATGCTATTACTGACTAGTAAGTCATGATTTCAGTGCATAAACTCTTTTCCCATGTATACAATTCCAAAAAGAACATACTAAAATGGGAGAAAATGTTTACACAATGGTCATTCAGAAGTTAAACACACTTCTTTGCAGTTGCATTGAAAACGTTACAAAGGCGCTGAAAAGCACTTTAAGGCAATAAAAAACTAAACATGCTATTAATGACTAGTAAGTCATGATTTCAGTGCATAAACTCTTTTCCCATGTATACAACTCCAAAATGAACATACTAAAATGGGAGAAAATGTTTACACAATGGTCATTCAGAAGTTAAACACACTTCTTTGCAGTTGCATTGAAAACGTTACAGAGGCGCTGAAAAGCACTTTAAGGCAATAAAAAACTAAACATGCTATTACTGACTAGTAAGTCATGATTTCAGTGCATAAACTCTTTTCCCCTGTATACAATTCCAAAATGAACATACTAAAATGGGAGAAAATGTTTACACAATGGTCATTCAGAAGTTAAACACACTTCTTTGCAGTTGCATTGAAAACGTTACAGAGGCGCTGAAAAGCACTTTAAGGCAATAAAAAACTAAACATGCTATTAATGACTAGTAAGTCATGATTTCAGTGCATAAACTCTTTTCCCATGTATACAACTCCAAAATGAACATACTAAAATGGGAGAAATTGTTTACACAATGGTCATTCAGAAGTTAAACACACTTCTTTGCAGTTGCATTGAAAACGTTACAGAGGCGCTGAAAAGCACTTTAAGGCAATAAAAAACTAAACATGCTATTACTGACTAGTAAGTCATGATTTCAGTGCATAAACTCTTTTCCCATGTATACAGTTCCAAAATGAACATACTAAAATGGGAGAAAATGTTTACACAATGGTCATTCAGAAGTTAAACACACTTCTTTTGCAGTTGCATTGAAAACGTTACAAAGGCGCTGAAAAGCACTTTAAGGCAATAAAAAACTAAACATGCTATTAATGACTAGTAAGTCATGATTTCAGTGCATAAACTCTTTTCCCATGTATACAACTCCAAAATGAACATACTAAAATGGGAGAAAATGTTTACACAATGGTCATTCAGAAGTTAAACACACTTCTTTGCAGTTGCATTGAAAACGTTACAGAGGCGCTGAAAAGCACTTTAAGGCAATAAAAAACTAAACATGCTATTACTGACTAGTAAGTCATGATTTCAGTGCATAAACTCTTTTCCCATGTATACAATTCCAAAATGAACATACTAAAATGGGAGAAAATGTTTACACAATGGTCATTCAGAAGTTAAACACACTTCTTTGCAGTTGCATTGAAAACGTTACAGAGGCGCTGAAAAGCACTTTAAGGCAATAAAAAACTAAACATGCTATTACTGACTAGTAAGTCATGATTTCAGTGCATAAACTCTTTTCCCATGTATACAACTCCAAAATGAACATACTAAAATGGGAGAAAATGTTTACACAATGGTCATTCAGAAGTTAAACACACTTCTTTGCAGTTGCATTGAAAACGTTACAGAGGCGCTGAAAAGCACTTTAAGGCAATAAAAAACTAAACATGCTATTAATGACTAGTAAGTCATGATTTCAGTGCATAAACTCTTTTCCCATGTATACAACTCCAAAATGAACATACTAAAATGGGAGAAATTGTTTACACAATGGTCATTCAGAAGTTAAACACACTTCTTTGCAGTTGCATTGAAAACGTTACAGAGGCGCTGAAAAGCACTTTAAGGCAATAAAAAACTAAACATGCTATTACTGACTAGTAAGTCATGATTTCAGTGCATAAACTCTTTTCCCATGTATACAATTCCAAAAAGAACATACTAAAATGGGAGAAAATGTTTACACAATGGTCATTCAGAAGTTAAACACACTTCTTTGCAGTTGCATTGA
Organism: Neosalanx taihuensis; assembly: GCA_030340665.1. Classification (NCBI taxonomy): domain Eukaryota; kingdom Metazoa; phylum Chordata; class Actinopteri; order Osmeriformes; family Salangidae; genus Neosalanx; species Neosalanx taihuensis. Next base: position 7,489,456 of record CM059307.1, read on the forward strand.
AAACGTTACAGAGGCGCTGAAAAGCACTTTAAGGCAATAAAAAACTAAACATGCTATTACTGACTAGTAAGTCATGATTTCAGTGCATAAACTCTTTTCCCATGTATACAATTCCAAAATGAACATAGTAAAATGGGAGAAAATGTTTACACAATGGTCATTCAGAAGTTAAACACACTTCTTTGCAGTTGCATTGAATACGTTACAGAGGCGCTGAAAAGCACTTTAAGGCAATAAAAAACTAAACATGCTATTACTGACTAGTAAGTCATGATTTCAGTGCATAAACTCTTTTCCCATGTATACAATTCCAAAATGAACATACTAAAATGGGAGAAAATGTTTACACAATGGTCATTCAGAAGTTAAACACACTTCTTTGCAGTTGCATTGAAAACGTTACAGAGGCGCTGAAAAGCACTTTAAGGCAATAAAAAACTAAACATGCTATTACTGACTAGTAAGTCATGATTTCAGTGCATAAACTCTTTTCCCATGTATACAATTCCAAAAAGAACATACTAAAATGGGAGAAAATGTTTACACAATGGTCATTCAGAAGTTAAACACACTTCTTTGCAGTTGCATTGAAAACGTTACAAAGGCGCTGAAAAGCACTTTAAGGCAATAAAAAACTAAACATGCTATTAATGACTAGTAAGTCATGATTTCAGTGCATAAACTCTTTTCCCATGTATACAACTCCAAAATGAACATACTAAAATGGGAGAAATTGTTTACACAATGGTCATTCAGAAGTTAAACACACTTCTTTGCAGTTGCATTGAAAACGTTACAGAGGCGCTGAAAAGCACTTTAAGGCAATAAAAAACGAAACATGCTATTACTGACTAGTAAGTCATGATTTCAGTGCATAAACTCTTTTCCCATGTATACAATTCCAAAATGAACATACTAAAATGGGAGAAAATGTTTACACAATGGTCATTCAGAAGTTAAACACACTTCTTTGCAGTTGCATTGAAAACGTTACAGAGGCGCTGAAAAGCACTTTAAGGCAATAAAAAACTAAACATGCTATTAATGACTAGTAAGTCATGATTTCAGTGCATAAACTCTTTTCCCATGTATACAACTCCAAAATGAACATACTAAAATGGGAGAAATTGTTTACACAATGGTCATTCAGAAGTTAAACACACTTCTTTGCAGTTGCATTGAAAACGTTACAGAGGCGCTGAAAAGCACTTTAAGGCAATAAAAAACGAAACATGCTATTACTGACTAGTAAGTCATGATTTCAGTGCATAAACTCTTTTCCCATGTATACAATTCCAAAATGAACATACTAAAATGGGAGAAAATGTTTACACAATGGTCATTCAGAAGTTAAACACACTTCTTTGCAGTTGCATTGAAAACGTTACAGAGGCGCTGAAAAGCACTTTAAGGCAATAAAAAACTAAACATGCTATTAATGACTAGTAAGTCATGATTTCAGTGCATAAACTCTTTTCCCATGTATACAACTCCAAAATGAACATACTAAAATGGGAGAAATTGTTTACACAATGGTCATTCAGAAGTTAAACACACTTCTTTGCAGTTGCATTGAAAACGTTACAGAGGCGCTGAAAAGCACTTTAAGGCAATAAAAAACTAAACATGCTATTAATGACTAGTAAGTCATGATTTCAGTGCATAAACTCTTTTCCCATGTATACAACTCCAAAATGAACATACTAAAATGGGAGAAATTGTTTACACAATGGTCATTCAGAAGTTAAACACACTTCTTTGCAGTTGCATTGAAAACGTTACAGAGGCGCTGAAAAGCACTTTAAGGCAATAAAAAACTAAACATGCTATTACTGACTAGTAAGTCATGATTTCAGTGCATAAACTCTTTTCCCATGTATACAGTTCCAAAATGAACATACTAAAATGGGAGAAAATGTTTACACAATGGTCATTCAGAAGTTAAACACACTTCTTTTGCAGTTGCATTGAAAACGTTACAAAGGCGCTGAAAAGCACTTTAAGGCAATAAAAAACTAAACATGCTATTAATGACTAGTAAGTCATGATTTCAGTGCATAAACTCTTTTCCCATGTATACAACTCCAAAATGAACATACTAAAATGGGAGAAAATGTTTACACAATGGTCATTCAGAAGTTAAACACACTTCTTTGCAGTTGCATTGAAAACGTTACAGAGGCGCTGAAAAGCACTTTAAGGCAATAAAAAACTAAACATGCTATTACTGACTAGTAAGTCATGATTTCAGTGCATAAACTCTTTTCCCATGTATACAATTCCAAAATGAACATACTAAAATGGGAGAAAATGTTTACACAATGGTCATTCAGAAGTTAAACACACTTCTTTGCAGTTGCATTGAAAACGTTACAAAGGCGCTGAAAAGCACTTTAAGGCAATAAAAAACTAAACATGCTATTACTGACTAGTAAGTCATGATTTCAGTGCATAAACTCTTTTCCCATGTATACAATTCCAAAAAGAACATACTAAAATGGGAGAAAATGTTTACACAATGGTCATTCAGAAGTTAAACACACTTCTTTGCAGTTGCATTGAAAACATTACAAAGGCGCTGAAAAGCACTTTAAGGCAATAAAAAACTAAACATGCTATTAATGACTAGTAAGTCATGATTTCAGTGCATAAACTCTTTTCCCATGTATACAATTCCAAAATGAACATACTAAAATGGGAGAAAATGTTTACACAATGGTCATTCAGAAGTTAAACACACTTCTTTGCAGTTGCATTGAAAACGTTACAGAGGCGCTGAAAAGCACTTTAAGGCAATAAAAAACTAAACATGCTATTACTGACTAGTAAGTCATGATTTCAGTGCATAAACTCTTTTCCCATGTATACAATTCCAAAATGAACATACTAAAATGGGAGAAAATGTTTACACAATGGTCATTCAGAAGTTAAACACACTTCTTTGCAGTTGCATTGAAAACGTTACAAAGGCGGTGAAAAGCACTTTAAGGCAATAAAAAACTAAACATGCTATTAATGACTAGTAAGTCATGATTTCAGTGCATAAACTCTTTTCCCATGTATACAACTCCAAAATGAACATACTAAAATGGGAGAAAATGTTTACACAATGGTCATTCAGAAGTTAAACACACTTCTTTGCAGTTGCATTGAAAACGTTACAGAGGCGCTGAAAAGCACTTTAAGGCAATAAAAAACTAAACATGCTATTACTGACTAGTAAGTCATGATTTCAGTGCATAAACTCTTTTCCCATGTATACAACTCCAAAATGAACATACTAAAATGGGAGAAAATGTTTACACAATGGTCATTCAGAAGTTAAACACACTTCTTTGCAGTTGCATTGAAAACGTTACAAAGGCGCTGAAAAGCACTTTAAGGCAATAAAAAACTAAACATGCTATTACTGACTAGAAAGTCATGATTTCAGTGCATAAACTCTTTTCCCATGTATACAACTCCAAAAATGAACATACTAAAATGGGAGAAATTGTTTACACAATGGTCATTCAGAAGTTAAACACACTTCTTTGCAGTTGCATTGAAAACGTTACAGAGGCGCTGAAAAGCACTTTAAGGCAATAAAAAACTAAACATGCTATTACTGACTAGTAAGTCATGATTTCAGTGCATAAACTCTTTTCCCATGTATACAATTCCAAAATGAACATACTAAAATGGGAGAAAATGTTTACACAATGGTCATTCAGAAGTTAAACACACTTCTTTGCAGTTGCATTGAAAACGTTACAGAGGCGCTGAAAAGCATTTTAAGGCAATAAAAAACTAAACATGCTATTACTGACTAGTAAGTCATGATTTCAGTGCATAAACTCTTTTCCCATGTATACAATTCCAAAATGAACATACTAAAATGGGAGAAAATGTTTACACAATGGTCATTCAGAAGTTAAACACACTTCTTTGCAGTTGCATTGAAAACGTTACAAAGGCGCTGAAAAGCACTTTAAGGCAATAAAAAACTAAACATGCTATTAATGACTAGTAAGTCATGATTTCAGTGCATAAACTCTTTTCCCATGTATACAACTCCAAAATGAACATACTAAAATGGGAGAAAATGTTTACACAATGGTCATTCAGAAGTTAAACACACTTCTTTGCAGTTGCATTGAAAACGTTACAGAGGCGCTGAAAAGCACTTTAAGGCAATAAAAAACTAAACATGCTATTACTGACTAGTAAGTCATGATTTCAGTGCATAAACTCTTTTCCCATGTATACAATTCCAAAAAGAACATACTAAAATGGGAGAAAATGTTTACACAATGGTCATTCAGAAGTTAAACACACTTCTTTGCAGTTGCATTGAAAACGTTACAAAGGCGCTGAAAAGCACTTTAAGGCAATAAAAAACTAAACATGCTATTAATGACTAGTAAGTCATGATTTCAGTGCATAAACTCTTTTCCCATGTATACAACTCCAAAATGAACATACTAAAATGGGAGAAAATGTTTACACAATGGTCATTCAGAAGTTAAACACACTTCTTTGCAGTTGCATTGAAAACGTTACAGAGGCGCTGAAAAGCACTTTAAGGCAATAAAAAACTAAACATGCTATTACTGACTAGTAAGTCATGATTTCAGTGCATAAACTCTTTTCCCCTGTATACAATTCCAAAATGAACATACTAAAATGGGAGAAAATGTTTACACAATGGTCATTCAGAAGTTAAACACACTTCTTTGCAGTTGCATTGAAAACGTTACAGAGGCGCTGAAAAGCACTTTAAGGCAATAAAAAACTAAACATGCTATTAATGACTAGTAAGTCATGATTTCAGTGCATAAACTCTTTTCCCATGTATACAACTCCAAAATGAACATACTAAAATGGGAGAAATTGTTTACACAATGGTCATTCAGAAGTTAAACACACTTCTTTGCAGTTGCATTGAAAACGTTACAGAGGCGCTGAAAAGCACTTTAAGGCAATAAAAAACTAAACATGCTATTACTGACTAGTAAGTCATGATTTCAGTGCATAAACTCTTTTCCCATGTATACAGTTCCAAAATGAACATACTAAAATGGGAGAAAATGTTTACACAATGGTCATTCAGAAGTTAAACACACTTCTTTTGCAGTTGCATTGAAAACGTTACAAAGGCGCTGAAAAGCACTTTAAGGCAATAAAAAACTAAACATGCTATTAATGACTAGTAAGTCATGATTTCAGTGCATAAACTCTTTTCCCATGTATACAACTCCAAAATGAACATACTAAAATGGGAGAAAATGTTTACACAATGGTCATTCAGAAGTTAAACACACTTCTTTGCAGTTGCATTGAAAACGTTACAGAGGCGCTGAAAAGCACTTTAAGGCAATAAAAAACTAAACATGCTATTACTGACTAGTAAGTCATGATTTCAGTGCATAAACTCTTTTCCCATGTATACAATTCCAAAATGAACATACTAAAATGGGAGAAAATGTTTACACAATGGTCATTCAGAAGTTAAACACACTTCTTTGCAGTTGCATTGAAAACGTTACAGAGGCGCTGAAAAGCACTTTAAGGCAATAAAAAACTAAACATGCTATTACTGACTAGTAAGTCATGATTTCAGTGCATAAACTCTTTTCCCATGTATACAACTCCAAAATGAACATACTAAAATGGGAGAAAATGTTTACACAATGGTCATTCAGAAGTTAAACACACTTCTTTGCAGTTGCATTGAAAACGTTACAGAGGCGCTGAAAAGCACTTTAAGGCAATAAAAAACTAAACATGCTATTAATGACTAGTAAGTCATGATTTCAGTGCATAAACTCTTTTCCCATGTATACAACTCCAAAATGAACATACTAAAATGGGAGAAATTGTTTACACAATGGTCATTCAGAAGTTAAACACACTTCTTTGCAGTTGCATTGAAAACGTTACAGAGGCGCTGAAAAGCACTTTAAGGCAATAAAAAACTAAACATGCTATTACTGACTAGTAAGTCATGATTTCAGTGCATAAACTCTTTTCCCATGTATACAATTCCAAAAAGAACATACTAAAATGGGAGAAAATGTTTACACAATGGTCATTCAGAAGTTAAACACACTTCTTTGCAGTTGCATTGAAAACGTTACAGAGGCGCTGAAAAGCACTTTAAGGCAATAAAAAACTAAACATGCTATTACTGACTAGTAAGTCATGATTTCAGTGCATAAACTCTTTTCCCATGTATACAATTCCAAAATGAACATAGTAAAATGGGAGAAAATGTTTACACAATGGTCATTCAGAAGTTAAACACACTTCTTTGCAGTTGCATTGAATACGTTACAGAGGCGCTGAAAAGCACTTTAAGGCAATAAAAAACTAAACATGCTATTACTGACTAGTAAGTCATGATTTCAGTGCATAAACTCTTTTCCCATGTATACAATTCCAAAATGAACATACTAAAATGGGAGAAAATGTTTACACAATGGTCATTCAGAAGTTAAACACACTTCTTTGCAGTTGCATTGAAAACGTTACAGAGGCGCTGAAAAGCACTTTAAGGCAATAAAAAACTAAACATGCTATTACTGACTAGTAAGTCATGATTTCAGTGCATAAACTCTTTTCCCATGTATACAATTCCAAAAAGAACATACTAAAATGGGAGAAAATGTTTACACAATGGTCATTCAGAAGTTAAACACACTTCTTTGCAGTTGCATTGAAAACGTTACAAAGGCGCTGAAAAGCACTTTAAGGCAATAAAAAACTAAACATGCTATTAATGACTAGTAAGTCATGATTTCAGTGCATAAACTCTTTTCCCATGTATACAACTCCAAAATGAACATACTAAAATGGGAGAAATTGTTTACACAATGGTCATTCAGAAGTTAAACACACTTCTTTGCAGTTGCATTGAAAACGTTACAGAGGCGCTGAAAAGCACTTTAAGGCAATAAAAAACGAAACATGCTATTACTGACTAGTAAGTCATGATTTCAGTGCATAAACTCTTTTCCCATGTATACAATTCCAAAATGAACATACTAAAATGGGAGAAAATGTTTACACAATGGTCATTCAGAAGTTAAACACACTTCTTTGCAGTTGCATTGAAAACGTTACAGAGGCGCTGAAAAGCACTTTAAGGCAATAAAAAACTAAACATGCTATTAATGACTAGTAAGTCATGATTTCAGTGCATAAACTCTTTTCCCATGTATACAACTCCAAAATGAACATACTAAAATGGGAGAAATTGTTTACACAATGGTCATTCAGAAGTTAAACACACTTCTTTGCAGTTGCATTGAAAACGTTACAGAGGCGCTGAAAAGCACTTTAAGGCAATAAAAAACGAAACATGCTATTACTGACTAGTAAGTCATGATTTCAGTGCATAAACTCTTTTCCCATGTATACAATTCCAAAATGAACATACTAAAATGGGAGAAAATGTTTACACAATGGTCATTCAGAAGTTAAACACACTTCTTTGCAGTTGCATTGAAAACGTTACAGAGGCGCTGAAAAGCACTTTAAGGCAATAAAAAACTAAACATGCTATTAATGACTAGTAAGTCATGATTTCAGTGCATAAACTCTTTTCCCATGTATACAACTCCAAAATGAACATACTAAAATGGGAGAAATTGTTTACACAATGGTCATTCAGAAGTTAAACACACTTCTTTGCAGTTGCATTGAAAACGTTACAGAGGCGCTGAAAAGCACTTTAAGGCAATAAAAAACTAAACATGCTATTAATGACTAGTAAGTCATGATTTCAGTGCATAAACTCTTTTCCCATGTATACAACTCCAAAATGAACATACTAAAATGGGAGAAATTGTTTACACAATGGTCATTCAGAAGTTAAACACACTTCTTTGCAGTTGCATTGAAAACGTTACAGAGGCGCTGAAAAGCACTTTAAGGCAATAAAAAACTAAACATGCTATTACTGACTAGTAAGTCATGATTTCAGTGCATAAACTCTTTTCCCATGTATACAGTTCCAAAATGAACATACTAAAATGGGAGAAAATGTTTACACAATGGTCATTCAGAAGTTAAACACACTTCTTTTGCAGTTGCATTGAAAACGTTACAAAGGCGCTGAAAAGCACTTTAAGGCAATAAAAAACTAAACATGCTATTAATGACTAGTAAGTCATGATTTCAGTGCATAAACTCTTTTCCCATGTATACAACTCCAAAATGAACATACTAAAATGGGAGAAAATGTTTACACAATGGTCATTCAGAAGTTAAACACACTTCTTTGCAGTTGCATTGAAAACGTTACAGAGGCGCTGAAAAGCACTTTAAGGCAATAAAAAACTAAACATGCTATTACTGACTAGTAAGTCATGATTTCAGTGCATAAACTCTTTTCCCATGTATACAATTCCAAAATGAACATACTAAAATGGGAGAAAATGTTTACACAATGGTCATTCAGAAGTTAAACACACTTCTTTGCAGTTGCATTGAAAACGTTACAAAGGCGCTGAAAAGCACTTTAAGGCAATAAAAAACTAAACATGCTATTACTGACTAGTAAGTCATGATTTCAGTGCATAAACTCTTTTCCCATGTATACAATTCCAAAAAGAACATACTAAAATGGGAGAAAATGTTTACACAATGGTCATTCAGAAGTTAAACACACTTCTTTGCAGTTGCATTGAAAACATTACAAAGGCGCTGAAAAGCACTTTAAGGCAATAAAAAACTAAACATGCTATTAATGACTAGTAAGTCATGATTTCAGTGCATAAACTCTTTTCCCATGTATACAATTCCAAAATGAACATACTAAAATGGGAGAAAATGTTTACACAATGGTCATTCAGAAGTTAAACACACTTCTTTGCAGTTGCATTGAAAACGTTACAGAGGCGCTGAAAAGCACTTTAAGGCAATAAAAAACTAAACATGCTATTACTGACTAGTAAGTCATGATTTCAGTGCATAAACTCTTTTCCCATGTATACAATTCCAAAATGAACATACTAAAATGGGAGAAAATGTTTACACAATGGTCATTCAGAAGTTAAACACACTTCTTTGCAGTTGCATTGAAAACGTTACAAAGGCGGTGAAAAGCACTTTAAGGCAATAAAAAACTAAACATGCTATTAATGACTAGTAAGTCATGATTTCAGTGCATAAACTCTTTTCCCATGTATACAACTCCAAAATGAACATACTAAAATGGGAGAAAATGTTTACACAATGGTCATTCAGAAGTTAAACACACTTCTTTGCAGTTGCATTGAAAACGTTACAGAGGCGCTGAAAAGCACTTTAAGGCAATAAAAAACTAAACATGCTATTACTGACTAGTAAGTCATGATTTCAGTGCATAAACTCTTTTCCCATGTATACAACTCCAAAATGAACATACTAAAATGGGAGAAAATGTTTACACAATGGTCATTCAGAAGTTAAACACACTTCTTTGCAGTTGCATTGAAAACGTTACAAAGGCGCTGAAAAGCACTTTAAGGCAATAAAAAACTAAACATGCTATTACTGACTAGAAAGTCATGATTTCAGTGCATAAACTCTTTTCCCATGTATACAACTCCAAAAATGAACATACTAAAATGGGAGAAATTGTTTACACAATGGTCATTCAGAAGTTAAACACACTTCTTTGCAGTTGCATTGAAAACGTTACAGAGGCGCTGAAAAGCACTTTAAGGCAATAAAAAACTAAACATGCTATTACTGACTAGTAAGTCATGATTTCAGTGCATAAACTCTTTTCCCATGTATACAATTCCAAAATGAACATACTAAAATGGGAGAAAATGTTTACACAATGGTCATTCAGAAGTTAAACACACTTCTTTGCAGTTGCATTGAAAACGTTACAGAGGCGCTGAAAAGCATTTTAAGGCAATAAAAAACTAAACATGCTATTACTGACTAGTAAGTCATGATTTCAGTGCATAAACTCTTTTCCCATGTATACAATTCCAAAATGAACATACTAAAATGGGAGAAAATGTTTACACAATGGTCATTCAGAAGTTAAACACACTTCTTTGCAGTTGCATTGAAAACGTTACAAAGGCGCTGAAAAGCACTTTAAGGCAATAAAAAACTAAACATGCTATTAATGACTAGTAAGTCATGATTTCAGTGCATAAACTCTTTTCCCATGTATACAACTCCAAAATGAACATACTAAAATGGGAGAAAATGTTTACACAATGGTCATTCAGAAGTTAAACACACTTCTTTGCAGTTGCATTGAAAACGTTACAGAGGCGCTGAAAAGCACTTTAAGGCAATAAAAAACTAAACATGCTATTACTGACTAGTAAGTCATGATTTCAGTGCATAAACTCTTTTCCCATGTATACAACTCCAAAATGAACATACTAAAATGGGAGAAAATGTTTACACAATGGTCATTCAGAAGTTAAACACACTTCTTTGCAGTTGCATTGAAAACGTTACAAAGGCGCTGAAAAGCACTTTAAGGCAATAAAAAACTAAACATGCTATTACTGACTAGTAAGTCATGATTTCAGTGCATAAACTCTTTTCCCATGTATACAATTCCAAAATGAACATACTAAAATGGGAGAAAATGTTTACACAATGGTCATTCAGAAGTTAAACACACTTCTTTGCAGTTGCATTGAAAACGTTACAAAGGCGCTGAAAAGCACTTTAAGGCAATAAAAAACTAAACATGCTATTACTGACTAGTAAGTCATGATTTCAGTGCATAAACTCTTTTCCCATGTATACAATTCCAAAAAGAACATACTAAAATGGGAGAAAATGTTTACACAATGGTCATTCAGAAGTTAAACACACTTCTTTGCAGTTGCATTGAAAACATTACAAAGGCGCTGAAAAGCACTTTAAGGCAATAAAAAACTAAACATGCTATTAATGACTAGTAAGTCATGATTTCAGTGCATAAACTCTTTTCCCATGTATACAATTCCAAAATGAACATACTAAAATGGGAGAAAATGTTTACACAATGGTCATTCAGAAGTTAAACACACTTCTTTGCAGTTGCATTGAAAACGTTACAGAGGCGCTGAAAAGCACTTTAAGGCAATAAAAAACTAAACATGCTATTACTGACTAGTAAGTCATGATTTCAGTGCATAAACTCTTTTCCCATGTATACAATTCCAAAATGAACATACTAAAATGGGAGAAAATGTTTACACAATGGTCATTCAGAAGTTAAACACACTTCTTTGCAGTTGCATTGAAAACGTTACAAAGGCGGTGAAAAGCACTTTAAGGCAATAAAAAACTAAACATGCTATTAATGACTAGTAAGTCATGATTTCAGTGCATAAACTCTTTTCCCATGTATACAACTCCAAAATGAACATACTAAAATGGGAGAAAATGTTTACACAATGGTCATTCAGAAGTTAAACACACTTCTTTGCAGTTGCATTGAAAACGTTACAGAGGCGCTGAAAAGCACTTTAAGGCAATAAAAAACTAAACATGCTATTACTGACTAGTAAGTCATGATTTCAGTGCATAAACTCTTTTCCCATGTATACAACTCCAAAATGAACATACTAAAATGGGAGAAAATGTTTACACAATGGTCATTCAGAAGTTAAACACACTTCTTTGCAGTTGCATTGAAAACGTTACAAAGGCGCTGAAAAGCACTTTAAGGCAATAAAAAACTAAACATGCTATTACTGACTAGAAAGTCATGATTTCAGTGCATAAACTCTTTTCCCATGTATACAACTCCAAAAATGAACATACTAAAATGGGAGAAATTGTTTACACAATGGTCATTCAGAAGTTAAACACACTTCTTTGCAGTTGCATTGAAAACGTTACAGAGGCGCTGAAAAGCACTTTAAGGCAATAAAAAACTAAACATGCTATTACTGACTAGTAAGTCATGATTTCAGTGCATAAACTCTTTTCCCATGTATACAATTCCAAAATGAACATACTAAAATGGGAGAAAATGTTTACACAATGGTCATTCAGAAGTTAAACACACTTCTTTGCAGTTGCATTGAAAACGTTACAGAGGCGCTGAAAAGCATTTTAAGGCAATAAAAAACTAAACATGCTATTACTGACTAGTAAGTCATGATTTCAGTGCATAAACTCTTTTCCCATGTATACAATTCCAAAATGAACATACTAAAATGGGAGAAAATGTTTACACAATGGTCATTCAGAAGTTAAACACACTTCTTTGCAGTTGCATTGAAAACGTTACAAAGGCGCTGAAAAGCACTTTAAGGCAATAAAAAACTAAACATGCTATTACTGACTAGTAAGTCATGATTTCAGTGCATAAACTCTTTTCCCATGTATACAATTCCAAAAAGAACATACTAAAATGGGAGAAAATGTTTACACAATGGTCATTCAGAAGTTAAACACACTTCTTTGCAGTTGCATTGAAAACGTTACAGAGGCGCTGAAAAGCACTTTAAGGCAATAAAAAACTAAACATGCTATTACTGACTAGTAAGTCATGATTTCAGTGCATAAACTCTTTTCCCATGTATACAATTCCAAAATGAACATACTAAAATGGGAGAAAATGTTTACACAATGGTCATTCAGAAGTTAAACACACTTCTTTGCAGTTGCATTGAAAACGTTACAAAGGCGCTGAAAAGCACTTTAAGGCAATAAAAAACTAAACATGCTATTACTGACTAGTAAGTCATGATTTCAGTGCATAAACTCTTTTCCCATGTATACAATTCCAAAAAGAACATACTAAAATGGGAGAAAATGTTTACACAATGGTCATTCAGAAGTTAAACACACTTCTTTGCAGTTGCATTGAAAACATTACAAAGGCGCTGAAAAGCACTTTAAGGCAATAAAAAACTAAACATGCTATTAATGACTAGTAAGTCATGATTTCAGTGCATAAACTCTTTTCCCATGTATACAATTCCAAAATGAACATACTAAAATGGGAGAAAATGTTTACACAATGGTCATTCAGAAGTTAAACACACTTCTTTGCAGTTGCATTGAAAACGTTACAGAGGCGCTGAAAAGCACTTTAAGGCAATAAAAAACTAAACATGCTATTACTGACTAGTAAGTCATGATTTCAGTGCATAAACTCTTTTCCCATGTATACAACTCCAAAATGAACATACTAAAATGGGAGAAAATGTTTACACAATGGTCATTCAGAAGTTAAACACACTTCTTTGCAGTTGCATTGAAAACGTTACAAAGGCGCTGAAAAGCACTTTAAGGCAATAAAAAACTAAACATGCTATTACTGACTAGAAAGTCATGATTTCAGTGCATAAACTCTTTTCCCATGTATACAACTCCAAAAATGAACATACTAAAATGGGAGAAATTGTTTACACAATGGTCATTCAGAAGTTAAACACACTTCTTTGCAGTTGCATTGAAAACGTTACAGAGGCGCTGAAAAGCACTTTAAGGCAATAAAAAACTAAACATGCTATTACTGACTAGTAAGTCATGATTTCAGTGCATAAACTCTTTTCCCATGTATACAATTCCAAAATGAACATACTAAAATGGGAGAAAATGTTTACACAATGGTCATTCAGAAGTTAAACACACTTCTTTGCAGTTGCATTGAAAACGTTACAGAGGCGCTGAAAAGCACTTTAAGGCAATAAAAAACTAAACATGCTACTACTGACTAGTAAGTCATGATTTCAGTGCATAAACTCTTTTCCCATGTATACAATTCCAAAATGAACATACTAAAATGGGAGAAAATGTTTACACAATGGTCATTCAGAAGTTAAACACACTTCTTTGCAGTTGCATTGAAAACGTTACAAAGGCGCTGAAAAGCACTTTAAGGCAATAAAAAACTAAACATGCTATTACTGACTAGTAAGTCATGATTTCAGTGCATAAACTCTTTTCCCATGTATACAATTCCAAAAAGAACATACTAAAATGGGAGAAAATGTTTACACAATGGTCATTCAGAAGTTAAACACACTTCTTTGCAGTTGCATTGAAAACGTTACAGAGGCGCTGAAAAGCACTTTAAGGCAATAAAAAACTAAACATGCTATTACTGACTAGTAAGTCATGATTTCAGTGCATAAACTCTTTTCCCATGTATACAATTCCAAAATGAACATACTAAAATGGGAGAAAATGTTTACACAATGGTCATTCAGAAGTTAAACACACTTCTGTGCAGTTGCATTGAAAACGTTACAAAGGCGCTGAAAAGCACTTTAAGGCAATAAAAAACTAAACATGCTATTACTGACTAGTAAGTCATGATTTCAGTGCATAAACTCTTTTCCCATGTATACAATTCCAAAAAGAACATACTAAAATGGGAGAAAATGTTTACACAATGGTCATTCAGAAGTTAAACACACTTCTTTGCAGTTGCATTGAAAACATTACAAAGGCGCTGAAAAGCACTTTAAGGCAATAAAAAACTAAACATGCTATTAATGACTAGTAAGTCATGATTTCAGTGCATAAACTCTTTTCCCATGTATACAATTCCAAAATGAACATACTAAAATGGGAGAAAATGTTTACACAATGGTCATTCAGAAGTTAAACACACTTCTTTGCAGTTGCATTGAAAACGTTACAGAGGCGCTGAAAAGCACTTTAAGGCAATAAAAAACTAAACATGCTATTACTGACTAGTAAGTCATGATTTCAGTGCATAAACTCTTTTCCCATGTATACAATTCCAAAATGAACATACTAAAATGGGAGAAAATGTTTACACAATGGTCATTCAGAAGTTAAACACACTTCTTTGCAGTTGCATTGAAAACGTTACAAAGGCGGTGAAAAGCACTTTAAGGCAATAAAAAACTAAACATGCTATTAATGACTAGTAAGTCATGATTTCAGTGCATAAACTCTTTTCCCATGTATACAACTCCAAAATGAACATACTAAAATGGGAGAAAATGTTTACACAATGGTCATTCAGAAGTTAAACACACTTCTTTGCAGTTGCATTGAAAACGTTACAGAGGCGCTGAAAAGCACTTAAGGCAATAAAAAACTAAACATGCTATTACTGACTAGTAAGTCATGATTTCAGTGCATAAACTCTTTTCCCATGTATACAGTTCCAAAATGAACATACTAAAATGGGAGAAAATGTTTACACAATGGTCATTCAGAAGTTAAACACACTTCTTTGCAGTTGCATTGAAAACGTTACAGAGGCGCTGAAAAGCACTTTAAGGCAATAAAAAACTAAACATGCTATTACTGACTAGTAAGTCATGATTTCAGTGCATAAACTCTTTTCCCATGTATACAACTCCAAAATGAACATACTAAAATGGGAGAAAATGTTTACACAATGGTCATTCAGAAGTTAAACACACTTCTTTGCAGTTGCATTGAAAACGTTACAAAGGCGCTGAAAAGCACTTTAAGGCAATAAAAAACTAAACATGCTATTACTGACTAGAAAGTCATGATTTCAGTGCATAAACTCTTTTCCCATGTATACAACTCCAAAAATGAACATACTAAAATGGGAGAAATTGTTTACACAATGGTCATTCAGAAGTTAAACACACTTCTTTGCAGTTGCATTGAAAACGTTACAGAGGCGCTGAAAAGCACTTTAAGGCAATAAAAAACTAAACATGCTATTAATGACTAGTAAGTCATGATTTCAGTGCATAAACTCTTTTCCCATGTATACAACTCCAAAATGAACATACAAAAATGGGAGAAATTGTTTACACAATTGTCATTCAGAAGTTAAACACACTTCTTTGCAGTTGCATTGAAAACGTTACAGAGGCGCTGAAAAGCACTTTAAGGCAATAAAAAACTAAACATGCTATTACTGACTAGAAAGTCATGATTTCAGTGCATAAACTCTTTTCCCATGTATACAACTCCAAAAATGAACATACTAAAATGGGAGAAATTGTTTACACAATGGTCATTCAGAAGTTAAACACACTTCTTTGCAGTTGCATTGAAAACGTTACAGAGGCGCTGAAAAGCACTTTAAGGCAATAAAAAACTAAACATGCTATTAATGACTAGTAAGTCATGATTTCAGTGCATAAACTCTTTTCCCATGTATACAACTCCAAAATGAACATACTAAAATGGGAGAAATTGTTTACACAATGGTCATTCAGAAGTTAAACACACTTCTTTGCAGTTGCATTGAAAACGTTACAGAGGCGCTGAAAAGCACTTTAAGGCAATAAAAAACTAAACATGCTATTACTGACTAGTAAGTCATGATTTCAGTGCATAAACTCTTTTCCCATGTATACAACTCCAAAATGAACATACTAAAATGGGAGAAAATGTTTACACAATGGTCATTCAGAAGTTAAACACACTTCTTTGCAGTTGCATTGAAAACGTTACAAAGGCGCTGAAAAGCACTTTAAGGCAATAAAAAACTAAACATGCTATTACTGACTAGAAAGTCATGATTTCAGTGCATAAACTCTTTTCCCATGTATACAACTCCAAAAATGAACATACTAAAATGGGAGAAATTGTTTACACAATGGTCATTCAGAAGTTAAACACACTTCTTTGCAGTTGCATTGAAAACGTTACAGAGGCGCTGAAAAGCACTTTAAGGCAATAAAAAACTAAACATGCTATTACTGACTAGTAAGTCATGATTTCAGTGCATAAACTCTTTTCCCATGTATACAATTCCAAAATGAACATACTAAAATGGGAGAAAATGTTTACACAATGGTCATTCAGAAGTTAAACACACTTCTTTGCAGTTGCATTGAAAACGTTACAGAGGCGCTGAAAAGCACTTTAAGGCAATAAAAAACTAAACATGCTATTACTGACTAGTAAGTCATGATTTCAGTGCATAAACTCTTTTCCCATGTATACAATTCCAAAATGAACATACTAAAATGGGAGAAAATGTTTACACAATGGTCATTCAGAAGTTAAACACACTTCTTTGCAGTTGCATTGAAAACGTTACAGAGGCGCTGAAAAGCACTTAAAGCAATAAAAAACTAAACATGCTATTAATGACTAGTAAGTCATGATTTCAGTGCATAAACTCTTTTCCCATGTATACAACTCCAAAATGAACATACTAAAATGGGAGAAAATGTTTACACAATGGTCATTCAGAAGTTAAACACACTTCTTTGCAGTTGCATTGAAAACGTTACAGAGGCGCTGAAAAGCACTTTAAGGCAATAAAAAACTAAACATGCTATTACTGACTAGTAAGTCATGATTTCAGTGCATAAACTCTTTTCCCATGTATACAATTCCAAAATGAACATAGTAAAATGGGAGAAAATGTTTACACAATGGTCATTCAGAAGTTAAACACACTTCTTTGCAGTTGCATTGAAAACGTTACAGAGGCGCTGAAAAGCACTTTAAGGCAATAAAAAACTAAACATGCTATTACTGACTAGTAAGTCATGATTTCAGTGCATAAACTCTTTTCCCATGTATACAATTCCAAAATGAACATACTAAAATGGGAGAAAATGTTTACACAATGGTCATTCAGAAGTTAAACACACTTCTTTGCAGTTGCATTGAAAACGTTACAGAGGCGCTGAAAAGCACTTTAAGGCAATAAAAAACTAAACATGCTATTACTGACTAGTAAGTCATGATTTCAGTGCATGAACTCTTTTCCCATGTATACAATTCCAAAATGAACATACTAAAATGGGAGAAAATGTTTACACAATGGTCATTCAGAAGTTAAACACACTTCTTTGCAGTTGCATTGAAAACGTTACAGAGGCGCTGAAAAGCACTTTAAGGCAATAAAAAACTAAACATGCTATTAATGACTAGTAAGTCATGATTTCAGTGCATAAACTCTTTTCCCATGTATACAACTCCAAAATGAACATACTAAAATGGGAGAAAATGTTTACACAATGGTCATTCAGAAGTTAAACACACTTCTTTGCAGTTGCATTGAAAACGTTACAGAGGCGCTGAAAAGCACTTTAAGGCAATAAAAAACTAAACATGCTATTACTGACTAGTAAGTCATGATTTCAGTGCATAAACTCTTTTCCCATGTATACAATTCCAAAATGAACATAGTAAAATGGGAGAAAATGTTTACACAATGGTCATTCAGAAGTTAAACACACTTCTTTGCAGTTGCATTGAAAACGTTACAGAGGCGCTGAAAAGCACTTTAAGGCAATAAAAAACTAAACATGCTATTACTGACTAGTAAGTCATGATTTCAGTGCATAAACTCTTTTCCCATGTATACAATTCCAAAATGAACATACTAAAATGGGAGAAAATGTTTACACAATGGTCATTCAGAAGTTAAACACACTTATTTGCAGTTGCATTGAAAACGTTACAGAGGCGCTGAAAAGCACTTTAAGGCAATAAAAAACTAAACATGCTATTACTGACTAGTAAGTCATGATTTCAGTGCATAAACTCTTTTCCCATGTATACAATTCCAAAATGAACATACTAAAATGGGAGAAAATGTTTACACAATGGTCATTCAGAAGTTAAACACACTTCTTTGCAGTTGCATTGAAAACGTTACAGAGGCGCTGAAAAGCACTTTAAGGCAATAAAAAACTAAACATGCTATTAATGACTAGTAAGTCATGATTTCAGTGCATAAACTCTTTTCCCATGTATACAACTCCAAAATGAACATAGTAAAATGGGAGAAAATGTTTACACAATGGTCATTCAGAAGTTAAACACACTTCTTTGCAGTTGCATTGAAAACGTTACAGAGGCGCTGAAAAGCACTTTAAGGCAATAAAAAACTAAACATGCTATTACTGACTAGTAAGTCATGATTTCAGTGCATAAACTCTTTTCCCATGTATACAATTCCAAAATGAACATACTAAAATGGGAGAAAATGTTTACACAATGGTCATTCAGAAGTTAAACACACTTCTTTGCAGTTGCATTGAAAACGTTACAGAGGCGCTGAAAAGCACTTTAAGGCAATAAAAAACTAAACATGCTATTACTGACTAGTAAGTCATGATTTCAGTGCATAAACTCTTTTCCCATGTATACAATTCCAAAATGAACATAGTAAAATGGGAGAAAATGTTTACACAATGGTCATTCAGAAGTTAAACACACTTCTTTGCAGTTGCATTGAAAACGTTACAGAGGCGCTGAAAAGCACTTTAAGGCAATAAAAAACTAAACATGCTATTAATGACTAGTAAGTCATGATTTCAGTGCATAAACTCTTTTCCCATGTATACAACTCCAAAATGAACATACTAAAATGGGAGAAAATGTTTACACAATGGTCATTCAGAAGTTAAACACACTTCTTTGCAGTTGCATTGAAAACGTTACAGAGGCGCTGAAAAGCACTTTAAGGCAATAAAAAACTAAACATGCTATTACTGACTAGTAAGTCATGATTTCAGTGCATAAACTCTTTTCCCATGTATACAATTCCAAAATGAACATAGTAAAATGGGAGAAAATGTTTACACAATGGTCATTCAGAAGTTAAACACACTTCTTTGCAGTTGCATTGAAAACGTTACAGAGGCGCTGAAAAGCACTTTAAGGCAATAAAAAACTAAACATGCTATTACTGACTAGTAAGTCATGATTTCAGTGCATAAACTCTTTTCCCATGTATACAATTCCAAAATGAACATACTAAAATGGGAGAAAATGTTTACACAATGGTCATTCAGAAGTTAAACACACTTCTTTGCAGTTGCATTGAAAACGTTACAGAGGCGCTGAAAAGCACTTTAAGGCAATAAAAAACTAAACATGCTATTACTGACTAGTAAGTCATGATTTCAGTGCATAAACTCTTTTCCCATGTATACAATTCCAAAATGAACATACTAAAATGGGAGAAAATGTTTACACAATGGTCATTCAGAAGTTAAACACACTTCTTTGCAGTTGCATTGAAAACGTTACAGAGGCGCTGAAAAGCACTTTAAGGCAATAAAAAACTAAACATGCTATTACTGACTAGTAAGTCATGATTTCAGTGCATAAACTCTTTTCCCATGTATACAATTCCAAAAAGAACATACTAAAATGGGAGAAAATGTTTACACAATGGTCATTCAGAAGTTAAACACACTTCTTTGCAGTTGCATTGAAAACGTTACAAAGGCGCTGAAAAGCACTTTAAGGCAATAAAAAACTAAACATGCTATTAATGACTAGTAAGTCATGATTTCAGTGCATAAACTCTTTTCCCATGTATACAACTCCAAAATGAACATACTAAAATGGGAGAAATTGTTTACACAATGGTCATTCAGAAGTTAAACACACTTCTTTGCAGTTGCATTGAAAACGTTACAGAGGCGCTGAAAAGCACTTTAAGGCAATAAAAAACTAAACATGCTATTACTGACTAGTAAGTCATGATTTCAGTGCATAAACTCTTTTCCCATGTATACAATTCCAAAATGAACATACTAAAATGGGAGAAAATGTTTACACAATGGTCATTCAGAAGTTAAACACACTTCTTTGCAGTTGCATTGAAAACGTTACAGAGGCGCTGAAAAGCACTTTAAGGCAATAAAAAACTAAACATGCTATTAATGACTAGTAAGTCATGATTTCAGTGCATAAACTCTTTTCCCATGTATACAACTCCAAAATGAACATACTAAAATGGGAGAAATTGTTTACACAATGGTCATTCAGAAGTTAAACACACTTCTTTGCAGTTGCATTGAAAACGTTACAGAGGCGCTGAAAAGCACTTTAAGGCAATAAAAAACTAAACATGCTATTACTGACTAGTAAGTCATGATTTCAGTGCATAAACTCTTTTCCCATGTATACAGTTCCAAAATGAACATACTAAAATGGGAGAAAATGTTTACACAATGGTCATTCAGAAGTTAAACACACTTCTTTGCAAATGCATTGAAAACGTTACAGAGGCGCTGAAAAGCACTTTAAGGCAATAAAAAACTAAACATGCTATTACTGACTAGTAAGTCATGATTTCAGTGCATAAACTCTTTTCCCATGTATACAACTCCAAAATGAACATACTAAAATGGGAGAAAATGTTTACACAATGGTCATTCAGAAGTTAAACACACTTCTTTGCAGTTGCATTGAAAACGTTACAGAGGCGCTGAAAAGCACTTTAAGGCAATAAAAAACTAAACATGCTATTACTGACTAGTAAGTCATGATTTCAGTGCATGAACTCTTTTCCCATGTATACAATTCCAAAATGAACATACTAAAATGGGAGAAAATGTTTACACAATGGTCATTCAGAAGTTAAACACACTTCTTTGCAGTTGCATTGAAAACGTTACAGAGGCGCTGAAAAGCACTTTAAGGCAATAAAAAACTAAACATGCTATTAATGACTAGTAAGTCATGATTTCAGTGCATAAACTCTTTTCCCATGTATACAACTCCAAAATGAACATACTAAAATGGGAGAAAATGTTTACACAATGGTCATTCAGAAGTTAAACACACTTCTTTGCAGTTGCATTGAAAACGTTACAGAGGCGCTGAAAAGCACTTTAAGGCAATAAAAAACTAAACATGCTATTACTGACTAGTAAGTCATGATTTCAGTGCATAAACTCTTTTCCCATGTATACAATTCCAAAATGAACATAGTAAAATGGGAGAAAATGTTTACACAATGGTCATTCAGAAGTTAAACACACTTCTTTGCAGTTGCATTGAAAACGTTACAGAGGCGCTGAAAAGCACTTTAAGGCAATAAAAAACTAAACATGCTATTACTGACTAGTAAGTCATGATTTCAGTGCATAAACTCTTTTCCCATGTATACAATTCCAAAATGAACATACTAAAATGGGAGAAAATGTTTACACAATGGTCATTCAGAAGTTAAACACACTTCTTTGCAGTTGCATTGAAAACGTTACAGAGGCGCTGAAAAGCACTTTAAGGCAATAAAAAACTAAACATGCTATTACTGACTAGTAAGTCATGATTTCAGTGCATAAACTCTTTTCCCATGTATACAATTCCAAAATGAACATACTAAAATGGGAGAAAATGTTTACACAATGGTCATTCAGAAGTTAAACACACTTCTTTGCAGTTGCATTGAAAACGTTACAGAGGCGCTGAAAAGCACTTTAAGGCAATAAAAAACTAAACATGCTATTACTGACTAGTAAGTCATGATTTCAGTGCATAAACTCTTTTCCCATGTATACAATTCCAAAAAGAACATACTAAAATGGGAGAAAATGTTTACACAATGGTCATTCAGAAGTTAAACACACTTCTTTGCAGTTGCATTGAAAACGTTACAAAGGCGCTGAAAAGCACTTTAAGGCAATAAAAAACTAAACATGCTATTAATGACTAGTAAGTCATGATTTCAGTGCATAAACTCTTTTCCCATGTATACAACTCCAAAATGAACATACTAAAATGGGAGAAATTGTTTACACAATGGTCATTCAGAAGTTAAACACACTTCTTTGCAGTTGCATTGAAAACGTTACAGAGGCGCTGAAAAGCACTTTAAGGCAATAAAAAACTAAACATGCTATTACTGACTAGTAAGTCATGATTTCAGTGCATAAACTCTTTTCCCATGTATACAATTCCAAAATGAACATACTAAAATGGGAGAAAATGTTTACACAATGGTCATTCAGAAGTTAAACACACTTCTTTGCAGTTGCATTGAAAACGTTACAGAGGCGCTGAAAAGCACTTTAAGGCAATAAAAAACTAAACATGCTATTAATGACTAGTAAGTCATGATTTCAGTGCATAAACTCTTTTCCCATGTATACAACTCCAAAATGAACATACTAAAATGGGAGAAATTGTTTACACAATGGTCATTCAGAAGTTAAACACACTTCTTTGCAGTTGCATTGAAAACGTTACAGAGGCGCTGAAAAGCACTTTAAGGCAATAAAAAACTAAACATGCTATTACTGACTAGTAAGTCATGATTTCAGTGCATAAACTCTTTTCCCATGTATACAGTTCCAAAATGAACATACTAAAATGGGAGAAAATGTTTACACAATGGTCATTCAGAAGTTAAACACACTTCTTTGCAGTTGCATTGAAAACGTTACAGAGGCGCTGAAAAGCACTTTAAGGCAATAAAAAACTAAACATGCTATTACTGACTAGTAAGTCATGATTTCAGTGCATAAACTCTTTTCCCATGTATACAACTCCAAAATGAACATACTAAAATGGGAGAAAATGTTTACACAATGGTCATTCAGAAGTTAAACACACTTCTTTGCAGTTGCATTGAAAACGTTACAAAGGCGCTGAAAAGCACTTTAAGGCAATAAAAAACTAAACATACTATTACTGACTAGAAAGTCATGATTTCAGTGCATAAACTCTTTTCCCATGTATACAACTCCAAAAATGAACATACTAAAATGGGAGAAATTGTTTACACAATGGTCATTCAGAAGTTAAACACACTTCTTTGCAGTTGCATTGAAAACGTTACAGAGGCGCTGAAAAGCACTTTAAGGCAATAAAAAACTAAACATGCTATTAATGACTAGTAAGTCATGATTTCAGTGCATAAACTCTTTTCCCATGTATACAACTCCAAAATGAACATACAAAAATGGGAGAAATTGTTTACACAATGGTCATTCAGAAGTTAAACACACTTCTTTGCAGTTGCATTGAAAACGTTACAGAGGCGCTGAAAAGCACTTTAAGGCAATAAAAAACTAAACATGCTATTACTGACTAGAAAGTCATGATTTCAGTGCATAAACTCTTTTCCCATGTATACAACTCCAAAAATGAACATACTAAAATGGGAGAAATTGTTTACACAATGGTCATTCAGAAGTTAAACACACTTCTTTGCAGTTGCATTGAAAACGTTACAGAGGCGCTGAAAAGCACTTTAAGGCAATAAAAAACTAAACATGCTATTAATGACTAGTAAGTCATGATTTCAGTGCATAAACTCTTTTCCCATGT
The DNA here is from genome assembly GCA_030340665.1 of Neosalanx taihuensis. NCBI lineage: Eukaryota > Metazoa > Chordata > Actinopteri > Osmeriformes > Salangidae > Neosalanx > Neosalanx taihuensis. The sequence continues at coordinate 7,513,408 of CM059307.1, forward strand.
ATACAACTCCAAAATGAACATACTAAAATGGGAGAAATTGTTTACACAATGGTCATTCAGAAGTTAAACACACTTCTTTGCAGTTGCATTGAAAACGTTACAGAGGCGCTGAAAAGCACTTTAAGGCAATAAAAAACTAAACATGCTATTACTGACTAGTAAGTCATGATTTCAGTGCATAAACTCTTTTCCCATGTATACAACTCCAAAATGAACATACTAAAATGGGAGAAAATGTTTACACAATGGTCATTCAGAAGTTAAACACACTTCTTTGCAGTTGCATTGAAAACGTTACAGAGGCGCTGAAAAGCACTTTAAGGCAATAAAAAACTAAACATGCTATTACTGACTAGTAAGTCATGATTTCAGTGCATAAACTCTTTTCCCATGTATACAATTCCAAAATGAACATAGTAAAATGGGAGAAAATGTTTACACAATGGTCATTCAGAAGTTAAACACACTTCTTTGCAGTTGCATTGAAAACGTTACAGAGGCGCTGAAAAGCACTTTAAGGCAATAAAAAACTAAACATGCTATTACTGACTAGTAAGTCATGATTTCAGTGCATAAACTCTTTTCCCATGTATACAATTCCAAAATGAACATACTAAAATGGGAGAAAATGTTTACACAATGGTCATTCAGAAGTTAAACACACTTCTTTGCAGTTGCATTGAAAACGTTACAGAGGCGCTGAAAAGCACTTTAAGGCAATAAAAAACTAAACATGCTATTACTGACTAGTAAGTCATGATTTCAGTGCATGAACTCTTTTCCCATGTATACAATTCCAAAATGAACATACTAAAATGGGAGAAAATGTTTACACAATGGTCATTCAGAAGTTAAACACACTTCTTTGCAGTTGCATTGAAAACGTTACAGAGGCGCTGAAAAGCACTTTAAGGCAATAAAAAACTAAACATGCTATTAATGACTAGTAAGTCATGATTTCAGTGCATAAACTCTTTTCCCATGTATACAACTCCAAAATGAACATACTAAAATGGGAGAAAATGTTTACACAATGGTCATTCAGAAGTTAAACACACTTCTTTGCAGTTGCATTGAAAACGTTACAGAGGCGCTGAAAAGCACTTTAAGGCAATAAAAAACTAAACATGCTATTACTGACTAGTAAGTCATGATTTCAGTGCATAAACTCTTTTCCCATGTATACAATTCCAAAATGAACATAGTAAAATGGGAGAAAATGTTTACACAATGGTCATTCAGAAGTTAAACACACTTCTTTGCAGTTGCATTGAAAACGTTACAGAGGCGCTGAAAAGCACTTTAAGGCAATAAAAAACTAAACATGCTATTACTGACTAGTAAGTCATGATTTCAGTGCATAAACTCTTTTCCCATGTATACAATTCCAAAATGAACATACTAAAATGGGAGAAAATGTTTACACAATGGTCATTCAGAAGTTAAACACACTTCTTTGCAGTTGCATTGAAAACGTTACAGAGGCGCTGAAAAGCACTTTAAGGCAATAAAAAACTAAACATGCTATTACTGACTAGTAAGTCATGATTTCAGTGCATAAACTCTTTTCCCATGTATACAATTCCAAAATGAACATACTAAAATGGGAGAAAATGTTTACACAATGGTCATTCAGAAGTTAAACACACTTCTTTGCAGTTGCATTGAAAACGTTACAGAGGCGCTGAAAAGCACTTTAAGGCAATAAAAAACTAAACATGCTATTAATGACTAGTAAGTCATGATTTCAGTGCATAAACTCTTTTCCCATGTATACAACTCCAAAATGAACATACTAAAATGGGAGAAAATGTTTACACAATGGTCATTCAGAAGTTAAACACACTTCTTTGCAGTTGCATTGAAAACGTTACAGAGGCGCTGAAAAGCACTTTAAGGCAATAAAAAACTAAACATGCTATTACTGACTAGTAAGTCATGATTTCAGTGCATAAACTCTTTTCCCATGTATACAATTCCAAAATGAACATAGTAAAATGGGAGAAAATGTTTACACAATGGTCATTCAGAAGTTAAACACACTTCTTTGCAGTTGCATTGAAAACGTTACAGAGGCGCTGAAAAGCACTTTAAGGCAATAAAAAACTAAACATGCTATTACTGACTAGTAAGTCATGATTTCAGTGCATAAACTCTTTTCCCATGTATACAATTCCAAAATGAACATACTAAAATGGGAGAAAATGTTTACACAATGGTCATTCAGAAGTTAAACACACTTCTTTGCAGTTGCATTGAAAACGTTACAGAGGCGCTGAAAAGCACTTTAAGGCAATAAAAAACTAAACATGCTATTACTGACTAGTAAGTCATGATTTCAGTGCATAAACTCTTTTCCCATGTATACAATTCCAAAAAGAACATACTAAAATGGGAGAAAATGTTTACACAATGGTCATTCAGAAGTTAAACACACTTCTTTGCAGTTGCATTGAAAACGTTACAAAGGCGCTGAAAAGCACTTTAAGGCAATAAAAAACTAAACATGCTATTAATGACTAGTAAGTCATGATTTCAGTGCATAAACTCTTTTCCCATGTATACAACTCCAAAATGAACATACTAAAATGGGAGAAATTGTTTACACAATGGTCATTCAGAAGTTAAACACACTTCTTTGCAGTTGCATTGAAAACGTTACAGAGGCGCTGAAAAGCACTTTAAGGCAATAAAAAACTAAACATGCTATTAATGACTAGTAAGTCATGATTTCAGTGCATAAACTCTTTTCCCATGTATACAACTCCAAAATGAACATACTAAAATGGGAGAAATTGTTTACACAATGGTCATTCAGAAGTTAAACACACTTCTTTGCAGTTGCATTGAAAACGTTACAGAGGCGCTGAAAAGCACTTAAAGCAATAAAAAACTAAACATGCTATTAATGACTAGTAAGTCATGATTTCAGTGCATAAACTCTTTTCCCATGTATACAACTCCAAAATGAACATACTAAAATGGGAGAAAATGTTTACACAATGGTCATTCAGAAGTTAAACACACTTCTTTGCAGTTGCATTGAAAACGTTACAGAGGCGCTGAAAAGCACTTTAAGGCAATAAAAAACTAAACATGCTATTACTGACTAGTAAGTCATGATTTCAGTGCATAAACTCTTTTCCCATGTATACAATTCCAAAATGAACATAGTAAAATGGGAGAAAATGTTTACACAATGGTCATTCAGAAGTTAAACACACTTCTTTGCAGTTGCATTGAAAACGTTACAGAGGCGCTGAAAAGCACTTTAAGGCAATAAAAAACTAAACATGCTATTACTGACTAGTAAGTCATGATTTCAGTGCATAAACTCTTTTCCCATGTATACAATTCCAAAATGAACATACTAAAATGGGAGAAAATGTTTACACAATGGTCATTCAGAAGTTAAACACACTTCTTTGCAGTTGCATTGAAAACGTTACAGAGGCGCTGAAAAGCACTTTAAGGCAATAAAAAACTAAACATGCTATTACTGACTAGTAAGTCATGATTTCAGTGCATGAACTCTTTTCCCATGTATACAATTCCAAAATGAACATACTAAAATGGGAGAAAATGTTTACACAATGGTCATTCAGAAGTTAAACACACTTCTTTGCAGTTGCATTGAAAACGTTACAGAGGCGCTGAAAAGCACTTTAAGGCAATAAAAAACTAAACATGCTATTAATGACTAGTAAGTCATGATTTCAGTGCATAAACTCTTTTCCCATGTATACAACTCCAAAATGAACATACTAAAATGGGAGAAAATGTTTACACAATGGTCATTCAGAAGTTAAACACACTTCTTTGCAGTTGCATTGAAAACGTTACAGAGGCGCTGAAAAGCACTTTAAGGCAATAAAAAACTAAACATGCTATTACTGACTAGTAAGTCATGATTTCAGTGCATAAACTCTTTTCCCATGTATACAATTCCAAAATGAACATAGTAAAATGGGAGAAAATGTTTACACAATGGTCATTCAGAAGTTAAACACACTTCTTTGCAGTTGCATTGAAAACGTTACAGAGGCGCTGAAAAGCACTTTAAGGCAATAAAAAACTAAACATGCTATTACTGACTAGTAAGTCATGATTTCAGTGCATAAACTCTTTTCCCATGTATACAATTCCAAAATGAACATACTAAAATGGGAGAAAATGTTTACACAATGGTCATTCAGAAGTTAAACACACTTCTTTGCAGTTGCATTGAAAACGTTACAGAGGCGCTGAAAAGCACTTTAAGGCAATAAAAAACTAAACATGCTATTACTGACTAGTAAGTCATGATTTCAGTGCATAAACTCTTTTCCCATGTATACAATTCCAAAATGAACATACTAAAATGGGAGAAAATGTTTACACAATGGTCATTCAGAAGTTAAACACACTTCTTTGCAGTTGCATTGAAAACGTTACAGAGGCGCTGAAAAGCACTTTAAGGCAATAAAAAACTAAACATGCTATTAATGACTAGTAAGTCATGATTTCAGTGCATAAACTCTTTTCCCATGTATACAACTCCAAAATGAACATACTAAAATGGGAGAAAATGTTTACACAATGGTCATTCAGAAGTTAAACACACTTCTTTGCAGTTGCATTGAAAACGTTACAGAGGCGCTGAAAAGCACTTTAAGGCAATAAAAAACTAAACATGCTATTACTGACTAGTAAGTCATGATTTCAGTGCATAAACTCTTTTCCCATGTATACAATTCCAAAATGAACATAGTAAAATGGGAGAAAATGTTTACACAATGGTCATTCAGAAGTTAAACACACTTCTTTGCAGTTGCATTGAAAACGTTACAGAGGCGCTGAAAAGCACTTTAAGGCAATAAAAAACTAAACATGCTATTACTGACTAGTAAGTCATGATTTCAGTGCATAAACTCTTTTCCCATGTATACAATTCCAAAATGAACATACTAAAATGGGAGAAAATGTTTACACAATGGTCATTCAGAAGTTAAACACACTTCTTTGCAGTTGCATTGAAAACGTTACAGAGGCGCTGAAAAGCACTTTAAGGCAATAAAAAACTAAACATGCTATTACTGACTAGTAAGTCATGATTTCAGTGCATAAACTCTTTTCCCATGTATACAATTCCAAAATGAACATACTAAAATGGGAGAAAATGTTTACACAATGGTCATTCAGAAGTTAAACACACTTCTTTGCAGTTGCATTGAAAACGTTACAGAGGCGCTGAAAAGCACTTTAAGGCAATAAAAAACTAAACATGCTATTAATGACTAGTAAGTCATGATTTCAGTGCATAAACTCTTTTCCCATGTATACAACTCCAAAATGAACATACTAAAATGGGAGAAAATGTTTACACAATGGTCATTCAGAAGTTAAACACACTTCTTTGCAGTTGCATTGAAAACGTTACAGAGGCGCTGAAAAGCACTTTAAGGCAATAAAAAACTAAACATGCTATTACTGACTAGTAAGTCATGATTTCAGTGCATAAACTCTTTTCCCATGTATACAATTCCAAAATGAACATAGTAAAATGGGAGAAAATGTTTACACAATGGTCATTCAGAAGTTAAACACACTTCTTTGCAGTTGCATTGAAAACGTTACAGAGGCGCTGAAAAGCACTTTAAGGCAATAAAAAACTAAACATGCTATTAATGACTAGTAAGTCATGATTTCAGTGCATAAACTCTTTTCCCATGTATACAACTCCAAAATGAACATACTAAAATGGGAGAAATTGTTTACACAATGGTCATTCAGAAGTTAAACACACTTCTTTGCAGTTGCATTGAAAACGTTACAGAGGCGCTGAAAAGCACTTTAAGGCAATAAAAAACTAAACATGCTATTACTGACTAGTAAGTCATGATTTCAGTGCATAAACTCTTTTCCCATGTATACAATTCCAAAATGAACATACTAAAATGGGAGAAAATGTTTACACAATGGTCATTCAGAAGTTAAACACACTTCTTTGCAGTTGCATTGAAAACGTTACAGAGGCGCTGAAAAGCACTTTAAGGCAATAAAAAACTAAACATGCTATTAATGACTAGTAAGTCATGATTTCAGTGCATAAACTCTTTTCCCATGTATACAACTCCAAAATGAACATACTAAAATGGGAGAAATTGTTTACACAATGGTCATTCAGAAGTTAAACACACTTCTTTGCAGTTGCATTGAAAACGTTACAGAGGCGCTGAAAAGCACTTTAAGGCAATAAAAAACTAAACATGCTATTACTGACTAGTAAGTCATGATTTCAGTGCATAAACTCTTTTCCCATGTATACAACTCCAAAATGAACATACAAAAATGGGAGAAATTGTTTACACAATGGTCATTCAGAAGTTAAACACACTTCTTTGCAGTTGCATTGAAAACGTTACAGAGGCGCTGAAAAGCACTTTAAGGCAATAAAAAACTAAACATGCTATTACTGACTAGAAAGTCATGATTTCAGTGCATAAACTCTTTTCCCATGTATACAACTCCAAAAATGAACATACTAAAATGGGAGAAATTGTTTACACAATGGTCATTCAGAAGTTAAACACACTTCTTTGCAGTTGCATTGAAAACGTTACAGAGGCGCTGAAAAGCACTTTAAGGCAATAAAAAACTAAACATGCTATTAATGACTAGTAAGTCATGATTTCAGTGCATAAACTCTTTTCCCATGTATACAACTCGAAAATGAACATACTAAAATGGGAGAAATTGTTTACACAATGGTCATTCAGAAGTTAAACACACTTCTTTGCAGTTGCATTGAAAACGTTACAGAGGCGCTGAAAAGCACTTTAAGGCAATAAAAAACTAAACATGCTATTACTGACTAGTAAGTCATGATTTCAGTGCATAAACTCTTTTCCCATGTATACAACTCCAAAATGAACATACTAAAATGGGAGAAAATGTTTACACAATGGTCATTCAGAAGTTAAACACACTTCTTTGCAGTTGCATTGAAAACGTTACAAAGGCGCTGAAAAGCACTTTAAGGCAATAAAAAACTAAACATGCTATTACTGACTAGAAAGTCATGATTTCAGTGCATAAACTCTTTTCCCATGTATACAACTCCAAAAATGAACATACTAAAATGGGAGAAATTGTTTACACAATGGTCATTCAGAAGTTAAACACACTTCTTTGCAGTTGCATTGAAAACGTTACAGAGGCGCTGAAAAGCACTTTAAGGCAATAAAAAACTAAACATGCTATTACTGACTAGTAAGTCATGATTTCAGTGCATAAACTCTTTTCCCATGTATACAATTCCAAAATGAACATACTAAAATGGGAGAAAATGTTTACACAATGGTCATTCAGAAGTTAAACACACTTCTTTGCAGTTGCATTGAAAACGTTACAGAGGCGCTGAAAAGCACTTTAAGGCAATAAAAAACTAAACATGCTATTACTGACTAGTAAGTCATGATTTCAGTGCATAAACTCTTTTCCCATGTATACAATTCCAAAATGAACATACTAAAATGGGAGAAAATGTTTACACAATGGTCATTCAGAAGTTAAACACACTTCTTTGCAGTTGCATTGAAAACGTTACAGAGGCGCTGAAAAGCACTTTAAGGCAATAAAAAACTAAACATGCTATTAATGACTAGTAAGTCATGATTTCAGTGCATAAACTCTTTTCCCATGTATACAATTCCAAAATGAACATACTAAAATGGGAGAAAATGTTTACACAATGGTCATTCAGAAGTTAAACACACTTCTTTGCAGTTGCATTGAAAACGTTACAGAGGCGCTGAAAAGCACTTTAAGGCAATAAAAAACTAAACATGCTATTAATGACTAGTAAGTCATGATTTCAGTGCATAAACTCTTTTCCCATGTATACAACTCCAAAATGAACATACTAAAATGGGAGAAAATGTTTACACAATGGTCATTCAGAAGTTAAACACACTTCTTTGCAGTTGCATTGAAAACGTTACAGAGGCGCTGAAAAGCACTTTAAGGCAATAAAAAACTAAACATGCTATTACTGACTAGTAAGTCATGATTTCAGTGCATAAACTCTTTTCCCATGTATACAATTCCAAAATGAACATAGTAAAATGGGAGAAAATGTTTACACAATGGTCATTCAGAAGTTAAACACACTTCTTTGCAGTTGCATTGAAAACGTTACAGAGGCGCTGAAAAGCACTTTAAGGCAATAAAAAACTAAACATGCTATTAATGACTAGTAAGTCATGATTTCAGTGCATAAACTCTTTTCCCATGTATACAACTCCAAAATGAACATACTAAAATGGGAGAAATTGTTTACACAATGGTCATTCAGAAGTTAAACACACTTCTTTGCAGTTGCATTGAAAACGTTACAGAGGCGCTGAAAAGCACTTTAAGGCAATAAAAAACTAAACATGCTATTACTGACTAGTAAGTCATGATTTCAGTGCATAAACTCTTTTCCCATGTATACAATTCCAAAATGAACATACTAAAATGGGAGAAAATGTTTACACAATGGTCATTCAGAAGTTAAACACACTTCTTTGCAGTTGCATTGAAAACGTTACAGAGGCGCTGAAAAGCACTTTAAGGCAATAAAAAACTAAACATGCTATTACTGACTAGTAAGTCATGATTTCAGTGCATAAACTCTTTTCCCATGTATACAATTCCAAAATGAACATACTAAAATGGGAGAAAATGTTTACACAATGGTCATTCAGAAGTTAAACACACTTCTTTGCAGTTGCATTGAAAACGTTACAGAGGCGCTGAAAAGCACTTTAAGGCAATAAAAAACTAAACATGCTATTAATGACTAGTAAGTCATGATTTCAGTGCATAAACTCTTTTCCCATGTATACAACTCCAAAATGAACATACTAAAATGGGAGAAAATGTTTACACAATGGTCATTCAGAAGTTAAACACACTTCTTTGCAGTTGCATTGAAAACGTTACAGAGGCGCTGAAAAGCACTTTAAGGCAATAAAAAACTAAACATGCTATTACTGACTAGTAAGTCATGATTTCAGTGCATAAACTCTTTTCCCATGTATACAATTCCAAAATGAACATAGTAAAATGGGAGAAAATGTTTACACAATGGTCATTCAGAAGTTAAACACACTTCTTTGCAGTTGCATTGAAAACGTTACAGAGGCGCTGAAAAGCACTTTAAGGCAATAAAAAACTAAACATGCTATTAATGACTAGTAAGTCATGATTTCAGTGCATAAACTCTTTTCCCATGTATACAACTCCAAAATGAACATACTAAAATGGGAGAAATTGTTTACACAATGGTCATTCAGAAGTTAAACACACTTCTTTGCAGTTGCATTGAAAACGTTACAGAGGCGCTGAAAAGCACTTTAAGGCAATAAAAAACTAAACATGCTATTACTGACTAGTAAGTCATGATTTCAGTGCATAAACTCTTTTCCCATGTATACAATTCCAAAATGAACATACTAAAATGGGAGAAAATGTTTACACAATGGTCATTCAGAAGTTAAACACACTTCTTTGCAGTTGCATTGAAAACGTTACAGAGGCGCTGAAAAGCACTTTAAGGCAATAAAAAACTAAACATGCTATTAATGACTAGTAAGTCATGATTTCAGTGCATAAACTCTTTTCCCATGTATACAACTCCAAAATGAACATACTAAAATGGGAGAAATTGTTTACACAATGGTCATTCAGAAGTTAAACACACTTCTTTGCAGTTGCATTGAAAACGTTACAGAGGCGCTGAAAAGCACTTTAAGGCAATAAAAAACTAAACATGCTATTACTGACTAGAAAGTCATGATTTCAGTGCATAAACTCTTTTCCCATGTATACAACTCCAAAAATGAACATACTAAAATGGGAGAAATTGTTTACACAATGGTCATTCAGAAGTTAAACACACTTCTTTGCAGTTGCATTGAAAACGTTACAGAGGCGCTGAAAAGCACTTTAAGGCAATAAAAAACTAAACATGCTATTAATGACTAGTAAGTCATGATTTCAGTGCATAAACTCTTTTCCCATGTATACAACTCGAAAATGAACATACTAAAATGGGAGAAATTGTTTACACAATGGTCATTCAGAAGTTAAACACACTTCTTTGCAGTTGCATTGAAAACGTTACAGAGGCGCTGAAAAGCACTTTAAGGCAATAAAAAACTAAACATGCTATTACTGACTAGTAAGTCATGATTTCAGTGCATAAACTCTTTTCCCATGTATACAACTCCAAAATGAACATACTAAAATGGGAGAAAATGTTTACACAATGGTCATTCAGAAGTTAAACACACTTCTTTGCAGTTGCATTGAAAACGTTACAAAGGCGCTGAAAAGCACTTTAAGGCAATAAAAAACTAAACATGCTATTACTGACTAGAAAGTCATGATTTCAGTGCATAAACTCTTTTCCCATGTATACAACTCCAAAAATGAACATACTAAAATGGGAGAAATTGTTTACACAATGGTCATTCAGAAGTTAAACACACTTCTTTGCAGTTGCATTGAAAACGTTACAGAGGCGCTGAAAAGCACTTTAAGGCAATAAAAAACTAAACATGCTATTACTGACTAGTAAGTCATGATTTCAGTGCATAAACTCTTTTCCCATGTATACAATTCCAAAATGAACATACTAAAATGGGAGAAAATGTTTACACAATGGTCATTCAGAAGTTAAACACACTTCTTTGCAGTTGCATTGAAAACGTTACAGAGGCGCTGAAAAGCACTTTAAGGCAATAAAAAACTAAACATGCTATTACTGACTAGTAAGTCATGATTTCAGTGCATAAACTCTTTTCCCATGTATACAATTCCAAAATGAACATACTAAAATGGGAGAAAATGTTTACACAATGGTCATTCAGAAGTTAAACACACTTCTTTGCAGTTGCATTGAAAACGTTACAGAGGCGCTGAAAAGCACTTTAAGGCAATAAAAAACTAAACATGCTATTAATGACTAGTAAGTCATGATTTCAGTGCATAAACTCTTTTCCCATGTATACAATTCCAAAATGAACATACTAAAATGGGAGAAAATGTTTACACAATGGTCATTCAGAAGTTAAACACACTTCTTTGCAGTTGCATTGAAAACGTTACAGAGGCGCTGAAAAGCACTTTAAGGCAATAAAAAACTAAACATGCTATTAATGACTAGTAAGTCATGATTTCAGTGCATAAACTCTTTTCCCATGTATACAACTCCAAAATGAACATACTAAAATGGGAGAAAATGTTTACACAATGGTCATTCAGAAGTTAAACACACTTCTTTGCAGTTGCATTGAAAACGTTACAGAGGCGCTGAAAAGCACTTTAAGGCAATAAAAAACTAAACATGCTATTACTGACTAGTAAGTCATGATTTCAGTGCATAAACTCTTTTCCCATGTATACAATTCCAAAATGAACATAGTAAAATGGGAGAAAATGTTTACACAATGGTCATTCAGAAGTTAAACACACTTCTTTGCAGTTGCATTGAAAACGTTACAGAGGCGCTGAAAAGCACTTTAAGGCAATAAAAAACTAAACATGCTATTACTGACTAGTAAGTCATGATTTCAGTGCATAAACTCTTTTCCCATGTATACAATTCCAAAATGAACATACTAAAATGGGAGAAAATGTTTACACAATGGTCATTCAGAAGTTAAACACACTTCTTTGCAGTTGCATTGAAAACGTTACAGAGGCGCTGAAAAGCACTTTAAGGCAATAAAAAACTAAACATGCTATTACTGACTAGTAAGTCATGATTTCAGTGCATAAACTCTTTTCCCATGTATACAATTCCAAAATGAACATACTAAAATGGGAGAAAATGTTTACACAATGGTCATTCAGAAGTTAAACACACTTCTTTGCAGTTGCATTGAAAACGTTACAGAGGCGCTGAAAAGCACTTTAAGGCAATAAAAAACTAAACATGCTATTAATGACTAGTAAGTCATGATTTCAGTGCATAAACTCTTTTCCCATGTATACAACTCGAAAATGAACATACTAAAATGGGAGAAATTGTTTACACAATGGTCATTCAGAAGTTAAACACACTTCTTTGCAGTTGCATTGAAAACGTTACAGAGGCGCTGAAAAGCACTTTAAGGCAATAAAAAACTAAACATGCTATTACTGACTAGTAAGTCATGATTTCAGTGCATAAACTCTTTTCCCATGTATACAATTCCAAAATGAACATACTAAAATGGGAGAAAATGTTTACACAATGGTCATTCAGAAGTTAAACACACTTCTTTGCAGTTGCATTGAAAACGTTACAGAGGCGCTGAAAAGCACTTTAAGGCAATAAAAAACTAAACATGCTATTACTGACTAGTAAGTCATGATTTCAGTGCATAAACTCTTTTCCCATGTATACAATTCCAAAATGAACATACTAAAATGGGAGAAAATGTTTACACAATGGTCATTCAGAAGTTAAACACACTTCTTTGCAGTTGCATTGAAAACGTTACAGAGGCGCTGAAAAGCACTTTAAGGCAATAAAAAACTAAACATGCTATTAATGACTAGTAAGTCATGATTTCAGTGCATAAACTCTTTTCCCATGTATACAACTCGAAAATGAACATACTAAAATGGGAGAAATTGTTTACACAATGGTCATTCAGAAGTTAAACACACTTCTTTGCAGTTGCATTGAAAACGTTACAGAGGCGCTGAAAAGCACTTTAAGGCAATAAAAAACTAAACATGCTATTACTGACTAGTAAGTCATGATTTCAGTGCATAAACTCTTTTCCCATGTATACAACTCCAAAATGAACATACTAAAATGGGAGAAAATGTTTACACAATGGTCATTCAGAAGTTAAACACACTTCTTTGCAGTTGCATTGAAAACGTTACAAAGGCGCTGAAAAGCACTTTAAGGCAATAAAAAACTAAACATGCTATTACTGACTAGAAAGTCATGATTTCAGTGCATAAACTCTTTTCCCATGTATACAACTCCAAAAATGAACATACTAAAATGGGAGAAATTGTTTACACAATGGTCATTCAGAAGTTAAACACACTTCTTTGCAGTTGCATTGAAAACGTTACAGAGGCGCTGAAAAGCACTTTAAGGCAATAAAAAACTAAACATGCTATTACTGACTAGTAAGTCATGATTTCAGTGCATAAACTCTTTTCCCATGTATACAATTCCAAAATGAACATACTAAAATGGGAGAAAATGTTTACACAATGGTCATTCAGAAGTTAAACACACTTCTTTGCAGTTGCATTGAAAACGTTACAGAGGCGCTGAAAAGCACTTTAAGGCAATAAAAAACTAAACATGCTATTACTGACTAGTAAGTCATGATTTCAGTGCATAAACTCTTTTCCCATGTATACAATTCCAAAATGAACATACTAAAATGGGAGAAAATGTTTACACAATGGTCATTCAGAAGTTAAACACACTTCTTTGCAGTTGCATTGAAAACGTTACAGAGGCGCTGAAAAGCACTTTAAGGCAATAAAAAACTAAACATGCTATTAATGACTAGTAAGTCATGATTTCAGTGCATAAACTCTTTTCCCATGTATACAATTCCAAAATGAACATACTAAAATGGGAGAAAATGTTTACACAATGGTCATTCAGAAGTTAAACACACTTCTTTGCAGTTGCATTGAAAACGTTACAGAGGCGCTGAAAAGCACTTTAAGGCAATAAAAAACTAAACATGCTATTAATGACTAGTAAGTCATGATTTCAGTGCATAAACTCTTTTCCCATGTATACAACTCCAAAATGAACATACTAAAATGGGAGAAAATGTTTACACAATGGTCATTCAGAAGTTAAACACACTTCTTTGCAGTTGCATTGAAAACGTTACAGAGGCGCTGAAAAGCACTTTAAGGCAATAAAAAACTAAACATGCTATTACTGACTAGTAAGTCATGATTTCAGTGCATAAACTCTTTTCCCATGTATACAATTCCAAAATGAACATAGTAAAATGGGAGAAAATGTTTACACAATGGTCATTCAGAAGTTAAACACACTTCTTTGCAGTTGCATTGAAAACGTTACAGAGGCGCTGAAAAGCACTTTAAGGCAATAAAAAACTAAACATGCTATTACTGACTAGTAAGTCATGATTTCAGTGCATAAACTCTTTTCCCATGTATACAATTCCAAAATGAACATACTAAAATGGGAGAAAATGTTTACACAATGGTCATTCAGAAGTTAAACACACTTCTTTGCAGTTGCATTGAAAACGTTACAGAGGCGCTGAAAAGCACTTTAAGGCAATAAAAAACTAAACATGCTATTACTGACTAGTAAGTCATGATTTCAGTGCATAAACTCTTTTCCCATGTATACAATTCCAAAATGAACATACTAAAATGGGAGAAAATGTTTACACAATGGTCATTCAGAAGTTAAACACACTTCTTTGCAGTTGCATTGAAAACGTTACAGAGGCGCTGAAAAGCACTTTAAGGCAATAAAAAACTAAACATGCTATTAATGACTAGTAAGTCATGATTTCAGTGCATAAACTCTTTTCCCATGTATACAACTCCAAAATGAACATACTAAAATGGGAGAAAATGTTTACACAATGGTCATTCAGAAGTTAAACACACTTCTTTGCAGTTGCATTGAAAACGTTACAGAGGCGCTGAAAAGCACTTTAAGGCAATAAAAAACTAAACATGCTATTACTGACTAGTAAGTCATGATTTCAGTGCATAAACTCTTTTCCCATGTATACAATTCCAAAATGAACATAGTAAAATGGGAGAAAATGTTTACACAATGGTCATTCAGAAGTTAAACACACTTCTTTGCAGTTGCATTGAAAACGTTACAGAGGCGCTGAAAAGCACTTTAAGGCAATAAAAAACTAAACATGCTATTACTGACTAGTAAGTCATGATTTCAGTGCATAAACTCTTTTCCCATGTATACAATTCCAAAATGAACATACTAAAATGGGAGAAAATGTTTACACAATGGTCATTCAGAAGTTAAACACACTTCTTTGCAGTTGCATTGAAAACGTTACAGAGGCGCTGAAAAGCACTTTAAGGCAATAAAAAACTAAACATGCTATTACTGACTAGTAAGTCATGATTTCAGTGCATAAACTCTTTTCCCATGTATACAATTCCAAAATGAACATACTAAAATGGGAGAAAATGTTTACACAATGGTCATTCAGAAGTTAAACACACTTCTTTGCAGTTGCATTGAAAACGTTACAGAGGCGCTGAAAAGCACTTTAAGGCAATAAAAAACTAAACATGCTATTAATGACTAGTAAGTCATGATTTCAGTGCATAAACTCTTTTCCCATGTATACAACTCCAAAATGAACATACTAAAATGGGAGAAAATGTTTACACAATGGTCATTCAGAAGTTAAACACACTTCTTTGCAGTTGCATTGAAAACGTTACAGAGGCGCTGAAAAGCACTTTAAGGCAATAAAAAACTAAACATGCTATTACTGACTAGTAAGTCATGATTTCAGTGCATAAACTCTTTTCCCATGTATACAATTCCAAAATGAACATAGTAAAATGGGAGAAAATGTTTACACAATGGTCATTCAGAAGTTAAACACACTTCTTTGCAGTTGCATTGAAAACGTTACAGAGGCGCTGAAAAGCACTTTAAGGCAATAAAAAACTAAACATGCTATTAATGACTAGTAAGTCATGATTTCAGTGCATAAACTCTTTTCCCATGTATACAACTCCAAAATGAACATACTAAAATGGGAGAAATTGTTTACACAATGGTCATTCAGAAGTTAAACACACTTCTTTGCAGTTGCATTGAAAACGTTACAGAGGCGCTGAAAAGCACTTTAAGGCAATAAAAAACTAAACATGCTATTACTGACTAGTAAGTCATGATTTCAGTGCATAAACTCTTTTCCCATGTATACAATTCCAAAATGAACATACTAAAATGGGAGAAAATGTTTACACAATGGTCATTCAGAAGTTAAACACACTTCTTTGCAGTTGCATTGAAAACGTTACAGAGGCGCTGAAAAGCACTTTAAGGCAATAAAAAACTAAACATGCTATTAATGACTAGTAAGTCATGATTTCAGTGCATAAACTCTTTTCCCATGTATACAACTCCAAAATGAACATACTAAAATGGGAGAAATTGTTTACACAATGGTCATTCAGAAGTTAAACACACTTCTTTGCAGTTGCATTGAAAACGTTACAGAGGCGCTGAAAAGCACTTTAAGGCAATAAAAAACTAAACATGCTATTACTGACTAGTAAGTCATGATTTCAGTGCATAAACTCTTTTCCCATGTATACAGTTCCAAAATGAACATACTAAAATGGGAGAAAATGTTTACACAATGGTCATTCAGAAGTTAAACACACTTCTTTGCAGTTGCATTGAAAACGTTACAGAGGCGCTGAAAAGCACTTTAAGGCAATAAAAAACTAAACATGCTATTACTGACTAGTAAGTCATGATTTCAGTGCATAAACTCTTTTCCCATGTATACAACTCCAAAAATGAACATACTAAAATGGGAGAAATTGTTTACACAATGGTCATTCAGAAGTTAAACACACTTCTTTGCAGTTGCATTGAAAACGTTACAGAGGCGCTGAAAAGCACTTTAAGGCAATAAAAAACTAAACATGCTATTAATGACTAGTAAGTCATGATTTCAGTGCATAAACTCTTTTCCCATGTATACAACTCCAAAATGAACATACAAAAATGGGAGAAATTGTTTACACAATGGTCATTCAGAAGTTAAACACACTTCTTTGCAGTTGCATTGAAAACGTTACAGAGGCGCTGAAAAGCACTTTAAGGCAATAAAAAACTAAACATGCTATTACTGACTAGAAAGTCATGATTTCAGTGCATAAACTCTTTTCCCATGTATACAACTCCAAAAATGAACATACTAAAATGGGAGAAATTGTTTACACAATGGTCATTCAGAAGTTAAACACACTTCTTTGCAGTTGCATTGAAAACGTTACAGAGGCGCTGAAAAGCACTTTAAGGCAATAAAAAACTAAACATGCTATTAATGACTAGTAAGTCATGATTTCAGTGCATAAACTCTTTTCCCATGTATACAACTCGAAAATGAACATACTAAAATGGGAGAAATTGTTTACACAATGGTCATTCAGAAGTTAAACACACTTCTTTGCAGTTGCATTGAAAACGTTACAGAGGCGCTGAAAAGCACTTTAAGGCAATAAAAAACTAAACATGCTATTACTGACTAGTAAGTCATGATTTCAGTGCATAAACTCTTTTCCCATGTATACAACTCCAAAATGAACATACTAAAATGGGAGAAAATGTTTACACAATGGTCATTCAGAAGTTAAACACACTTCTTTGCAGTTGCATTGAAAACGTTACAAAGGCGCTGAAAAGCACTTTAAGGCAATAAAAAACTAAACATGCTATTACTGACTAGAAAGTCATGATTTCAGTGCATAAACTCTTTTCCCATGTATACAACTCCAAAAATGAACATACTAAAATGGGAGAAATTGTTTACACAATGGTCATTCAGAAGTTAAACACACTTCTTTGCAGTTGCATTGAAAACGTTACAGAGGCGCTGAAAAGCACTTTAAGGCAATAAAAAACTAAACATGCTATTACTGACTAGTAAGTCATGATTTCAGTGCATAAACTCTTTTCCCATGTATACAATTCCAAAATGAACATACTAAAATGGGAGAAAATGTTTACACAATGGTCATTCAGAAGTTAAACACACTTCTTTGCAGTTGCATTGAAAACGTTACAGAGGCGCTGAAAAGCACTTTAAGGCAATAAAAAACTAAACATGCTATTAATGACTAGTAAGTCATGATTTCAGTGCATAAACTCTTTTCCCATGTATACAATTCCAAAATGAACATACTAAAATGGGAGAAAATGTTTACACAATGGTCATTCAGAAGTTAAACACACTTCTTTGCAGTTGCATTGAAAACGTTACAGAGGCGCTGAAAAGCACTTTAAGGCAATAAAAAACTAAACATGCTATTACTGACTAGTAAGTCATGATTTCAGTGCATAAACTCTTTTCCCATGTATACAATTCCAAAAAGAACATACTAAAATGGGAGAAATTGTTTACACAATGGTCATTCAGAAGTTAAACACACTTCTTTGCAGTTGCATTGAAAACGTTACAGAGGCGCTGAAAAGCACTTTAAGGCAATAAAAAACTAAACATGCTATTACTGACTAGTAAGTCATGATTTCAGTGCATAAACTCTTTTCCCATGTATACAATTCCAAAATGAACATACTAAAATGGGAGAAAATGTTTACACAATGGTCATTCAGAAGTTAAACACACTTCTTTGCAGTTGCATTGAAAACGTTACAGAGGCGCTGAAAAGCACTTTAAGGCAATAAAAAACTAAACATGCTATTAATGACTAGTAAGTCATGATTTCAGTGCATAAACTCTTTTCCCATGTATACAACTCCAAAATGAACATACTAAAATGGGAGAAATTGTTTACACAATGGTCATTCAGAAGTTAAACACACTTCTTTGCAGTTGCATTGAAAACGTTACAGAGGCGCTGAAAAGCACTTTAAGGCAATAAAAAACTAAACATGCTATTACTGACTAGTAAGTCATGATTTCAGTGCATAAACTCTTTTCCCATGTATACAGTTCCAAAATGAACATACTAAAATGGGAGAAAATGTTTACACAATGGTCATTCAGAAGTTAAACACACTTCTTTGCAGTTGCATTGAAAACGTTACAGAGGCGCTGAAAAGCACTTTAAGGCAATAAAAAACTAAACATGCTATTACTGACTAGTAAGTCATGATTTCAGTGCATAAACTCTTTTCCCATGTATACAACTCCAAAATGAACATACTAAAATGGGAGAAAATGTTTACACAATGGTCATTCAGAAGTTAAACACACTTCTTTGCAGTTGCATTGAAAACGTTACAAAGGCGCTGAAAAGCACTTTAAGGCAATAAAAAACTAAACATGCTATTACTGACTAGAAAGTCATGATTTCAGTGCATAAACTCTTTTCCCATGTATACAACTTCAAAAATGAACATACTAAAATGGGAGAAATTGTTTACACAATGGTCATTCAGAAGTTAAACACACTTCTTTGCAGTTGCATTGAAAACGTTACAGAGGCGCTGAAAAGCACTTTAAGGCAATAAAAAACTAAACATGCTATTAATGACTAGTAAGTCATGATTTCAGTGCATAAACTCTTTTCCCATGTATACAACTCCAAAATGAACATACAAAAATGGGAGAAATTGTTTACACAATGGTCATTCAGAAGTTAAACACACTTCTTTGCAGTTGCATTGAAAACGTTACAGAGGCGCTGAAAAGCACTTTAAGGCAATAAAAAACTAAACATGCTATTACTGACTAGAAAGTCATGATTTCAGTGCATAAACTCTTTTCCCATGTATACAACTCCAAAAATGAACATACTAAAATGGGAGAAATTGTTTACACAATGGTCATTCAGAAGTTAAACACACTTCTTTGCAGTTGCATTGAAAACGTTACAGAGGCGCTGAAAAGCACTTTAAGGCAATAAAAAACTAAACATGCTATTAATGACTAGTAAGTCATGATTTCAGTGCATAAACTCTTTTCCCATGTATACAACTCCAAAATGAACATACTAAAATGGGAGAAATTGTTTACACAATGGTCATTCAGAAGTTAAACACACTTCTTTGCAGTTGCATTGAAAACGTTACAGAGGCGCTGAAAAGCACTTTAAGGCAATAAAAAACTAAACATGCTATTAATGACTAGTAAGTCATGATTTCAGTGCATAAACTCTTTTCCCATGTATACAACTCCAAAATGAACATACTAAAATGGGAGAAATTGTTTACACAATGGTCATTCAGAAGTTAAACACACTTCTTTGCAGTTGCATTGAAAACGTTACAGAGGCGCTGAAAAGCACTTTAAGGCAATAAAAAACTAAACATGCTATTACTGACTAGTAAGTCATGATTTCAGTGCATAAACTCTTTTCCCATGTATACAATTCCAAAATGAACATACTAAAATGGGAGAAAATGTTTACACAATGGTCATTCAGAAGTTAAACACACTTCTTTGCAGTTGCATTGAAAACGTTACAGAGGCGCTGAAAAGCACTTTAAGGCAATAAAAAACTAAACATGCTATTAATGACTAGTAAGTCATGATTTCAGTGCATAAACTCTTTTCCCATGTATACAACTCCAAAATGAACATACTAAAATGGGAGAAATTGTTTACACAATGGTCATTCAGAAGTTAAACACACTTCTTTGCAGTTGCATTGAAAACGTTACAGAGGCGCTGAAAAGCACTTTAAGGCAATAAAAAACTAAACATGCTATTACTGACTAGTAAGTCATGATTTCAGTGCATAAACTCTTTTCCCATGTATACAACTCCAAAATGAACATACTAAAATGGGAGAAAATGTTTACACAATGGTCATTCAGAAGTTAAACACACTTCTTTGCAGTTGCATTGAAAACGTTACAAAGGCGCTGAAAAGCACTTTAAGGCAATAAAAAACTAAACATGCTATTACTGACTAGAAAGTCATGATTTCAGTGCATAAACTCTTTTCCCATGTATACAACTCCAAAAATGAACATACTAAAATGGGAGAAATTGTTTACACAATGGTCATTCAGAAGTTAAACACACTTCTTTGCAGTTGCATTGAAAACGTTACAGAGGCGCTGAAAAGCACTTTAAGGCAATAAAAAACTAAACATGCTATTACTGACTAGTAAGTCATGATTTCAGTGCATAAACTCTTTTCCCATGTATACAACTCCAAAATGAACATACTAAAATGGGAGAAAATGTTTACACAATGGTCATTCAGAAGTTAAACACACTTCTTTGCAGTTGCATTGAAAACGTTACAGAGGCGCTGAAAAGCACTTTAAGGCAATAAAAAACTAAACATGCTATTAATGACTAGTAAGTCATGATTTCAGTGCATAAACTCTTTTCCCATGTATACAACTCCAAAATGAACATACTAAAATGGGAGAAATTGTTTACACAATGGTCATTCAGAAGTTAAACACACTTCTTTGCAGTTGCATTGAAAACGTTACAGAGGCGCTGAAAAGCACTTTAAGGCAATAAAAAACTAAACATGCTATTACTGACTAGTAAGTCATGATTTCAGTGCATAAACTCTTTTCCCATGTATACAGTTCCAAAATGAACATACTAAAATGGGAGAAAATGTTTACACAATGGTCATTCAGAAGTTAAACACACTTCTTTGCAGTTGCATTGAAAACGTTACAGAGGCGCTGAAAAGCACTTTAAGGCAATAAAAAACTAAACATGCTATTACTGACTAGTAAGTCATGATTTCAGTGCATAAACTCTTTTCCCATGTATACAACTCCAAAATGAACATACTAAAATGGGAGAAAATGTTTACACAATGGTCATTCAGAAGTTAAACACACTTCTTTGCAGTTGCATTGAAAACGTTACAAAGGCGCTGAAAAGCACTTTAAGGCAATAAAAAACTAAACATGCTATTACTGACTAGAAAGTCATGATTTCAGTGCATAAACTCTTTTCCCATGTATACAACTTCAAAAATGAACATACTAAAATGGGAGAAATTGTTTACACAATGGTCATTCAGAAGTTAAACACACTTCTTTGCAGTTGCATTGAAAACGTTACAGAGGCGCTGAAAAGCACTTTAAGGCAATAAAAAACTAAACATGCTATTAATGACTAGTAAGTCATGATTTCAGTGCATAAACTCTTTTCCCATGTATACAACTCCAAAATGAACATACAAAAATGGGAGAAATTGTTTACACAATGGTCATTCAGAAGTTAAACACACTTCTTTGCAGTTGCATTGAAAACGTTACAGAGGCGCTGAAAAGCACTTTAAGGCAATAAAAAACTAAACATGCTATTACTGACTAGAAAGTCATGATTTCAGTGCATAAACTCTTTTCCCATGTATACAACTCCAAAAATGAACATACTAAAATGGGAGAAATTGTTTACACAATGGTCATTCAGAAGTTAAACACACTTCTTTGCAGTTGCATTGAAAACGTTACAGAGGCGCTGAAAAGCACTTTAAGGCAATAAAAAACTAAACATGCTATTAATGACTAGTAAGTCATGATTTCAGTGCATAAACTCTTTTCCCATGTATACAACTCCAAAATGAACATACTAAAATGGGAGAAATTGTTTACACAATGGTCATTCAGAAGTTAAACACACTTCTTTGCAGTTGCATTGAAAACGTTACAGAGGCGCTGAAAAGCACTTTAAGGCAATAAAAAACTAAACATGCTATTAATGACTAGTAAGTCATGATTTCAGTGCATAAACTCTTTTCCCATGTATACAACTCCAAAATGAACATACTAAAATGGGAGAAATTGTTTACACAATGGTCATTCAGAAGTTAAACACACTTCTTTGCAGTTGCATTGAAAACGTTACAGAGGCGCTGAAAAGCACTTTAAGGCAATAAAAAACTAAACATGCTATTACTGACTAGTAAGTCATGATTTCAGTGCATAAACTCTTTTCCCATGTATACAATTCCAAAATGAACATACTAAAATGGGAGAAAATGTTTACACAATGGTCATTCAGAAGTTAAACACACTTCTTTGCAGTTGCATTGAAAACGTTACAGAGGCGCTGAAAAGCACTTTAAGGCAATAAAAAACTAAACATGCTATTACTGACTAGTAAGTCATGATTTCAGTGCATAAACTCTTTTCCCATGTATACAATTCCAAAATGAACATACTAAAATGGGAGAAAATGTTTACACAATGGTCATTCAGAAGTTAAACACACTTCTTTGCAGTTGCATTGAAAACGTTACAGAGGCGCTGAAAAGCACTTTAAGGCAATAAAAAACTAAACATGCTATTACTGACTAGTAAGTCATGATTTCAGTGCATAAACTCTTTTCCCATGTATACAATTCCAAAATGAACATACTAAAATGGGAGAAAATGTTTACACAATGGTCATTCAGAAGTTAAACACACTTCTTTGCAGTTGCATTGAAAACGTTACAGAGGCGCTGAAAAGCACTTTAAGGCAATAAAAAACTAAACATGCTATTACTGACTAGAAAGTCATGATTTCAGTGCATAAACTCTTTTCCCATGTATACAACTCCAAAAATGAACATACTAAAATGGGAGAAATTGTTTACACAATGGTCATTCAGAAGTTAAACACACTTCTTTGCAGTTGCATTGAAAACGTTACAGAGGCGCTGAAAAGCACTTTAAGGCAATAAAAAACTAAACATGCTATTAATGACTAGTAAGTCATGATTTCAGTGCATAAACTCTTTTCCCATGTATACAACTCGAAAATGAACATACTAAAATGGGAGAAATTGTTTACACAATGGTCATTCAGAAGTTAAACACACTTCTTTGCAGTTGCATTGAAAACGTTACAGAGGCGCTGAAAAGCACTTTAAGGCAATAAAAAACTAAACATGCTATTACTGACTAGTAAGTCATGATTTCAGTGCATAAACTCTTTTCCCATGTATACAACTCCAAAATGAACATACTAAAATGGGAGAAAATGTTTACACAATGGTCATTCAGAAGTTAAACACACTTCTTTGCAGTTGCATTGAAAACGTTACAAAGGCGCTGAAAAGCACTTTAAGGCAATAAAAAACTAAACATGCTATTACTGACTAGAAAGTCATGATTTCAGTGCATAAACTCTTTTCCCATGTATACAACTCCAAAAATGAACATACTAAAATGGGAGAAATTGTTTACACAATGGTCATTCAGAAGTTAAACACACTTCTTTGCAGTTGCATTGAAAACGTTACAGAGGCGCTGAAAAGCACTTTAAGGCAATAAAAAACTAAACATGCTATTACTGACTAGTAAGTCATGATTTCAGTGCATAAACTCTTTTCCCATGTATACAATTCCAAAATGAACATACTAAAATGGGAGAAAATGTTTACACAATGGTCATTCAGAAGTTAAACACACTTCTTTGCAGTTGCATTGAAAACGTTACAGAGGCGCTGAAAAGCACTTTAAGGCAATAAAAAACTAAACATGCTATTAATGACTAGTAAGTCATGATTTCAGTGCATAAACTCTTTTCCCATGTATACAATTCCAAAATGAACATACTAAAATGGGAGAAAATGTTTACACAATGGTCATTCAGAAGTTAAACACACTTCTTTGCAGTTGCATTGAAAACGTTACAGAGGCGCTGAAAAGCACTTTAAGGCAATAAAAAACTAAACATGCTATTACTGACTAGTAAGTCATGATTTCAGTGCATAAACTCTTTTCCCATGTATACAATTCCAAAAAGAACATACTAAAATGGGAGAAATTGTTTACACAATGGTCATTCAGAAGTTAAACACACTTCTTTGCAGTTGCATTGAAAACGTTACAGAGGCGCTGAAAAGCACTTTAAGGCAATAAAAAACTAAACATGCTATTACTGACTAGTAAGTCATGATTTCAGTGCATAAACTCTTTTCCCATGTATACAATTCCAAAATGAACATACTAAAATGGGAGAAAATGTTTACACAATGGTCATTCAGAAGTTAAACACACTTCTTTGCAGTTGCATTGAAAACGTTACAGAGGCGCTGAAAAGCACTTTAAGGCAATAAAAAACTAAACATGCTATTAATGACTAGTAAGTCATGATTTCAGTGCATAAACTCTTTTCCCATGTATACAACTCCAAAATGAACATACTAAAATGGGAGAAATTGTTTACACAATGGTCATTCAGAAGTTAAACACACTTCTTTGCAGTTGCATTGAAAACGTTACAGAGGCGCTGAAAAGCACTTTAAGGCAATAAAAAACTAAACATGCTATTACTGACTAGTAAGTCATGATTTCAGTGCATAAACTCTTTTCCCATGTATACAGTTCCAAAATGAACATACTAAAATGGGAGAAAATGTTTACACAATGGTCATTCAGAAGTTAAACACACTTCTTTGCAGTTGCATTGAAAACGTTACAGAGGCGCTGAAAAGCACTTTAAGGCAATAAAAAACTAAACATGCTATTACTGACTAGTAAGTCATGATTTCAGTGCATAAACTCTTTTCCCATGTATACAACTCCAAAATGAACATACTAAAATGGGAGAAAATGTTTACACAATGGTCATTCAGAAGTTAAACACACTTCTTTGCAGTTGCATTGAAAACGTTACAAAGGCGCTGAAAAGCACTTTAAGGCAATAAAAAACTAAACATGCTATTACTGACTAGAAAGTCATGATTTCAGTGCATAAACTCTTTTCCCATGTATACAACTTCAAAAATGAACATACTAAAATGGGAGAAATTGTTTACACAATGGTCATTCAGAAGTTAAACACACTTCTTTGCAGTTGCATTGAAAACGTTACAGAGGCGCTGAAAAGCACTTTAAGGCAATAAAAAACTAAACATGCTATTAATGACTAGTAAGTCATGATTTCAGTGCATAAACTCTTTTCCCATGTATACAACTCCAAAATGAACATACAAAAATGGGAGAAATTGTTTACACAATGGTCATTCAGAAGTTAAACACACTTCTTTGCAGTTGCATTGAAAACGTTACAGAGGCGCTGAAAAGCACTTTAAGGCAATAAAAAACTAAACATGCTATTACTGACTAGAAAGTCATGATTTCAGTGCATAAACTCTTTTCCCATGTATACAACTCCAAAAATGAACATACTAAAATGGGAGAAATTGTTTACACAATGGTCATTCAGAAGTTAAACACACTTCTTTGCAGTTGCATTGAAAACGTTACAGAGGCGCTGAAAAGCACTTTAAGGCAATAAAAAACTAAACATGCTATTAATGACTAGTAAGTCATGATTTCAGTGCATAAACTCTTTTCCCATGTATACAACTCCAAAATGAACATACTAAAATGGGAGAAATTGTTTACACAATGGTCATTCAGAAGTTAAACACACTTCTTTGCAGTTGCATTGAAAACGTTACAGAGGCGCTGAAAAGCACTTTAAGGCAATAAAAAACTAAACATGCTATTAATGACTAGTAAGTCATGATTTCAGTGCATAAACTCTTTTCCCATGTATACAACTCCAAAATGAACATACTAAAATGGGAGAAATTGTTTACACAATGGTCATTCAGAAGTTAAACACACTTCTTTGCAGTTGCATTGAAAACGTTACAGAGGCGCTGAAAAGCACTTTAAGGCAATAAAAAACTAAACATGCTATTACTGACTAGTAAGTCATGATTTCAGTGCATAAACTCTTTTCCCATGTATACAATTCCAAAATGAACATACTAAAATGGGAGAAAATGTTTACACAATGGTCATTCAGAAGTTAAACACACTTCTTTGCAGTTGCATTGAAAACGTTACAGAGGCGCTGAAAAGCACTTTAAGGCAATAAAAAACTAAACATGCTATTAATGACTAGTAAGTCATGATTTCAGTGCATAAACTCTTTTCCCATGTATACAACTCCAAAATGAACATACTAAAATGGGAGAAATTGTTTACACAATGGTCATTCAGAAGTTAAACACACTTCTTTGCAGTTGCATTGAAAACGTTACAGAGGCGCTGAAAAGCACTTTAAGGCAATAAAAAACTAAACATGCTATTACTGACTAGTAAGTCATGATTTCAGTGCATAAACTCTTTTCCCATGTATACAACTCCAAAATGAACATACTAAAATGGGAGAAAATGTTTACACAATGGTCATTCAGAAGTTAAACACACTTCTTTGCAGTTGCATTGAAAACGTTACAAAGGCGCTGAAAAGCACTTTAAGGCAATAAAAAACTAAACATGCTATTACTGACTAGAAAGTCATGATTTCAGTGCATAAACTCTTTTCCCATGTATACAACTCCAAAAATGAACATACTAAAATGGGAGAAATTGTTTACACAATGGTCATTCAGAAGTTAAACACACTTCTTTGCAGTTGCATTGAAAACGTTACAGAGGCGCTGAAAAGCACTTTAAGGCAATAAAAAACTAAACATGCTATTACTGACTAGTAAGTCATGATTTCAGTGCATAAACTCTTTTCCCATGTATACAACTCCAAAATGAACATACTAAAATGGGAGAAAATGTTTACACAATGGTCATTCAGAAGTTAAACACACTTCTTTGCAGTTGCATTGAAAACGTTACAGAGGCGCTGAAAAGCACTTTAAGGCAATAAAAAACTAAACATGCTATTAATGACTAGTAAGTCATGATTTCAGTGCATAAACTCTTTTCCCATGTATACAACTCCAAAATGAACATACTAAAATGGGAGAAATTGTTTACACAATGGTCATTCAGAAGTTAAACACACTTCTTTGCAGTTGCATTGAAAACGTTACAGAGGCGCTGAAAAGCACTTTAAGGCAATAAAAAACTAAACATGCTATTACTGACTAGTAAGTCATGATTTCAGTGCATAAACTCTTTTCCCATGTATACAGTTCCAAAATGAACATACTAAAATGGGAGAAAATGTTTACACAATGGTCATTCAGAAGTTAAACACACTTCTTTGCAGTTGCATTGAAAACGTTACAGAGGCGCTGAAAAGCACTTTAAGGCAATAAAAAACTAAACATGCTATTACTGACTAGTAAGTCATGATTTCAGTGCATAAACTCTTTTCCCATGTATACAACTCCAAAATGAACATACTAAAATGGGAGAAAATGTTTACACAATGGTCATTCAGAAGTTAAACACACTTCTTTGCAGTTGCATTGAAAACGTTACAAAGGCGCTGAAAAGCACTTTAAGGCAATAAAAAACTAAACATGCTATTACTGACTAGAAAGTCATGATTTCAGTGCATAAACTCTTTTCCCATGTATACAACTTCAAAAATGAACATACTAAAATGGGAGAAATTGTTTACACAATGGTCATTCAGAAGTTAAACACACTTCTTTGCAGTTGCATTGAAAACGTTACAGAGGCGCTGAAAAGCACTTTAAGGCAATAAAAAACTAAACATGCTATTAATGACTAGTAAGTCATGATTTCAGTGCATAAACTCTTTTCCCATGTATACAACTCCAAAATGAACATACAAAAATGGGAGAAATTGTTTACACAATGGTCATTCAGAAGTTAAACACACTTCTTTGCAGTTGCATTGAAAACGTTACAGAGGCGCTGAAAAGCACTTTAAGGCAATAAAAAACTAAACATGCTATTACTGACTAGAAAGTCATGATTTCAGTGCATAAACTCTTTTCCCATGTATACAACTCCAAAAATGAACATACTAAAATGGGAGAAATTGTTTACACAATGGTCATTCAGAAGTTAAACACACTTCTTTGCAGTTGCATTGAAAACGTTACAGAGGCGCTGAAAAGCACTTTAAGGCAATAAAAAACTAAACATGCTATTAATGACTAGTAAGTCATGATTTCAGTGCATAAACTCTTTTCCCATGTATACAACTCCAAAATGAACATACTAAAATGGGAGAAATTGTTTACACAATGGTCATTCAGAAGTTAAACACACTTCTTTGCAGTTGCATTGAAAACGTTACAGAGGCGCTGAAAAGCACTTTAAGGCAATAAAAAACTAAACATGCTATTAATGACTAGTAAGTCATGATTTCAGTGCATAAACTCTTTTCCCATGTATACAACTCCAAAATGAACATACTAAAATGGGAGAAATTGTTTACACAATGGTCATTCAGAAGTTAAACACACTTCTTTGCAGTTGCATTGAAAACGTTACAGAGGCGCTGAAAAGCACTTTAAGGCAATAAAAAACTAAACATGCTATTACTGACTAGTAAGTCATGATTTCAGTGCATAAACTCTTTTCCCATGTATACAATTCCAAAATGAACATACTAAAATGGGAGAAAATGTTTACACAATGGTCATTCAGAAGTTAAACACACTTCTTTGCAGTTGCATTGAAAACGTTACAGAGGCGCTGAAAAGCACTTTAAGGCAATAAAAAACTAAACATGCTATTACTGACTAGTAAGTCATGATTTCAGTGCATAAACTCTTTTCCCATGTATACAATTCCAAAATGAACATACTAAAATGGGAGAAAATGTTTACACAATGGTCATTCAGAAGTTAAACACACTTCTTTGCAGTTGCATTGAAAACGTTACAGAGGCGCTGAAAAGCACTTTAAGGCAATAAAAAACTAAACATGCTATTACTGACTAGTAAGTCATGATTTCAGTGCATAAACTCTTTTCCCATGTATACAATTCCAAAATGAACATACTAAAATGGGAGAAAATGTTTACACAATGGTCATTCAGAAGTTAAACACACTTCTTTGCAGTTGCATTGAAAACGTTACAGAGGCGCTGAAAAGCACTTTAAGGCAATAAAAAACTAAACATGCTATTACTGACTAGAAAGTCATGATTTCAGTGCATAAACTCTTTTCCCATGTATACAACTCCAAAAATGAACATACTAAAATGGGAGAAATTGTTTACACAATGGTCATTCAGAAGTTAAACACACTTCTTTGCAGTTGCATTGAAAACGTTACAGAGGCGCTGAAAAGCACTTTAAGGCAATAAAAAACTAAACATGCTATTAATGACTAGTAAGTCATGATTTCAGTGCATAAACTCTTTTCCCATGTATACAACTCCAAAATGAACATACTAAAATGGGAGAAATTGTTTACACAATGGTCATTCAGAAGTTAAACACACTTCTTTGCAGTTGCATTGAAAACGTTACAGAGGCGCTGAAAAGCACTTTAAGGCAATAAAAAACTAAACATGCTATTAATGACTAGTAAGTCATGATTTCAGTGCATAAACTCTTTTCCCATGTATACAACTCCAAAATGAACATACTAAAATGGGAGAAATTGTTTACACAATGGTCATTCAGAAGTTAAACACACTTCTTTGCAGTTGCATTGAAAACGTTACAGAGGCGCTGAAAAGCACTTTAAGGCAATAAAAAACTAAACATGCTATTACTGACTAGTAAGTCATGATTTCAGTGCATAAACTCTTTTCCCATGTATACAATTCCAAAATGAACATACTAAAATGGGAGAAAATGTTTACACAATGGTCATTCAGAAGTTAAACACACTTCTTTGCAGTTGCATTGAAAACGTTACAGAGGCGCTGAAAAGCACTTTAAGGCAATAAAAAACTAAACATGCTATTACTGACTAGTAAGTCATGATTTCAGTGCATAAACTCTTTTCCCATGTATACAATTCCAAAATGAACATACTAAAATGGGAGAAAATGTTTACACAATGGTCATTCAGAAGTTAAACACACTTCTTTGCAGTTGCATTGAAAACGTTACAGAGGCGCTGAAAAGCACTTTAAGGCAATAAAAAACTAAACATGCTATTACTGACTAGTAAGTCATGATTTCAGTGCATAAACTCTTTTCCCATGTATACAATTCCAAAATGAACATACTAAAATGGGAGAAAATGTTTACACAATGGTCATTCAGAAGTTAAACACACTTCTTTGCAGTTGCATTGAAAACGTTACAGAGGCGCTGAAAAGCACTTTAAGGCAATAAAAAACTAAACATGCTATTACTGACTAGTAAGTCATGATTTCAGTGCATAAACTCTTTTCCCATGTATACAATTCCAAAATGAACATACTAAAATGGGAGAAAATGTTTACACAATGGTCATTCAGAAGTTAAACACACTTCTTTGCAGTTGCATTGAAAACGTTACAGAGGCGCTGAAAAGCACTTTAAGGCAATAAAAAACTAAACATGCTATTACTGACTAGTAAGTCATGATTTCAGTGCATAAACTCTTTTCCCATGTATACAATTCCAAAATGAACATACTAAAATGGGAGAAAATGTTTACACAATGGTCATTCAGAAGTTAAACACACTTCTTTGCAGTTGCATTGAAAACGTTACAGAGGCGCTGAAAAGCACTTTAAGGCAATAAAAAACTAAACATGCTATTACTGACTAGTAAGTCATGATTTCAGTGCATAAACTCTTTTCCCATGTATACAATTCCAAAAAGAACATACTAAAATGGGAGAAAATGTTTACACAATGGTCATTCAGAAGTTAAACACACTTCTTTGCAGTTGCATTGAAAACGTTACAGAGGCGCTGAAAAGCACTTTAAGGCAATAAAAAACTAAACATGCTATTACTGACTAGTAAGTCATGATTTCAGTGCATAAACTCTTTTCCCATGTATACAATTCCAAAATGAACATACTAAAATGGGAGAAAATGTTTACACAATGGTCATTCAGAAGTTAAACACACTTCTTTGCAGTTGCATTGAAAACGTTACAGAGGCGCTGAAAAGCACTTTAAGGCAATAAAAAACTAAACATGCTATTACTGACTAGTAAGTCATGATTTCAGTGCATAAACTCTTTTCCCATGTATACAATTCCAAAAAGAACATACTAAAATGGGAGAAAATGTTTACACAATGGTCATTCAGAAGTTAAACACACTTCTTTGCAGTTGCATTGAAAACGTTACAGAGGCGCTGAAAAGCACTTTAAGGCAATAAAAAACTAAACATGCTATTACTGACTAGTAAGTCATGATTTCAGTGCATAAACTCTTTTCCCATGTATACAACTCCAAAATGAACATACTAAAATGGGAGAAAATGTTTACACAATGGTCATTCAGAAGTTAAACACACTTCTTTGCAGTTGCATTGAAAACGTTACAAAGGCGCTGAAAAGCACTTTAAGGCAATAAAAAACTAAACATGCTATTACTGACTAGAAAGTCATGATTTCAGTGCATAAACTCTTTTCCCATGTATACAACTCCAAAAATGAACATACTAAAATGGGAGAAATTGTTTACACAATGGTCATTCAGAAGTTAAACACACTTCTTTGCAGTTGCATTGAAAACGTTACAGAGGCGCTGAAAAGCACTTTAAGGCAATAAAAAACTAAACATGCTATTAATGACTAGTAAGTCATGATTTCAGTGCATAAACTCTTTTCCCATGTATACAACTCCAAAATGAACATACTAAAATGGGAGAAATTGTTTACACAATGGTCATTCAGAAGTTAAACACACTTCTTTGCAGTTGCATTGAAAACGTTACAGAGGCGCTGAAAAGCACTTTAAGGCAATAAAAAACTAAACATGCTATTACTGACTAGTAAGTCATGATTTCAGTGCATAAACTCTTTTCCCATGTATACAACTCCAAAATGAACATACTAAAATGGGAGAAAATGTTTACACAATGGTCATTCAGAAGTTAAACACACTTCTTTGCAGTTGCATTGAAAACGTTACAAAGGCGCTGAAAAGCACTTTAAGGCAATAAAAAACTAAACATGCTATTACTGACTAGAAAGTCATGATTTCAGTGCATAAACTCTTTTCCCATGTATACAACTCCAAAAATGAACATACTAAAATGGGAGAAATTGTTTACACAATGGTCATTCAGAAGTTAAACACACTTCTTTGCAGTTGCATTGAAAACGTTACAGAGGCGCTGAAAAGCACTTTAAGGCAATAAAAAACTAAACATGCTATTACTGACTAGTAAGTCATGATTTCAGTGCATAAACTCTTTTCCCATGTATACAACTCCAAAATGAACATACTAAAATGGGAGAAAATGTTTACACAATGGTCATTCAGAAGTTAAACACACTTCTTTGCAGTTGCATTGAAAACGTTACAAAGGCGCTGAAAAGCACTTTAAGGCAATAAAAAACTAAACATGCTATTACTGACTAGAAAGTCATGATTTCAGTGCATAAACTCTTTTCCCATGTATACAACTCCAAAAATGAACATACTAAAATGGGAGAAATTGTTTACACAATGGTCATTCAGAAGTTAAACACACTTCTTTGCAGTTGCATTGAAAACGTTACAGAGGCGCTGAAAAGCACTTTAAGGCAATAAAAAACTAAACATGCTATTACTGACTAGTAAGTCATGATTTCAGTGCATAAACTCTTTTCCCATGTATACAATTCCAAAATGAACATACTAAAATGGGAGAAAATGTTTACACAATGGTCATTCAGAAGTTAAACACACTTCTTTGCAGTTGCATTGAAAACGTTACAGAGGCGCTGAAAAGCACTTTAAGGCAATAAAAAACTAAACATGCTATTACTGACTAGTAAGTCATGATTTCAGTGCATAAACTCTTTTCCCATGTATACAATTCCAAAATGAACATACTAAAATGGGAGAAAATGTTTACACAATGGTCATTCAGAAGTTAAACACACTTCTTTGCAGTTGCATTGAAAACGTTACAGAGGCGCTGAAAAGCACTTTAAGGCAATAAAAAACTAAACATGCTATTACTGACTAGTAAGTCATGATTTCAGTGCATAAACTCTTTTCCCATGTATACAATTCCAAAATGAACATACTAAAATGGGAGAAAATGTTTACACAATGGTCATTCAGAAGTTAAACACACTTCTTTGCAGTTGCATTGAAAACGTTACAGAGGCGCTAAAAAGCACTTTAAGGCAATAAAAAACTAAACATGCTATTACTGACTAGTAAGTCATGATTTCAGTGCATAAACTCTTTTCCCATGTATACAATTCCAAAAAGAACATACTAAAATGGGAGAAAATGTTTACACAATGGTCATTCAGAAGTTAAACACACTTCTTTGCAGTTGCATTGAAAACGTTACAGAGGCGCTGAAAAGCACTTTAAGGCAATAAAAAACTAAACATGCTATTACTGACTAGTAAGTCATGATTTCAGTGCATAAACTCTTTTCCCATGTATACAATTCCAAAATGAACATACTAAAATGGGAGAAAATGTTTACACAATGGTCATTCAGAAGTTAAACACACTTCTTTGCAGTTGCATTGAAAACGTTACAGAGGCGCTGAAAAGCACTTTAAGGCAATAAAAAACTAAACATGCTATTACTGACTAGTAAGTCATGATTTCAGTGCATAAACTCTTTTCCCATGTATACAATTCCAAAAAGAACATACTAAAATGGGAGAAAATGTTTACACAATGGTCATTCAGAAGTTAAACACACTTCTTTGCAGTTGCATTGAAAACGTTACAGAGGCGCTGAAAAGCACTTTAAGGCAATAAAAAACTAAACATGCTATTACTGACTAGTAAGTCATGATTTCAGTGCATAAACTCTTTTCCCATGTATACAATTCCAAAATGAACATACTAAAATGGGAGAAAATGTTTACACAATGGTCATTCAGAAGTTAAACACACTTCTTTGCAGTTGCATTGAAAACGTTACAGAGGCGCTGAAAAGCACTTTAAGGCAATAAAAAACTAAACATGCTATTACTGACTAGTAAGTCATGATTTCAGTGCATAAACTCTTTTCCCATGTATACAATTCCAAAAAGAACATACTAAAATGGGAGAAAATGTTTACACAATGGTCATTCAGAAGTTAAACACACTTCTTTGCAGTTGCATTGAAAACGTTACAGAGGCGCTGAAAAGCACTTTAAGGCAATAAAAAACTAAACATGCTATTACTGACTAGTAAGTCATGATTTCAGTGCATAAACTCTTTTCCCATGTATACAACTCCAAAATGAACATACTAAAATGGGAGAAAATGTTTACACAATGGTCATTCAGAAGTTAAACACACTTCTTTGCAGTTGCATTGAAAACGTTACAAAGGCGCTGAAAAGCACTTTAAGGCAATAAAAAACTAAACATGCTATTACTGACTAGAAAGTCATGATTTCAGTGCATAAACTCTTTTCCCATGTATACAACTCCAAAAATGAACATACTAAAATGGGAGAAATTGTTTACACAATGGTCATTCAGAAGTTAAACACACTTCTTTGCAGTTGCATTGAAAACGTTACAGAGGCGCTGAAAAGCACTTTAAGGCAATAAAAAACTAAACATGCTATTAATGACTAGTAAGTCATGATTTCAGTGCATAAACTCTTTTCCCATGTATACAACTCCAAAATGAACATACTAAAATGGGAGAAATTGTTTACACAATGGTCATTCAGAAGTTAAACACACTTCTTTGCAGTTGCATTGAAAACGTTACAGAGGCGCTGAAAAGCACTTTAAGGCAATAAAAAACTAAACATGCTATTACTGACTAGTAAGTCATGATTTCAGTGCATAAACTCTTTTCCCATGTATACAACTCCAAAATGAACATACTAAAATGGGAGAAAATGTTTACACAATGGTCATTCAGAAGTTAAACACACTTCTTTGCAGTTGCATTGAAAACGTTACAAAGGCGCTGAAAAGCACTTTAAGGCAATAAAAAACTAAACATGCTATTACTGACTAGAAAGTCATGATTTCAGTGCATAAACTCTTTTCCCATGTATACAACTCCAAAAATGAACATACTAAAATGGGAGAAATTGTTTACACAATGGTCATTCAGAAGTTAAACACACTTCTTTGCAGTTGCATTGAAAACGTTACAGAGGCGCTGAAAAGCACTTTAAGGCAATAAAAAACTAAACATGCTATTACTGACTAGTAAGTCATGATTTCAGTGCATAAACTCTTTTCCCATGTATACAACTCCAAAATGAACATACTAAAATGGGAGAAAATGTTTACACAATGGTCATTCAGAAGTTAAACACACTTCTTTGCAGTTGCATTGAAAACGTTACAGAGGCGCTAAAAAGCACTTTAAGGCAATAAAAAACTAAACATGCTATTACTGACTAGTAAGTCATGATTTCAGTGCATAAACTCTTTTCCCATGTATACAATTCCAAAAAGAACATACTAAAATGGGAGAAAATGTTTACACAATGGTCATTCAGAAGTTAAACACACTTCTTTGCAGTTGCATTGAAAACGTTACAGAGGCGCTGAAAAGCACTTTAAGGCAATAAAAAACTAAACATGCTATTACTGACTAGTAAGTCATGATTTCAGTGCATAAACTCTTTTCCCATGTATACAATTCCAAAATGAACATACTAAAATGGGAGAAAATGTTTACACAATGGTCATTCAGAAGTTAAACACACTTCTTTGCAGTTGCATTGAAAACGTTACAGAGGCGCTGAAAAGCACTTTAAGGCAATAAAAAACTAAACATGCTATTACTGACTAGTAAGTCATGATTTCAGTGCATAAACTCTTTTCCCATGTATACAATTCCAAAAAGAACATACTAAAATGGGAGAAAATGTTTACACAATGGTCATTCAGAAGTTAAACACACTTCTTTGCAGTTGCATTGAAAACGTTACAGAGGCGCTGAAAAGCACTTTAAGGCAATAAAAAACTAAACATGCTATTACTGACTAGTAAGTCATGATTTCAGTGCATAAACTCTTTTCCCATGTATACAATTCCAAAATGAACATACTAAAATGGGAGAAAATGTTTACACAATGGTCATTCAGAAGTTAAACACACTTCTTTGCAGTTGCATTGAAAACGTTACAGAGGCGCTGAAAAGCACTTTAAGGCAATAAAAAACTAAACATGCTATTACTGACTAGTAAGTCATGATTTCAGTGCATAAACTCTTTTCCCATGTATACAATTCCAAAAAGAACATACTAAAATGGGAGAAAATGTTTACACAATGGTCATTCAGAAGTTAAACACACTTCTTTGCAGTTGCATTGAAAACGTTACAGAGGCGCTGAAAAGCACTTTAAGGCAATAAAAAACTAAACATGCTATTACTGACTAGTAAGTCATGATTTCAGTGCATAAACTCTTTTCCCATGTATACAACTCCAAAATGAACATACTAAAATGGGAGAAAATGTTTACACAATGGTCATTCAGAAGTTAAACACACTTCTTTGCAGTTGCATTGAAAACGTTACAAAGGCGCTGAAAAGCACTTTAAGGCAATAAAAAACTAAACATGCTATTACTGACTAGAAAGTCATGATTTCAGTGCATAAACTCTTTTCCCATGTATACAACTCCAAAAATGAACATACTAAAATGGGAGAAATTGTTTACACAATGGTCATTCAGAAGTTAAACACACTTCTTTGCAGTTGCATTGAAAACGTTACAGAGGCGCTGAAAAGCACTTTAAGGCAATAAAAAACTAAACATGCTATTAATGACTAGTAAGTCATGATTTCAGTGCATAAACTCTTTTCCCATGTATACAACTCCAAAATGAACATACTAAAATGGGAGAAATTGTTTACACAATGGTCATTCAGAAGTTAAACACACTTCTTTGCAGTTGCATTGAAAACGTTACAGAGGCGCTGAAAAGCACTTTAAGGCAATAAAAAACTAAACATGCTATTACTGACTAGTAAGTCATGATTTCAGTGCATAAACTCTTTTCCCATGTATACAACTCCAAAATGAACATACTAAAATGGGAGAAAATGTTTACACAATGGTCATTCAGAAGTTAAACACACTTCTTTGCAGTTGCATTGAAAACGTTACAAAGGCGCTGAAAAGCACTTTAAGGCAATAAAAAACTAAACATGCTATTACTGACTAGAAAGTCATGATTTCAGTGCATAAACTCTTTTCCCATGTATACAACTCCAAAAATGAACATACTAAAATGGGAGAAATTGTTTACACAATGGTCATTCAGAAGTTAAACACACTTCTTTGCAGTTGCATTGAAAACGTTACAGAGGCGCTGAAAAGCACTTTAAGGCAATAAAAAACTAAACATGCTATTACTGACTAGTAAGTCATGATTTCAGTGCATAAACTCTTTTCCCATGTATACAACTCCAAAATGAACATACTAAAATGGGAGAAAATGTTTACACAATGGTCATTCAGAAGTTAAACACACTTCTTTGCAGTTGCATTGAAAACGTTACAAAGGCGCTGAAAAGCACTTTAAGGCAATAAAAAACTAAACATGCTATTACTGACTAGAAAGTCATGATTTCAGTGCATAAACTCTTTTCCCATGTATACAACTCCAAAAATGAACATACTAAAATGGGAGAAATTGTTTACACAATGGTCATTCAGAAGTTAAACACACTTCTTTGCAGTTGCATTGAAAACGTTACAGAGGCGCTGAAAAGCACTTTAAGGCAATAAAAAACTAAACATGCTATTACTGACTAGTAAGTCATGATTTCAGTGCATAAACTCTTTTCCCATGTATACAATTCCAAAATGAACATACTAAAATGGGAGAAAATGTTTACACAATGGTCATTCAGAAGTTAAACACACTTCTTTGCAGTTGCATTGAAAACGTTACAGAGGCGCTGAAAAGCACTTTAAGGCAATAAAAAACTAAACATGCTATTACTGACTAGTAAGTCATGATTTCAGTGCATAAACTCTTTTCCCATGTATACAATTCCAAAATGAACATACTAAAATGGGAGAAAATGTTTACACAATGGTCATTCAGAAGTTAAACACACTTCTTTGCAGTTGCATTGAAAACGTTACAGAGGCGCTAAAAAGCACTTTAAGGCAATAAAAAACTAAACATGCTATTACTGACTAGTAAGTCATGATTTCAGTGCATAAACTCTTTTCCCATGTATACAATTCCAAAAAGAACATACTAAAATGGGAGAAAATGTTTACACAATGGTCATTCAGAAGTTAAACACACTTCTTTGCAGTTGCATTGAAAACGTTACAGAGGCGCTGAAAAGCACTTTAAGGCAATAAAAAACTAAACATGCTATTACTGACTAGTAAGTCATGATTTCAGTGCATAAACTCTTTTCCCATGTATACAATTCCAAAATGAACATACTAAAATGGGAGAAAATGTTTACACAATGGTCATTCAGAAGTTAAACACACTTCTTTGCAGTTGCATTGAAAACGTTACAGAGGCGCTGAAAAGCACTTTAAGGCAATAAAAAACTAAACATGCTATTACTGACTAGTAAGTCATGATTTCAGTGCATAAACTCTTTTCCCATGTATACAATTCCAAAATGAACATACTAAAATGGGAGAAAATGTTTACACAATGGTCATTCAGAAGTTAAACACACTTCTTTGCAGTTGCATTGAAAACGTTACAGAGGCGCTAAAAAGCACTTTAAGGCAATAAAAAACTAAACATGCTATTACTGACTAGTAAGTCATGATTTCAGTGCATAAACTCTTTTCCCATGTATACAATTCCAAAAAGAACATACTAAAATGGGAGAAAATGTTTACACAATGGTCATTCAGAAGTTAAACACACTTCTTTGCAGTTGCATTGAAAACGTTACAGAGGCGCTGAAAAGCACTTTAAGGCAATAAAAAACTAAACATGCTATTACTGACTAGTAAGTCATGATTTCAGTGCATAAACTCTTTTCCCATGTATACAATTCCAAAATGAACATACTAAAATGGGAGAAAATGTTTACACAATGGTCATTCAGAAGTTAAACACACTTCTTTGCAGTTGCATTGAAAACGTTACAGAGGCGCTGAAAAGCACTTTAAGGCAATAAAAAACTAAACATGCTATTACTGACTAGTAAGTCATGATTTCAGTGCATAAACTCTTTTCCCATGTATACAACTCCAAAATGAACATACTAAAATGGGAGAAAATGTTTACACAATGGTCATTCAGAAGTTAAACACACTTCTTTGCAGTTGCATTGAAAACGTTACAAAGGCGCTGAAAAGCACTTTAAGGCAATAAAAAACTAAACATGCTATTACTGACTAGAAAGTCATGATTTCAGTGCATAAACTCTTTTCCCATGTATACAACTCCAAAAATGAACATACTAAAATGGGAGAAATTGTTTACACAATGGTCATTCAGAAGTTAAACACACTTCTTTGCAGTTGCATTGAAAACGTTACAGAGGCGCTGAAAAGCACTTTAAGGCAATAAAAAACTAAACATGCTATTAATGACTAGTAAGTCATGATTTCAGTGCATAAACTCTTTTCCCATGTATACAACTCCAAAATGAACATACTAAAATGGGAGAAATTGTTTACACAATGGTCATTCAGAAGTTAAACACACTTCTTTGCAGTTGCATTGAAAACGTTACAGAGGCGCTGAAAAGCACTTTAAGGCAATAAAAAACTAAACATGCTATTACTGACTAGTAAGTCATGATTTCAGTGCATAAACTCTTTTCCCATGTATACAACTCCAAAATGAACATACTAAAATGGGAGAAAATGTTTACACAATGGTCATTCAGAAGTTAAACACACTTCTTTGCAGTTGCATTGAAAACGTTACAAAGGCGCTGAAAAGCACTTTAAGGCAATAAAAAACTAAACATGCTATTACTGACTAGAAAGTCATGATTTCAGTGCATAAACTCTTTTCCCATGTATACAACTCCAAAAATGAACATACTAAAATGGGAGAAATTGTTTACACAATGGTCATTCAGAAGTTAAACACACTTCTTTGCAGTTGCATTGAAAACGTTACAGAGGCGCTGAAAAGCACTTTAAGGCAATAAAAAACTAAACATGCTATTACTGACTAGTAAGTCATGATTTCAGTGCATAAACTCTTTTCCCATGTATACAACTCCAAAATGAACATACTAAAATGGGAGAAAATGTTTACACAATGGTCATTCAGAAGTTAAACACACTTCTTTGCAGTTGCATTGAAAACGTTACAAAGGCGCTGAAAAGCACTTTAAGGCAATAAAAAACTAAACAT
Source organism: Neosalanx taihuensis (assembly GCA_030340665.1). Taxonomy (NCBI): domain Eukaryota; kingdom Metazoa; phylum Chordata; class Actinopteri; order Osmeriformes; family Salangidae; genus Neosalanx; species Neosalanx taihuensis. The sequence continues at coordinate 7,554,164 of CM059307.1, forward strand.
GCTATTACTGACTAGTAAGTCATGATTTCAGTGCATAAACTCTTTTCCCATGTATACAATTCCAAAATGAACATACTAAAATGGGAGAAAATGTTTACACAATGGTCATTCAGAAGTTAAACACACTTCTTTGCAGTTGCATTGAAAACGTTACAGAGGCGCTAAAAAGCACTTTAAGGCAATAAAAAACTAAACATGCTATTACTGACTAGTAAGTCATGATTTCAGTGCATAAACTCTTTTCCCATGTATACAATTCCAAAAAGAACATACTAAAATGGGAGAAAATGTTTACACAATGGTCATTCAGAAGTTAAACACACTTCTTTGCAGTTGCATTGAAAACGTTACAGAGGCGCTGAAAAGCACTTTAAGGCAATAAAAAACTAAACATGCTATTACTGACTAGTAAGTCATGATTTCAGTGCATAAACTCTTTTCCCATGTATACAATTCCAAAATGAACATACTAAAATGGGAGAAAATGTTTACACAATGGTCATTCAGAAGTTAAACACACTTCTTTGCAGTTGCATTGAAAACGTTACAGAGGCGCTGAAAAGCACTTTAAGGCAATAAAAAACTAAACATGCTATTACTGACTAGTAAGTCATGATTTCAGTGCATAAACTCTTTTCCCATGTATACAATTCCAAAAAGAACATACTAAAATGGGAGAAAATGTTTACACAATGGTCATTCAGAAGTTAAACACACTTCTTTGCAGTTGCATTGAAAACGTTACAGAGGCGCTGAAAAGCACTTTAAGGCAATAAAAAACTAAACATGCTATTACTGACTAGTAAGTCATGATTTCAGTGCATAAACTCTTTTCCCATGTATACAATTCCAAAATGAACATACTAAAATGGGAGAAAATGTTTACACAATGGTCATTCAGAAGTTAAACACACTTCTTTGCAGTTGCATTGAAAACGTTACAGAGGCGCTGAAAAGCACTTTAAGGCAATAAAAAACTAAACATGCTATTACTGACTAGTAAGTCATGATTTCAGTGCATAAACTCTTTTCCCATGTATACAATTCCAAAAAGAACATACTAAAATGGGAGAAAATGTTTACACAATGGTCATTCAGAAGTTAAACACACTTCTTTGCAGTTGCATTGAAAACGTTACAGAGGCGCTGAAAAGCACTTTAAGGCAATAAAAAACTAAACATGCTATTACTGACTAGTAAGTCATGATTTCAGTGCATAAACTCTTTTCCCATGTATACAACTCCAAAATGAACATACTAAAATGGGAGAAAATGTTTACACAATGGTCATTCAGAAGTTAAACACACTTCTTTGCAGTTGCATTGAAAACGTTACAAAGGCGCTGAAAAGCACTTTAAGGCAATAAAAAACTAAACATGCTATTACTGACTAGAAAGTCATGATTTCAGTGCATAAACTCTTTTCCCATGTATACAACTCCAAAAATGAACATACTAAAATGGGAGAAATTGTTTACACAATGGTCATTCAGAAGTTAAACACACTTCTTTGCAGTTGCATTGAAAACGTTACAGAGGCGCTGAAAAGCACTTTAAGGCAATAAAAAACTAAACATGCTATTAATGACTAGTAAGTCATGATTTCAGTGCATAAACTCTTTTCCCATGTATACAACTCCAAAATGAACATACTAAAATGGGAGAAATTGTTTACACAATGGTCATTCAGAAGTTAAACACACTTCTTTGCAGTTGCATTGAAAACGTTACAGAGGCGCTGAAAAGCACTTTAAGGCAATAAAAAACTAAACATGCTATTACTGACTAGTAAGTCATGATTTCAGTGCATAAACTCTTTTCCCATGTATACAACTCCAAAATGAACATACTAAAATGGGAGAAAATGTTTACACAATGGTCATTCAGAAGTTAAACACACTTCTTTGCAGTTGCATTGAAAACGTTACAAAGGCGCTGAAAAGCACTTTAAGGCAATAAAAAACTAAACATGCTATTACTGACTAGAAAGTCATGATTTCAGTGCATAAACTCTTTTCCCATGTATACAACTCCAAAAATGAACATACTAAAATGGGAGAAATTGTTTACACAATGGTCATTCAGAAGTTAAACACACTTCTTTGCAGTTGCATTGAAAACGTTACAGAGGCGCTGAAAAGCACTTTAAGGCAATAAAAAACTAAACATGCTATTACTGACTAGTAAGTCATGATTTCAGTGCATAAACTCTTTTCCCATGTATACAACTCCAAAATGAACATACTAAAATGGGAGAAAATGTTTACACAATGGTCATTCAGAAGTTAAACACACTTCTTTGCAGTTGCATTGAAAACGTTACAAAGGCGCTGAAAAGCACTTTAAGGCAATAAAAAACTAAACATGCTATTACTGACTAGAAAGTCATGATTTCAGTGCATAAACTCTTTTCCCATGTATACAACTCCAAAAATGAACATACTAAAATGGGAGAAATTGTTTACACAATGGTCATTCAGAAGTTAAACACACTTCTTTGCAGTTGCATTGAAAACGTTACAGAGGCGCTGAAAAGCACTTTAAGGCAATAAAAAACTAAACATGCTATTACTGACTAGTAAGTCATGATTTCAGTGCATAAACTCTTTTCCCATGTATACAATTCCAAAATGAACATACTAAAATGGGAGAAAATGTTTACACAATGGTCATTCAGAAGTTAAACACACTTCTTTGCAGTTGCATTGAAAACGTTACAGAGGCGCTGAAAAGCACTTTAAGGCAATAAAAAACTAAACATGCTATTACTGACTAGTAAGTCATGATTTCAGTGCATAAACTCTTTTCCCATGTATACAATTCCAAAATGAACATACTAAAATGGGAGAAAATGTTTACACAATGGTCATTCAGAAGTTAAACACACTTCTTTGCAGTTGCATTGAAAACGTTACAGAGGCGCTAAAAAGCACTTTAAGGCAATAAAAAACTAAACATGCTATTACTGACTAGTAAGTCATGATTTCAGTGCATAAACTCTTTTCCCATGTATACAATTCCAAAAAGAACATACTAAAATGGGAGAAAATGTTTACACAATGGTCATTCAGAAGTTAAACACACTTCTTTGCAGTTGCATTGAAAACGTTACAGAGGCGCTGAAAAGCACTTTAAGGCAATAAAAAACTAAACATGCTATTACTGACTAGTAAGTCATGATTTCAGTGCATAAACTCTTTTCCCATGTATACAATTCCAAAATGAACATACTAAAATGGGAGAAAATGTTTACACAATGGTCATTCAGAAGTTAAACACACTTCTTTGCAGTTGCATTGAAAACGTTACAGAGGCGCTGAAAAGCACTTTAAGGCAATAAAAAACTAAACATGCTATTACTGACTAGTAAGTCATGATTTCAGTGCATAAACTCTTTTCCCATGTATACAATTCCAAAATGAACATACTAAAATGGGAGAAAATGTTTACACAATGGTCATTCAGAAGTTAAACACACTTCTTTGCAGTTGCATTGAAAACGTTACAGAGGCGCTAAAAAGCACTTTAAGGCAATAAAAAACTAAACATGCTATTACTGACTAGTAAGTCATGATTTCAGTGCATAAACTCTTTTCCCATGTATACAATTCCAAAAAGAACATACTAAAATGGGAGAAAATGTTTACACAATGGTCATTCAGAAGTTAAACACACTTCTTTGCAGTTGCATTGAAAACGTTACAGAGGCGCTGAAAAGCACTTTAAGGCAATAAAAAACTAAACATGCTATTACTGACTAGTAAGTCATGATTTCAGTGCATAAACTCTTTTCCCATGTATACAATTCCAAAATGAACATACTAAAATGGGAGAAAATGTTTACACAATGGTCATTCAGAAGTTAAACACACTTCTTTGCAGTTGCATTGAAAACGTTACAGAGGCGCTGAAAAGCACTTTAAGGCAATAAAAAACTAAACATGCTATTACTGACTAGTAAGTCATGATTTCAGTGCATAAACTCTTTTCCCATGTATACAATTCCAAAAAGAACATACTAAAATGGGAGAAAATGTTTACACAATGGTCATTCAGAAGTTAAACACACTTCTTTGCAGTTGCATTGAAAACGTTACAGAGGCGCTGAAAAGCACTTTAAGGCAATAAAAAACTAAACATGCTATTACTGACTAGTAAGTCATGATTTCAGTGCATAAACTCTTTTCCCATGTATACAATTCCAAAATGAACATACTAAAATGGGAGAAAATGTTTACACAATGGTCATTCAGAAGTTAAACACACTTCTTTGCAGTTGCATTGAAAACGTTACAGAGGCGCTGAAAAGCACTTTAAGGCAATAAAAAACTAAACATGCTATTACTGACTAGTAAGTCATGATTTCAGTGCATAAACTCTTTTCCCATGTATACAATTCCAAAAAGAACATACTAAAATGGGAGAAAATGTTTACACAATGGTCATTCAGAAGTTAAACACACTTCTTTGCAGTTGCATTGAAAACGTTACAGAGGCGCTGAAAAGCACTTTAAGGCAATAAAAAACTAAACATGCTATTACTGACTAGTAAGTCATGATTTCAGTGCATAAACTCTTTTCCCATGTATACAACTCCAAAATGAACATACTAAAATGGGAGAAAATGTTTACACAATGGTCATTCAGAAGTTAAACACACTTCTTTGCAGTTGCATTGAAAACGTTACAAAGGCGCTGAAAAGCACTTTAAGGCAATAAAAAACTAAACATGCTATTACTGACTAGAAAGTCATGATTTCAGTGCATAAACTCTTTTCCCATGTATACAACTCCAAAAATGAACATACTAAAATGGGAGAAATTGTTTACACAATGGTCATTCAGAAGTTAAACACACTTCTTTGCAGTTGCATTGAAAACGTTACAGAGGCGCTGAAAAGCACTTTAAGGCAATAAAAAACTAAACATGCTATTAATGACTAGTAAGTCATGATTTCAGTGCATAAACTCTTTTCCCATGTATACAACTCCAAAATGAACATACTAAAATGGGAGAAATTGTTTACACAATGGTCATTCAGAAGTTAAACACACTTCTTTGCAGTTGCATTGAAAACGTTACAGAGGCGCTGAAAAGCACTTTAAGGCAATAAAAAACTAAACATGCTATTACTGACTAGTAAGTCATGATTTCAGTGCATAAACTCTTTTCCCATGTATACAACTCCAAAATGAACATACTAAAATGGGAGAAAATGTTTACACAATGGTCATTCAGAAGTTAAACACACTTCTTTGCAGTTGCATTGAAAACGTTACAAAGGCGCTGAAAAGCACTTTAAGGCAATAAAAAACTAAACATGCTATTACTGACTAGAAAGTCATGATTTCAGTGCATAAACTCTTTTCCCATGTATACAACTCCAAAAATGAACATACTAAAATGGGAGAAATTGTTTACACAATGGTCATTCAGAAGTTAAACACACTTCTTTGCAGTTGCATTGAAAACGTTACAGAGGCGCTGAAAAGCACTTTAAGGCAATAAAAAACTAAACATGCTATTACTGACTAGTAAGTCATGATTTCAGTGCATAAACTCTTTTCCCATGTATACAACTCCAAAATGAACATACTAAAATGGGAGAAAATGTTTACACAATGGTCATTCAGAAGTTAAACACACTTCTTTGCAGTTGCATTGAAAACGTTACAAAGGCGCTGAAAAGCACTTTAAGGCAATAAAAAACTAAACATGCTATTACTGACTAGAAAGTCATGATTTCAGTGCATAAACTCTTTTCCCATGTATACAACTCCAAAAATGAACATACTAAAATGGGAGAAATTGTTTACACAATGGTCATTCAGAAGTTAAACACACTTCTTTGCAGTTGCATTGAAAACGTTACAGAGGCGCTGAAAAGCACTTTAAGGCAATAAAAAACTAAACATGCTATTACTGACTAGTAAGTCATGATTTCAGTGCATAAACTCTTTTCCCATGTATACAATTCCAAAATGAACATACTAAAATGGGAGAAAATGTTTACACAATGGTCATTCAGAAGTTAAACACACTTCTTTGCAGTTGCATTGAAAACGTTACAGAGGCGCTGAAAAGCACTTTAAGGCAATAAAAAACTAAACATGCTATTACTGACTAGTAAGTCATGATTTCAGTGCATAAACTCTTTTCCCATGTATACAATTCCAAAATGAACATACTAAAATGGGAGAAAATGTTTACACAATGGTCATTCAGAAGTTAAACACACTTCTTTGCAGTTGCATTGAAAACGTTACAGAGGCGCTGAAAAGCACTTTAAGGCAATAAAAAACTAAACATGCTATTACTGACTAGTAAGTCATGATTTCAGTGCATAAACTCTTTTCCCATGTATACAATTCCAAAATGAACATACTAAAATGGGAGAAAATGTTTACACAATGGTCATTCAGAAGTTAAACACACTTCTTTGCAGTTGCATTGAAAACGTTACAGAGGCGCTAAAAAGCACTTTAAGGCAATAAAAAACTAAACATGCTATTACTGACTAGTAAGTCATGATTTCAGTGCATAAACTCTTTTCCCATGTATACAATTCCAAAAAGAACATACTAAAATGGGAGAAAATGTTTACACAATGGTCATTCAGAAGTTAAACACACTTCTTTGCAGTTGCATTGAAAACGTTACAGAGGCGCTGAAAAGCACTTTAAGGCAATAAAAAACTAAACATGCTATTACTGACTAGTAAGTCATGATTTCAGTGCATAAACTCTTTTCCCATGTATACAACTCCAAAATGAACATACTAAAATGGGAGAAAATGTTTACACAATGGTCATTCAGAAGTTAAACACACTTCTTTGCAGTTGCATTGAAAACGTTACAAAGGCGCTGAAAAGCACTTTAAGGCAATAAAAAACTAAACATGCTATTACTGACTAGAAAGTCATGATTTCAGTGCATAAACTCTTTTCCCATGTATACAACTCCAACAATGAACATACTAAAATGGGAGAAATTGTTTACACAATGGTCATTCAGAAGTTAAACACACTTCTTTGCAGTTGCATTGAAAACGTTACAGAGGCGCTGAAAAGCACTTTAAGGCAATAAAAAACTAAACATGCTATTACTGACTAGTAAGTCATGATTTCAGTGCATAAACTCTTTTCCCATGTATACAACTCCAAAATGAACATACTAAAATGGGAGAAATTGTTTACACAATGGTCATTCAGAAGTTAAACACACTTCTTTGCAGTTGCATTGAAAACGTTACAGAGGCGCTGAAAAGCACTTTAAGGCAATAAAAAACTAAACATGCTATTACTGACTAGTAAGTCATGATTTCAGTGCATAAACTCTTTTCCCATGTATACAACTCCAAAATGAACATACTAAAATGGGAGAAAATGTTTACACAATGGTCATTCAGAAGTTAAACACACTTCTTTGCAGTTGCATTGAAAACGTTACAAAGGCGCTGAAAAGCACTTTAAGGCAATAAAAAACTAAACATGCTATTACTGACTAGAAAGTCATGATTTCAGTGCATAAACTCTTTTCCCATGTATACAACTCCAAAAATGAACATACTAAAATGGGAGAAATTGTTTACACAATGGTCATTCAGAAGTTAAACACACTTCTTTGCAGTTGCATTGAAAACGTTACAGAGGCGCTGAAAAGCACTTTAAGGCAATAAAAAACTAAACATGCTATTACTGACTAGTAAGTCATGATTTCAGTGCATAAACTCTTTTCCCATGTATACAATTCCAAAATGAACATACTAAAATGGGAGAAAATGTTTACACAATGGTCATTCAGAAGTTAAACACACTTCTTTGCAGTTGCATTGAAAACGTTACAGAGGCGCTGAAAAGCACTTTAAGCAATAAAAAACTAAACATGCTATTACTGACTAGTAAGTCATGATTTCAGTGCATAAACTCTTTTCCCATGTATACAATTCCAAAATGAACATACTAAAATGGGAGAAAATGTTTACACAATGGTCATTCAGAAGTTAAACACACTTCTTTGCAGTTGCATTGAAAACGTTACAGAGGCGCTGAAAAGCACTTTAAGGCAATAAAAAACTAAACATGCTATTACTGACTAGTAAGTCATGATTTCAGTGCATAAACTCTTTTCCCATGTATACAATTCCAAAATGAACATACTAAAATGGGAGAAAATGTTTACACAATGGTCATTCAGAAGTTAAACACACTTCTTTGCAGTTGCATTGAAAACGTTACAGAGGCGCTAAAAAGCACTTTAAGGCAATAAAAAACTAAACATGCTATTACTGACTAGTAAGTCATGATTTCAGTGCATAAACTCTTTTCCCATGTATACAATTCCAAAAAGAACATACTAAAATGGGAGAAAATGTTTACACAATGGTCATTCAGAAGTTAAACACACTTCTTTGCAGTTGCATTGAAAACGTTACAGAGGCGCTGAAAAGCACTTTAAGGCAATAAAAAACTAAACATGCTATTACTGACTAGTAAGTCATGATTTCAGTGCATAAACTCTTTTCCCATGTATACAACTCCAAAATGAACATACTAAAATGGGAGAAAATGTTTACACAATGGTCATTCAGAAGTTAAACACACTTCTTTGCAGTTGCATTGAAAACGTTACAAAGGCGCTGAAAAGCACTTTAAGGCAATAAAAAACTAAACATGCTATTACTGACTAGAAAGTCATGATTTCAGTGCATAAACTCTTTTCCCATGTATACAACTCCAACAATGAACATACTAAAATGGGAGAAATTGTTTACACAATGGTCATTCAGAAGTTAAACACACTTCTTTGCAGTTGCATTGAAAACGTTACAGAGGCGCTGAAAAGCACTTTAAGGCAATAAAAAACTAAACATGCTATTACTGACTAGTAAGTCATGATTTCAGTGCATAAACTCTTTTCCCATGTATACAACTCCAAAATGAACATACTAAAATGGGAGAAAATGTTTACACAATGGTCATTCAGAAGTTAAACACACTTCTTTGCAGTTGCATTGAAAACGTTACAGAGGCGCTGAAAAGCACTTTAAGGCAATAAAAAACTAAACATGCTATTACTGACTAGTAAGTCATGATTTCAGTGCATAAACTCTTTTCCCATGTATACAACTCCAAAATGAACATACTAAAATGGGAGAAAATGTTTACACAATGGTCATTCAGAAGTTAAACACACTTCTTTGCAGTTGCATTGAAAACGTTACAGAGGCGCTGAAAAGCACTTTAAGGCAATAAAAAACTAAACATGCTATTACTGACTAGTAAGTCATGATTTCAGTGCATAAACTCTTTTCCCATGTATACAATTCCAAAATGAACATACTAAAATGGGAGAAAATGTTTACACAATGGTCATTCAGAAGTTAAACACACTTCTTTGCAGTTGCATTGAAAACGTTACAGAGGCGCTGAAAAGCACTTTAAGGCAATAAAAAACTAAACATGCTATTAATGACTAGTAAGTCATGATTTCAGTGCATAAACTCTTTTCCCATGTATACAATTCCAAAATGAACATACTAAAATGGGAGAAAATGTTTACACAATGGTCATTCAGAAGTTAAACACACTTCTTTGCAGTTGCATTGAAAACGTTACAGAGGCGCTGAAAAGCACTTTAAGGCAATAAAAAACTAAACATGCTATTACTGACTAGTAAGTCATGATTTCAGTGCATAAACTCTTTTCCCATGTATACAACTCCAAAATGAACATACTAAAATGGGAGAAAATGTTTACACAATGGTCATTCAGAAGTTAAACACACTTCTTTGCAGTTGCATTGAAAACGTTACAGAGGCGCTGAAAAGCACTTTAAGGCAATAAAAAACTAAACATGCTATTACTGACTAGTAAGTCATGATTTCAGTGCATAAACTCTTTTCCCATGTATACAATTCCAAAATGAACATACTAAAATGGGAGAAAATGTTTACACAATGGTCATTCAGAAGTTAAACACACTTCTTTGCAGTTGCATTGAAAACGTTACAGAGGCGCTGAAAAGCACTTTAAGGCAATAAAAAACTAAACATGCTATTAATGACTAGTAAGTCATGATTTCAGTGCATAAACTCTTTTCCCATGTAGACAATTCCAAAATGAACATACTAAAATGGGAGAAAATGTTTACACAATGGTCATTCAGAAGTTAAACACACTTCTTTGCAGTTGCATTGAAAACGTTACAGAGGCGCTGAAAAGCACTTTAAGGCAATAAAAAACTAAACATGCTATTACTGACTAGTAAGTCATGATTTCAGTGCATAAACTCTTTTCCCATGTATACAACTCCAAAATGAACATACTAAAATGGGAGAAAATGTTTACACAATGGTCATTCAGAAGTTAAACACACTTCTTTGCAGTTGCATTGAAAACGTTACAGAGGCGCTGAAAAGCACTTTAAGGCAATAAAAAACTAAACATGCTATTACTGACTAGTAAGTCATGATTTCAGTGCATAAACTCTTTTCCCATGTATACAATTCCAAAATGAACATACTAAAATGGGAGAAAATGTTTACACAATGGTCATTCAGAAGTTAAACACACTTCTTTGCAGTTGCATTGAAAACGTTACAGAGGCGCTGAAAAGCACTTTAAGGCAATAAAAAACTAAACATGCTATTACTGACTAGTAAGTCATGATTTCAGTGCATAAACTCTTTTCCCATGTATACAATTCCAAAATGAACATACTAAAATGGGAGAAAATGTTTACACAATGGTCATTCAGAAGTTAAACACACTTCTTTGCAGTTGCATTGAAAACGTTACAGAGGCGCTGAAAAGCACTTTAAGGCAATAAAAAACTAAACATGCTATTACTGACTAGTAAGTCATGATTTCAGTGCATAAACTCTTTTCCCATGTATACAGTTCCAAAATGAACATACTAAAATGGGAGAAAATGTTTACACAATGGTCATTCAGAAGTTAAACACACTTCTTTGCAGTTGCATTGAAAACGTTACAGAGGCGCTGAAAAGCACTTTAAGGCAATACAAAACTAAACATGCTATTACTGACTAGTAAGTCATGATTTCAGTGCATAAACTCTTTTCCCATGTATACAATTCCAAAATGAACATACTAAAATGGGAGAAAATGTTTACACAATGGTCATTCAGAAGTTAAACACACTTCTTTGCAGTTGCATTGAAAACGTTACAGAGGCGCTGAAAAGCACTTTAAGGCAATAAAAAACTAAACATGCTATTAATGACTAGTAATTCATGATTTCAGTGCATAAACTCTTTTCCCATGTATACAATTCCAAAATGAACATACTAAAATGGGAGAAAATGTTTACACAATGGTCATTCAGAAGTTAAACACACTTCTTTGCAGTTGCATTGAAAACGTTACAGAGGTGCTGAAAAGCACTTTAAGGCAATAAAAAACTAAACATGCTATTACTGACTAGTAAGTCATGATTTCAGTGCATAAACTCTTTTCCCATGTATACAACTCCAAAATGAACATACTAAAATGGGAGAAAATGTTTACACAATGGTCATTCAGAAGTTAAACACACTTCTTTGCAGTTGCATTGAAAACGTTACAGAGGCGCTGAAAAGCACTTTAAGGCAATAAAAAACTAAACATGCTATTACTGACTAGTAAGTCATGATTTCAGTGCATAAACTCTTTTCCCATGTATACAATTCCAAAATGAACATACTAAAATGGGAGAAAATGTTTACACAATGGTCATTCAGAAGTTAAACACACTTCTTTGCAGTTGCATTGAAAACGTTACAGAGGCGCTGAAAAGCACTTTAAGGCAATAAAAAACTAAACATGCTATTACTGACTAGTAAGTCATGATTTCAGTGCATAAACTCTTTTCCCATGTATACAACTCCAAAATGAACATACTAAAATGGGAGAAAATGTTTACACAATGGTCATTCAGAAGTTAAACACACTTCTTTGCAGTTGCATTGAAAACGTTACAGAGGCGCTGAAAAGCACTTTAAGGCAATAAAAAACTAAACATGCTATTACTGACTAGTAAGTCATGATTTCAGTGCATAAACTCTTTTCCCATGTATACAATTCCAAAATGAACATACTAAAATGGGAGAAAATGTTTACACAATGGTCATTCAGAAGTTAAACACACTTCTTTGCAGTTGCATTGAAAACGTTACAGAGGCGCTGAAAAGCACTTTAAGGCAATAAAAAACTAAACATGCTATTAATGACTAGTAATTCATGATTTCAGTGCATAAACTTTTTTCCCATGTATACAATTCCAAAATGAACATACTTAAATGGGAGAAAATGTTTACACAATGGTCATTCAGAAGTTAAACACACTTCTTTGCAGTTGCATTGAAAACGTTACAGAGGCGCTGAAAAGCACTTTAAGGCAATAAAAAACTAAACATGCTATTAATGACTAGTAATTCATGATTTCAGTGCATAAACTCTTTTCCCATGTATACAATTCCAAAATGAACATACTTAAATGGGAGAAAATGTTTACACAATGGTCATTCAGAAGTTAAACACACTTCTTTGCAGTTGCATTGAAAACGTTACAGAGGTGCTGAAAAGCACTTTAAGGCAATAAAAAACTAAACATGCTATTACTGACTAGTAAGTCATGATTTCAGTGCATAAACTCTTTTCCCATGTATACAACTCCAAAATGAACATACTAAAATGGGAGAAAATGTTTACACAATGGTCATTCAGAAGTTAAACACACTTCTTTGCAGTTGCATTGAAAACGTTACAGAGGCGCTGAAAAGCACTTTAAGGCAATAAAAAACTAAACATGCTATTACTGACTAGTAAGTCATGATTTCAGTGCATAAACTCTTTTCCCATGTATACAATTCCAAAATGAACATACTAAAATGGGAGAAAATGTTTACACAATGGTCATTCAGAAGTTAAACACACTTCTTTGCAGTTGCATTGAAAACGTTACAGAGGCGCTGAAAAGCACTTTAAGGCAATAAAAAACTAAACATGCTATTACTGACTAGTAAGTCATGATTTCAGTGCATAAACTCTTTTCCCATGTATACAACTCCAAAATGAACATACTAAAATGGGAGAAAATGTTTACACAATGGTCATTCAGAAGTTAAACACACTTCTTTGCAGTTGCATTGAAAACGTTACAGAGGCGCTGAAAAGCACTTTAAGGCAATAAAAAACTAAACATGCTATTACTGACTAGTAAGTCATGATTTCAGTGCATAAACTCTTTTCCCATGTATACAATTCCAAAATGAACATACTAAAATGGGAGAAAATGTTTACACAATGGTCATTCAGAAGTTAAACACACTTCTTTGCAGTTGCATTGAAAACGTTACAGAGGCGCTGAAAAGCACTTTAAGGCAATAAAAAACTAAACATGCTATTACTGACTAGTAAGTCATGATTTCAGTGCATAAACTCTTTTCCCATGTATACAATTCCAAAATGAACATACTAAAATGGGAGAAAATGTTTACACAATGGTCATTCAGAAGTTAAACACACTTCTTTGCAGTTGCATTGAAAACGTTACAGAGGCGCTGAAAAGCACTTTAAGGCAATAAAAAACTAAACATGCTATTACTGACTAGTAAGTCATGATTTCAGTGCATAAACTCTTTTCCCATGTATACAATTCCAAAAAGAACATACTAAAATGGGAGAAAATGTTTACACAATGGTCATTCAGAAGTTAAACACACTTCTTTGCAGTTGCATTGAAAACGTTACAGAGGCGCTGAAAAGCACTTTAAGGCAATAAAAAACTAAACATGCTATTAATGACTAGTAATTCATGATTTCAGTGCATAAACTTTTTTCCCATGTATACAATTCCAAAATGAACATACTTAAATGGGAGAAAATGTTTACACAATGGTCATTCAGAAGTTAAACACACTTCTTTGCAGTTGCATTGAAAACGTTACAGAGGCGCTGAAAAGCACTTTAAGGCAATAAAAAACTAAACATGCTATTAATGACTAGTAATTCATGATTTCAGTGCATAAACTCTTTTCCCATGTATACAATTCCAAAATGAACATACTTAAATGGGAGAAAATGTTTACACAATGGTCATTCAGAAGTTAAACACACTTCTTTGCAGTTGCATTGAAAACGTTACAGAGGTGCTGAAAAGCACTTTAAGGCAATAAAAAACTAAACATGCTATTACTGACTAGTAAGTCATGATTTCAGTGCATAAACTCTTTTCCCATGTATACAACTCCAAAATGAACATACTAAAATGGGAGAAAATGTTTACACAATGGTCATTCAGAAGTTAAACACACTTCTTTGCAGTTGCATTGAAAACGTTACAGAGGCGCTGAAAAGCACTTTAAGGCAATAAAAAACTAAACATGCTATTACTGACTAGTAAGTCATGATTTCAGTGCATAAACTCTTTTCCCATGTATACAATTCCAAAATGAACATACTAAAATGGGAGAAAATGTTTACACAATGGTCATTCAGAAGTTAAACACACTTCTTTGCAGTTGCATTGAAAACGTTACAGAGGCGCTGAAAAGCACTTTAAGGCAATAAAAAACTAAACATGCTATTACTGACTAGTAAGTCATGATTTCAGTGCATAAACTCTTTTCCCATGTATACAGTTCCAAAATGAACATACTAAAATGGGAGAAAATGTTTACACAATGGTCATTCAGAAGTTAAACACACTTCTTTGCAGTTGCATTGAAAACGTTACAGAGGCGCTGAAAAGCACTTTAAGGCAATACAAAACTAAACATGCTATTACTGACTAGTAAGTCATGATTTCAGTGCATAAACTCTTTTCCCATGTATACAATTCCAAAATGAACATACTAAAATGGGAGAAAATGTTTACACAATGGTCATTCAGAAGTTAAACACACTTCTTTGCAGTTGCATTGAAAACGTTACAGAGGCGCTGAAAAGCACTTTAAGGCAATAAAAAACTAAACATGCTATTAATGACTAGTAATTCATGATTTCAGTGCATAAACTCTTTTCCCATGTATACAATTCCAAAATGAACATACTAAAATGGGAGAAAATGTTTACACAATGGTCATTCAGAAGTTAAACACACTTCTTTGCAGTTGCATTGAAAACGTTACAGAGGTGCTGAAAAGCACTTTAAGGCAATAAAAAACTAAACATGCTATTACTGACTAGTAAGTCATGATTTCAGTGCATAAACTCTTTTCCCATGTATACAACTCCAAAATGAACATACTAAAATGGGAGAAAATGTTTACACAATGGTCATTCAGAAGTTAAACACACTTCTTTGCAGTTGCATTGAAAACGTTACAGAGGCGCTGAAAAGCACTTTAAGGCAATAAAAAACTAAACATGCTATTACTGACTAGTAAGTCATGATTTCAGTGCATAAACTCTTTTCCCATGTATACAATTCCAAAATGAACATACTAAAATGGGAGAAAATGTTTACACAATGGTCATTCAGAAGTTAAACACACTTCTTTGCAGTTGCATTGAAAACGTTACAGAGGCGCTGAAAAGCACTTTAAGGCAATAAAAAACTAAACATGCTATTACTGACTAGTAAGTCATGATTTCAGTGCATAAACTCTTTTCCCATGTATACAACTCCAAAATGAACATACTAAAATGGGAGAAAATGTTTACACAATGGTCATTCAGAAGTTAAACACACTTCTTTGCAGTTGCATTGAAAACGTTACAGAGGCGCTGAAAAGCACTTTAAGGCAATAAAAAACTAAACATGCTATTACTGACTAGTAAGTCATGATTTCAGTGCATAAACTCTTTTCCCATGTATACAATTCCAAAATGAACATACTAAAATGGGAGAAAATGTTTACACAATGGTCATTCAGAAGTTAAACACACTTCTTTGCAGTTGCATTGAAAACGTTACAGAGGCGCTGAAAAGCACTTTAAGGCAATAAAAAACTAAACATGCTATTACTGACTAGTAAGTCATGATTTCAGTGCATAAACTCTTTTCCCATGTATACAATTCCAAAATGAACATACTAAAATGGGAGAAAATGTTTACACAATGGTCATTCAGAAGTTAAACACACTTCTTTGCAGTTGCATTGAAAACGTTACAGAGGCGCTGAAAAGCACTTTAAGGCAATAAAAAACTAAACATGCTATTACTGACTAGTAAGTCATGATTTCAGTGCATAAACTCTTTTCCCATGTATACAATTCCAAAAAGAACATACTAAAATGGGAGAAAATGTTTACACAATGGTCATTCAGAAGTTAAACACACTTCTTTGCAGTTGCATTGAAAACGTTACAGAGGCGCTGAAAAGCACTTTAAGGCAATAAAAAACTAAACATGCTATTAATGACTAGTAATTCATGATTTCAGTGCATAAACTTTTTTCCCATGTATACAATTCCAAAATGAACATACTTAAATGGGAGAAAATGTTTACACAATGGTCATTCAGAAGTTAAACACACTTCTTTGCAGTTGCATTGAAAACGTTACAGAGGCGCTGAAAAGCACTTTAAGGCAATAAAAAACTAAACATGCTATTAATGACTAGTAATTCATGATTTCAGTGCATAAACTCTTTTCCCATGTATACAATTCCAAAATGAACATACTTAAATGGGAGAAAATGTTTACACAATGGTCATTCAGAAGTTAAACACACTTCTTTGCAGTTGCATTGAAAACGTTACAGAGGTGCTGAAAAGCACTTTAAGGCAATAAAAAACTAAACATGCTATTACTGACTAGTAAGTCATGATTTCAGTGCATAAACTCTTTTCCCATGTATACAACTCCAAAATGAACATACTAAAATGGGAGAAAATGTTTACACAATGGTCATTCAGAAGTTAAACACACTTCTTTGCAGTTGCATTGAAAACGTTACAGAGGCGCTGAAAAGCACTTTAAGGCAATAAAAAACTAAACATGCTATTACTGACTAGTAAGTCATGATTTCAGTGCATAAACTCTTTTCCCATGTATACAATTCCAAAATGAACATACTAAAATGGGAGAAAATGTTTACACAATGGTCATTCAGAAGTTAAACACACTTCTTTGCAGTTGCATTGAAAACGTTACAGAGGCGCTGAAAAGCACTTTAAGGCAATAAAAAACTAAACATGCTATTACTGACTAGTAAGTCATGATTTCAGTGCATAAACTCTTTTCCCATGTATACAACTCCAAAATGAACATACTAAAATGGGAGAAAATGTTTACACAATGGTCATTCAGAAGTTAAACACACTTCTTTGCAGTTGCATTGAAAACGTTACAGAGGCGCTGAAAAGCACTTTAAGGCAATAAAAAACTAAACATGCTATTACTGACTAGTAAGTCATGATTTCAGTGCATAAACTCTTTTCCCATGTATACAATTCCAAAATGAACATACTAAAATGGGAGAAAATGTTTACACAATGGTCATTCAGAAGTTAAACACACTTCTTTGCAGTTGCATTGAAAACGTTACAGAGGCGCTGAAAAGCACTTTAAGGCAATAAAAAACTAAACATGCTATTACTGACTAGTAAGTCATGATTTCAGTGCATAAACTCTTTTCCCATGTATACAATTCCAAAATGAACATACTAAAATGGGAGAAAATGTTTACACAATGGTCATTCAGAAGTTAAACACACTTCTTTGCAGTTGCATTGAAAACGTTACAGAGGCGCTGAAAAGCACTTTAAGGCAATAAAAAACTAAACATGCTATTACTGACTAGTAAGTCATGATTTCAGTGCATAAACTCTTTTCCCATGTATACAATTCCAAAAAGAACATACTAAAATGGGAGAAAATGTTTACACAATGGTCATTCAGAAGTTAAACACACTTCTTTGCAGTTGCATTGAAAACGTTACAGAGGCGCTGAAAAGCACTTTAAGGCAATAAAAAACTAAACATGCTATTAATGACTAGTAATTCATGATTTCAGTGCATAAACTTTTTTCCCATGTATACAATTCCAAAATGAACATACTTAAATGGGAGAAAATGTTTACACAATGGTCATTCAGAAGTTAAACACACTTCTTTGCAGTTGCATTGAAAACGTTACAGAGGCGCTGAAAAGCACTTTAAGGCAATAAAAAACTAAACATGCTATTAATGACTAGTAATTCATGATTTCAGTGCATAAACTCTTTTCCCATGTATACAATTCCAAAATGAACATACTTAAATGGGAGAAAATGTTTACACAATGGTCATTCAGAAGTTAAACACACTTCTTTGCAGTTGCATTGAAAACGTTACAGAGGTGCTGAAAAGCACTTTAAGGCAATAAAAAACTAAACATGCTATTACTGACTAGTAAGTCATGATTTCAGTGCATAAACTCTTTTCCCATGTATACAACTCCAAAATGAACATACTAAAATGGGAGAAAATGTTTACACAATGGTCATTCAGAAGTTAAACACACTTCTTTGCAGTTGCATTGAAAACGTTACAGAGGCGCTGAAAAGCACTTTAAGGCAATAAAAAACTAAACATGCTATTACTGACTAGTAAGTCATGATTTCAGTGCATAAACTCTTTTCCCATGTATACAATTCCAAAATGAACATACTAAAATGGGAGAAAATGTTTACACAATGGTCATTCAGAAGTTAAACACACTTCTTTGCAGTTGCATTGAAAACGTTACAGAGGCGCTGAAAAGCACTTTAAGGCAATAAAAAACTAAACATGCTATTACTGACTAGTAAGTCATGATTTCAGTGCATAAACTCTTTTCCCATGTATACAGTTCCAAAATGAACATACTAAAATGGGAGAAAATGTTTACACAATGGTCATTCAGAAGTTAAACACACTTCTTTGCAGTTGCATTGAAAACGTTACAGAGGCGCTGAAAAGCACTTTAAGGCAATACAAAACTAAACATGCTATTACTGACTAGTAAGTCATGATTTCAGTGCATAAACTCTTTTCCCATGTATACAATTCCAAAATGAACATACTAAAATGGGAGAAAATGTTTACACAATGGTCATTCAGAAGTTAAACACACTTCTTTGCAGTTGCATTGAAAACGTTACAGAGGCGCTGAAAAGCACTTTAAGGCAATAAAAAACTAAACATGCTATTAATGACTAGTAATTCATGATTTCAGTGCATAAACTCTTTTCCCATGTATACAATTCCAAAATGAACATACTAAAATGGGAGAAAATGTTTACACAATGGTCATTCAGAAGTTAAACACACTTCTTTGCAGTTGCATTGAAAACGTTACAGAGGTGCTGAAAAGCACTTTAAGGCAATAAAAAACTAAACATGCTATTACTGACTAGTAAGTCATGATTTCAGTGCATAAACTCTTTTCCCATGTATACAATTCCAAAATGAACATACTAAAATGGGAGAAAATGTTTACACAATGGTCATTCAGAAGTTAAACACACTTCTTTGCAGTTGCATTGAAAACGTTACAGAGGCGCTGAAAAGCACTTTAAGGCAATAAAAAACTAAACATGCTATTACTGACTAGTAAGTCATGATTTCAGTGCATAAACTCTTTTCCCATGTATACAATTCCAAAATGAACATACTAAAATGGGAGAAAATGTTTACACAATGGTCATTCAGAAGTTAAACACACTTCTTTGCAGTTGCATTGAAAACGTTACAGAGGCGCTGAAAAGCACTTTAAGGCAATAAAAAACTAAACATGCTATTACTGACTAGTAAGTCATGATTTCAGTGCATAAACTCTTTTCCCATGTATACAATTCCAAAAAGAACATACTAAAATGGGAGAAAATGTTTACACAATGGTCATTCAGAAGTTAAACACACTTCTTTGCAGTTGCATTGAAAACGTTACAGAGGCGCTGAAAAGCACTTTAAGGCAATAAAAAACTAAACATGCTATTAATGACTAGTAATTCATGATTTCAGTGCATAAACTTTTTTCCCATGTATACAATTCCAAAATGAACATACTTAAATGGGAGAAAATGTTTACACAATGGTCATTCAGAAGTTAAACACACTTCTTTGCAGTTGCATTGAAAACGTTACAGAGGCGCTGAAAAGCACTTTAAGGCAATAAAAAACTAAACATGCTATTAATGACTAGTAATTCATGATTTCAGTGCATAAACTCTTTTCCCATGTATACAATTCCAAAATGAACATACTTAAATGGGAGAAAATGTTTACACAATGGTCATTCAGAAGTTAAACACACTTCTTTGCAGTTGCATTGAAAACGTTACAGAGGTGCTGAAAAGCACTTTAAGGCAATAAAAAACTAAACATGCTATTACTGACTAGTAAGTCATGATTTCAGTGCATAAACTCTTTTCCCATGTATACAACTCCAAAATGAACATACTAAAATGGGAGAAAATGTTTACACAATGGTCATTCAGAAGTTAAACACACTTCTTTGCAGTTGCATTGAAAACGTTACAGAGGCGCTGAAAAGCACTTTAAGGCAATAAAAAACTAAACATGCTATTACTGACTAGTAAGTCATGATTTCAGTGCATAAACTCTTTTCCCATGTATACAATTCCAAAATGAACATACTAAAATGGGAGAAAATGTTTACACAATGGTCATTCAGAAGTTAAACACACTTCTTTGCAGTTGCATTGAAAACGTTACAGAGGCGCTGAAAAGCACTTTAAGGCAATAAAAAACTAAACATGCTATTACTGACTAGTAAGTCATGATTTCAGTGCATAAACTCTTTTCCCATGTATACAGTTCCAAAATGAACATACTAAAATGGGAGAAAATGTTTACACAATGGTCATTCAGAAGTTAAACACACTTCTTTGCAGTTGCATTGAAAACGTTACAGAGGCGCTGAAAAGCACTTTAAGGCAATACAAAACTAAACATGCTATTACTGACTAGTAAGTCATGATTTCAGTGCATAAACTCTTTTCCCATGTATACAATTCCAAAATGAACATACTAAAATGGGAGAAAATGTTTACACAATGGTCATTCAGAAGTTAAACACACTTCTTTGCAGTTGCATTGAAAACGTTACAGAGGCGCTGAAAAGCACTTTAAGGCAATAAAAAACTAAACATGCTATTAATGACTAGTAATTCATGATTTCAGTGCATAAACTCTTTTCCCATGTATACAATTCCAAAATGAACATACTAAAATGGGAGAAAATGTTTACACAATGGTCATTCAGAAGTTAAACACACTTCTTTGCAGTTGCATTGAAAACGTTACAGAGGTGCTGAAAAGCACTTTAAGGCAATAAAAAACTAAACATGCTATTACTGACTAGTAAGTCATGATTTCAGTGCATAAACTCTTTTCCCATGTATACAACTCCAAAATGAACATACTAAAATGGGAGAAAATGTTTACACAATGGTCATTCAGAAGTTAAACACACTTCTTTGCAGTTGCATTGAAAACGTTACAGAGGCGCTGAAAAGCACTTTAAGGCAATAAAAAACTAAACATGCTATTACTGACTAGTAAGTCATGATTTCAGTGCATAAACTCTTTTCCCATGTATACAATTCCAAAATGAACATACTAAAATGGGAGAAAATGTTTACACAATGGTCATTCAGAAGTTAAACACACTTCTTTGCAGTTGCATTGAAAACGTTACAGAGGCGCTGAAAAGCACTTTAAGGCAATAAAAAACTAAACATGCTATTACTGACTAGTAAGTCATGATTTCAGTGCATAAACTCTTTTCCCATGTATACAACTCCAAAATGAACATACTAAAATGGGAGAAAATGTTTACACAATGGTCATTCAGAAGTTAAACACACTTCTTTGCAGTTGCATTGAAAACGTTACAGAGGCGCTGAAAAGCACTTTAAGGCAATAAAAAACTAAACATGCTATTACTGACTAGTAAGTCATGATTTCAGTGCATAAACTCTTTTCCCATGTATACAATTCCAAAATGAACATACTAAAATGGGAGAAAATGTTTACACAATGGTCATTCAGAAGTTAAACACACTTCTTTGCAGTTGCATTGAAAACGTTACAGAGGCGCTGAAAAGCACTTTAAGGCAATAAAAAACTAAACATGCTATTACTGACTAGTAAGTCATGATTTCAGTGCATAAACTCTTTTCCCATGTATACAATTCCAAAATGAACATACTAAAATGGGAGAAAATGTTTACACAATGGTCATTCAGAAGTTAAACACACTTCTTTGCAGTTGCATTGAAAACGTTACAGAGGCGCTGAAAAGCACTTTAAGGCAATAAAAAACTAAACATGCTATTACTGACTAGTAAGTCATGATTTCAGTGCATAAACTCTTTTCCCATGTATACAATTCCAAAAAGAACATACTAAAATGGGAGAAAATGTTTACACAATGGTCATTCAGAAGTTAAACACACTTCTTTGCAGTTGCATTGAAAACGTTACAGAGGCGCTGAAAAGCACTTTAAGGCAATAAAAAACTAAACATGCTATTAATGACTAGTAATTCATGATTTCAGTGCATAAACTTTTTTCCCATGTATACAATTCCAAAATGAACATACTTAAATGGGAGAAAATGTTTACACAATGGTCATTCAGAAGTTAAACACACTTCTTTGCAGTTGCATTGAAAACGTTACAGAGGCGCTGAAAAGCACTTTAAGGCAATAAAAAACTAAACATGCTATTAATGACTAGTAATTCATGATTTCAGTGCATAAACTCTTTTCCCATGTATACAATTCCAAAATGAACATACTTAAATGGGAGAAAATGTTTACACAATGGTCATTCAGAAGTTAAACACACTTCTTTGCAGTTGCATTGAAAACGTTACAGAGGTGCTGAAAAGCACTTTAAGGCAATAAAAAACTAAACATGCTATTACTGACTAGTAAGTCATGATTTCAGTGCATAAACTCTTTTCCCATGTATACAACTCCAAAATGAACATACTAAAATGGGAGAAAATGTTTACACAATGGTCATTCAGAAGTTAAACACACTTCTTTGCAGTTGCATTGAAAACGTTACAGAGGCGCTGAAAAGCACTTTAAGGCAATAAAAAACTAAACATGCTATTACTGACTAGTAAGTCATGATTTCAGTGCATAAACTCTTTTCCCATGTATACAATTCCAAAATGAACATACTAAAATGGGAGAAAATGTTTACACAATGGTCATTCAGAAGTTAAACACACTTCTTTGCAGTTGCATTGAAAACGTTACAGAGGCGCTGAAAAGCACTTTAAGGCAATAAAAAACTAAACATGCTATTACTGACTAGTAAGTCATGATTTCAGTGCATAAACTCTTTTCCCATGTATACAGTTCCAAAATGAACATACTAAAATGGGAGAAAATGTTTACACAATGGTCATTCAGAAGTTAAACACACTTCTTTGCAGTTGCATTGAAAACGTTACAGAGGCGCTGAAAAGCACTTTAAGGCAATACAAAACTAAACATGCTATTACTGACTAGTAAGTCATGATTTCAGTGCATAAACTCTTTTCCCATGTATACAATTCCAAAATGAACATACTAAAATGGGAGAAAATGTTTACACAATGGTCATTCAGAAGTTAAACACACTTCTTTGCAGTTGCATTGAAAACGTTACAGAGGCGCTGAAAAGCACTTTAAGGCAATAAAAAACTAAACATGCTATTAATGACTAGTAATTCATGATTTCAGTGCATAAACTCTTTTCCCATGTATACAATTCCAAAATGAACATACTAAAATGGGAGAAAATGTTTACACAATGGTCATTCAGAAGTTAAACACACTTCTTTGCAGTTGCATTGAAAACGTTACAGAGGTGCTGAAAAGCACTTTAAGGCAATAAAAAACTAAACATGCTATTACTGACTAGTAAGTCATGATTTCAGTGCATAAACTCTTTTCCCATGTATACAATTCCAAAATGAACATACTAAAATGGGAGAAAATGTTTACACAATGGTCATTCAGAAGTTAAACACACTTCTTTGCAGTTGCATTGAAAACGTTACAGAGGCGCTGAAAAGCACTTTAAGGCAATAAAAAACTAAACATGCTATTACTGACTAGTAAGTCATGATTTCAGTGCATAAACTCTTTTCCCATGTATACAATTCCAAAATGAACATACTAAAATGGGAGAAAATGTTTACACAATGGTCATTCAGAAGTTAAACACACTTCTTTGCAGTTGCATTGAAAACGTTACAGAGGCGCTGAAAAGCACTTTAAGGCAATAAAAAACTAAACATGCTATTACTGACTAGTAAGTCATGATTTCAGTGCATAAACTCTTTTCCCATGTATACAATTCCAAAAAGAACATACTAAAATGGGAGAAAATGTTTACACAATGGTCATTCAGAAGTTAAACACACTTCTTTGCAGTTGCATTGAAAACGTTACAGAGGCGCTGAAAAGCACTTTAAGGCAATAAAAAACTAAACATGCTATTAATGACTAGTAATTCATGATTTCAGTGCATAAACTTTTTTCCCATGTATACAATTCCAAAATGAACATACTTAAATGGGAGAAAATGTTTACACAATGGTCATTCAGAAGTTAAACACACTTCTTTGCAGTTGCATTGAAAACGTTACAGAGGCGCTGAAAAGCACTTTAAGGCAATAAAAAACTAAACATGCTATTAATGACTAGTAATTCATGATTTCAGTGCATAAACTCTTTTCCCATGTATACAATTCCAAAATGAACATACTTAAATGGGAGAAAATGTTTACACAATGGTCATTCAGAAGTTAAACACACTTCTTTGCAGTTGCATTGAAAACGTTACAGAGGTGCTGAAAAGCACTTTAAGGCAATAAAAAACTAAACATGCTATTACTGACTAGTAAGTCATGATTTCAGTGCATAAACTCTTTTCCCATGTATACAACTCCAAAATGAACATACTAAAATGGGAGAAAATGTTTACACAATGGTCATTCAGAAGTTAAACACACTTCTTTGCAGTTGCATTGAAAACGTTACAGAGGCGCTGAAAAGCACTTTAAGGCAATAAAAAACTAAACATGCTATTACTGACTAGTAAGTCATGATTTCAGTGCATAAACTCTTTTCCCATGTATACAATTCCAAAATGAACATACTAAAATGGGAGAAAATGTTTACACAATGGTCATTCAGAAGTTAAACACACTTCTTTGCAGTTGCATTGAAAACGTTACAGAGGCGCTGAAAAGCACTTTAAGGCAATAAAAAACTAAACATGCTATTACTGACTAGTAAGTCATGATTTCAGTGCATAAACTCTTTTCCCATGTATACAGTTCCAAAATGAACATACTAAAATGGGAGAAAATGTTTACACAATGGTCATTCAGAAGTTAAACACACTTCTTTGCAGTTGCATTGAAAACGTTACAGAGGCGCTGAAAAGCACTTTAAGGCAATACAAAACTAAACATGCTATTACTGACTAGTAAGTCATGATTTCAGTGCATAAACTCTTTTCCCATGTATACAATTCCAAAATGAACATACTAAAATGGGAGAAAATGTTTACACAATGGTCATTCAGAAGTTAAACACACTTCTTTGCAGTTGCATTGAAAACGTTACAGAGGCGCTGAAAAGCACTTTAAGGCAATAAAAAACTAAACATGCTATTAATGACTAGTAATTCATGATTTCAGTGCATAAACTCTTTTCCCATGTATACAATTCCAAAATGAACATACTAAAATGGGAGAAAATGTTTACACAATGGTCATTCAGAAGTTAAACACACTTCTTTGCAGTTGCATTGAAAACGTTACAGAGGTGCTGAAAAGCACTTTAAGGCAATAAAAAACTAAACATGCTATTACTGACTAGTAAGTCATGATTTCAGTGCATAAACTCTTTTCCCATGTATACAACTCCAAAATGAACATACTAAAATGGGAGAAAATGTTTACACAATGGTCATTCAGAAGTTAAACACACTTCTTTGCAGTTGCATTGAAAACGTTACAGAGGCGCTGAAAAGCACTTTAAGGCAATAAAAAACTAAACATGCTATTACTGACTAGTAAGTCATGATTTCAGTGCATAAACTCTTTTCCCATGTATACAATTCCAAAATGAACATACTAAAATGGGAGAAAATGTTTACACAATGGTCATTCAGAAGTTAAACACACTTCTTTGCAGTTGCATTGAAAACGTTACAGAGGCGCTGAAAAGCACTTTAAGGCAATAAAAAACTAAACATGCTATTACTGACTAGTAAGTCATGATTTCAGTGCATAAACTCTTTTCCCATGTATACAACTCCAAAATGAACATACTAAAATGGGAGAAAATGTTTACACAATGGTCATTCAGAAGTTAAACACACTTCTTTGCAGTTGCATTGAAAACGTTACAGAGGCGCTGAAAAGCACTTTAAGGCAATAAAAAACTAAACATGCTATTACTGACTAGTAAGTCATGATTTCAGTGCATAAACTCTTTTCCCATGTATACAATTCCAAAATGAACATACTAAAATGGGAGAAAATGTTTACACAATGGTCATTCAGAAGTTAAACACACTTCTTTGCAGTTGCATTGAAAACGTTACAGAGGCGCTGAAAAGCACTTTAAGGCAATAAAAAACTAAACATGCTATTACTGACTAGTAAGTCATGATTTCAGTGCATAAACTCTTTTCCCATGTATACAATTCCAAAATGAACATACTAAAATGGGAGAAAATGTTTACACAATGGTCATTCAGAAGTTAAACACACTTCTTTGCAGTTGCATTGAAAACGTTACAGAGGCGCTGAAAAGCACTTTAAGGCAATAAAAAACTAAACATGCTATTACTGACTAGTAAGTCATGATTTCAGTGCATAAACTCTTTTCCCATGTATACAATTCCAAAAAGAACATACTAAAATGGGAGAAAATGTTTACACAATGGTCATTCAGAAGTTAAACACACTTCTTTGCAGTTGCATTGAAAACGTTACAGAGGCGCTGAAAAGCACTTTAAGGCAATAAAAAACTAAACATGCTATTAATGACTAGTAATTCATGATTTCAGTGCATAAACTCTTTTCCCATGTATACAATTCCAAAATGAACATACTTAAATGGGAGAAAATGTTTACACAATGGTCATTCAGAAGTTAAACACACTTCTTTGCAGTTGCATTGAAAACGTTACAGAGGCGCTGAAAAGCACTTTAAGGCAATAAAAAACTAAACATGCTATTAATGACTAGTAATTCATGATTTCAGTGCATAAACTCTTTTCCCATGTATACAATTCCAAAATGAACATACTTAAATGGGAGAAAATGTTTACACAATGGTCATTCAGAAGTTAAACACACTTCTTTGCAGTTGCATTGAAAACGTTACAGAGGTGCTGAAAAGCACTTTAAGGCAATAAAAAACTAAACATGCTATTACTGACTAGTAAGTCATGATTTCAGTGCATAAACTCTTTTCCCATGTATACAACTCCAAAATGAACATACTAAAATGGGAGAAAATGTTTACACAATGGTCATTCAGAAGTTAAACACACTTCTTTGCAGTTGCATTGAAAACGTTACAGAGGCGCTGAAAAGCACTTTAAGGCAATAAAAAACTAAACATGCTATTACTGACTAGTAAGTCATGATTTCAGTGCATAAACTCTTTTCCCATGTATACAATTCCAAAATGAACATACTAAAATGGGAGAAAATGTTTACACAATGGTCATTCAGAAGTTAAACACACTTCTTTGCAGTTGCATTGAAAACGTTACAGAGGCGCTGAAAAGCACTTTAAGGCAATAAAAAACTAAACATGCTATTACTGACTAGTAAGTCATGATTTCAGTGCATAAACTCTTTTCCCATGTATACAATTCCAAAATGAACATACTAAAATGGGAGAAAATGTTTACACAATGGTCATTCAGAAGTTAAACACACTTCTTTGCAGTTGCATTGAAAACGTTACAGAGGCGCTGAAAAGCACTTTAAGGCAATAAAAAACTAAACATGCTATTACTGACTAGTAAGTCATGATTTCAGTGCATAAACTCTTTTCCCATGTATACAATTCCAAAAAGAACATACTAAAATGGGAGAAAATGTTTACACAATGGTCATTCAGAAGTTAAACACACTTCTTTGCAGTTGCATTGAAAACGTTACAAAGGCGCTGAAAAGCACTTTAAGGCAATAAAAAACTAAACATGCTATTAATGACTAGTAAGTCATGATTTCAGTGCATAAACTCTTTTCCCATGTATACAACTCCAAAATGAACATAATAAAATGGGAGAAATTGTTTACACAATGGTCATTCAGAAGTTAAACACACTTCTTTGCAGTTGCATTGAAAACGTTACAGAGGCGCTGAAAAGCACTTTAAGGCAATAAAAAACTAAACATGCTATTACTGACTAGTAAGTCATGATTTCAGTGCATAAACTCTT
This sequence comes from Neosalanx taihuensis, assembly GCA_030340665.1. NCBI lineage: Eukaryota > Metazoa > Chordata > Actinopteri > Osmeriformes > Salangidae > Neosalanx > Neosalanx taihuensis. The sequence continues at coordinate 7,582,584 of CM059307.1, forward strand.
TTCCCATGTATACAATTCCAAAATGAACATACTAAAATGGGAGAAAATGTTTACACAATGGTCATTCAGAAGTTAAACACACTTCTTTGCAGTTGCATTGAAAACGTTACAGAGGCGCTGAAAAGCACTTTAAGGCAATAAAAAACTAAACATGCTATTAATGACTAGTAAGTCATGATTTCAGTGCATAAACTCTTTTCCCATGTATACAATTCCAAAATGAACATACTAAAATGGGAGAAAATGTTTACACAATGGTCATTCAGAAGTTAAACACACTTCTTTGCAGTTGCATTGAAAACGTTACAGAGGCGCTGAAAAGCACTTTAAGGCAATAAAAAACTAAACATGCTATTACTGACTAGTAAGTCATGATTTCAGTGCATAAACTCTTTTCCCATGTATACAACTCCAAAATGAACATACTAAAATGGGAGAAAATGTTTACACAATGGTCATTCAGAAGTTAAACACACTTCTTTGCAGTTGCATTGAAAACGTTACAGAGGCGCTGAAAAGCACTTTAAGGCAATAAAAAACTAAACATGCTATTACTGACTAGTAAGTCATGATTTCAGTGCATAAACTCTTTTCCCATGTATACAATTCCAAAATGAACATACTAAAATGGGAGAAAATGTTTACACAATGGTCATTCAGAAGTTAAACACACTTCTTTGCAGTTGCATTGAAAACGTTACAGAGGCGCTGAAAAGCACTTTAAGGCAATAAAAAACTAAACATGCTATTACTGACTAGTAAGTCATGATTTCAGTGCATAAACTCTTTTCCCATGTATACAATTCCAAAATGAACATACTAAAATGGGAGAAAATGTTTACACAATGGTCATTCAGAAGTTAAACACACTTCTTTGCAGTTGCATTGAAAACGTTACAGAGGCGCTGAAAAGCACTTTAAGGCAATAAAAAACTAAACATGCTATTACTGACTAGTAAGTCATGATTTCAGTGCATAAACTCTTTTCCCATGTATACAATTCCAAAAAGAACATACTAAAATGGGAGAAAATGTTTACACAATGGTCATTCAGAAGTTAAACACACTTCTTTGCAGTTGCATTGAAAACGTTACAAAGGCGCTGAAAAGCACTTTAAGGCAATAAAAAACTAAACATGCTATTAATGACTAGTAAGTCATGATTTCAGTGCATAAACTCTTTTCCCATGTATACAACTCCAAAATGAACATACTAAAATGGGAGAAAATGTTTACACAATGGTCATTCAGAAGTTAAACACACTTCTTTGCAGTTGCATTGAAAACGTTACAGAGGCGCTGAAAAGCACTTTAAGGCAATAAAAAACTAAACATGCTATTACTGACTAGTAAGTCATGATTTCAGTGCATAAACTCTTTTCCCATGTATACAATTCCAAAATGAACATACTAAAATGGGAGAAAATGTTTACACAATGGTCATTCAGAAGTTAAACACACTTCTTTGCAGTTGCATTGAAAACGTTACAGAGGCGCTGAAAAGCACTTTAAGGCAATAAAAAACTAAACATGCTATTACTGACTAGTAAGTCATGATTTCAGTGCATAAACTCTTTTCCCATGTATACAATTCCAAAATGAACATACTAAAATGGGAGAAAATGTTTACACAATGGTCATTCAGAAGTTAAACACACTTCTTTGCAGTTGCATTGAAAACGTTACAGAGGCGCTGAAAAGCACTTTAAGGCAATGAAAAACTAAACATGCTATTACTGACTAGTAAGTCATGATTTCAGTGCATAAACTCTTTTCCCATGTATACAATTCCAAAAAGAACATACTAAAATGGGAGAAAATGTTTACACAATGGTCATTCAGAAGTTAAACACACTTCTTTGCAGTTGCATTGAAAACGTTACAAAGGCGCTGAAAAGCACTTTAAGGCAATAAAAAACTAAACATGCTATTAATGACTAGTAAGTCATGATTTCAGTGCATAAACTCTTTTCCCATGTATACAACTCCAAAATGAACATAATAAAATGGGAGAAATTGTTTACACAATGGTCATTCAGAAGTTAAACACACTTCTTTGCAGTTGCATTGAAAACGTTACAGAGGCGCTGAAAAGCACTTTAAGGCAATAAAAAACTAAACATGCTATTACTGACTAGTAAGTCATGATTTCAGTGCATAAACTCTTTTCCCATGTATACAATTCCAAAATGAACATACTAAAATGGGAGAAAATGTTTACACAATGGTCATTCAGAAGTTAAACACACTTCTTTGCAGTTGCATTGAAAACGTTACAGAGGCGCTGAAAAGCACTTTAAGGCAATAAAAAACTAAACATGCTATTACTGACTAGTAAGTCATGATTTCAGTGCATAAACTCTTTTCCCATGTATACAATTCCAAAATGAACATACTAAAATGGGAGAAAATGTTTACACAATGGTCATTCAGAAGTTAAACACACTTCTTTGCAGTTGCATTGAAAACGTTACAGAGGCGCTGAAAAGCACTTTAAGGCAATGAAAAACTAAACATGCTATTACTGACTAGTAAGTCATGATTTCAGTGCATAAACTCTTTTCCCATGTATACAATTCCAAAAAGAACATACTAAAATGGGAGAAAATGTTTACACAATGGTCATTCAGAAGTTAAACACACTTCTTTGCAGTTGCATTGAAAACGTTACAAAGGCGCTGAAAAGCACTTTAAGGCAATAAAAAACTAAACATGCTATTAATGACTAGTAAGTCATGATTTCAGTGCATAAACTCTTTTCCCATGTATACAACTCCAAAATGAACATAATAAAATGGGAGAAATTGTTTACACAATGGTCATTCAGAAGTTAAACACACTTCTTTGCAGTTGCATTGAAAACGTTACAGAGGCGCTGAAAAGCACTTTAAGGCAATAAAAAACTAAACATGCTATTACTGACTAGTAAGTCATGATTTCAGTGCATAAACTCTTTTCCCATGTATACAATTCCAAAATGAACATACTAAAATGGGAGAAAATGTTTACACAATGGTCATTCAGAAGTTAAACACACTTCTTTGCAGTTGCATTGAAAACGTTACAGAGGCGCTGAAAAGCACTTTAAGGCAATAAAAAACTAAACATGCTATTAATGACTAGTAAGTCATGATTTCAGTGCATAAACTCTTTTCCCATGTATACAATTCCAAAATGAACATACTAAAATGGGAGAAAATGTTTACACAATGGTCATTCAGAAGTTAAACACACTTCTTTGCAGTTGCATTGAAAACGTTACAGAGGCGCTGAAAAGCACTTTAAGGCAATAAAAAACTAAACATGCTATTACTGACTAGTAAGTCATGATTTCAGTGCATAAACTCTTTTCCCATGTATACAACTCCAAAATGAACATACTAAAATGGGAGAAAATGTTTACACAATGGTCATTCAGAAGTTAAACACACTTCTTTGCAGTTGCATTGAAAACGTTACAGAGGCGCTGAAAAGCACTTTAAGGCAATAAAAAACTAAACATGCTATTACTGACTAGTAAGTCATGATTTCAGTGCATAAACTCTTTTCCCATGTATACAATTCCAAAATGAACATACTAAAATGGGAGAAAATGTTTACACAATGGTCATTCAGAAGTTAAACACACTTCTTTGCAGTTGCATTGAAAACGTTACAGAGGCGCTGAAAAGCACTTTAAGGCAATAAAAAACTAAACATGCCACTGATTCTTGAAACTTTGGCAAAAACATGTCCCACTAAGAAAAGTGCTAATTTTGTTGGAAATTAATACAACTTTCATGAATAAAAAGAATCAAGGTTATAATCAGGGGGTCCTTTGCACATATGTAAGGTTATTTTATAGGTTTATTTTTAATTTGTATTAATTTAATGATCATATACTGGCCCATTGTCTACAGAATCAGTAGTCCTCGGTTAGGAGATAATCTGTTTATCTTAATTAAAAAAACTAAAAGTAATAATTGAATTGAATAATATCTTAACCACGTGAAAGAGTACATTGTAATATGTATTAAAAAGTACAAACAGTGAGTTTTGAACAATGTTTACTATTATTTTGTGGATTGCTCAAAATGTGTCCCACATATTCGTCACCACCGTCAGATATTTATAAAAATCAATAAAATCTGGCAACTACAAGGTCAACTACATTCCTGGGGACCCCATTTTCAAACCTTCAGCTCTACTGCATGCTTCAATATCACTCAAGCTCCTGTAAGTTTGCTATATTCTCTTAAACTTGTTCATATTTTTGGACACTGCTACTGTCACAACCATAACATGTCAACACCGTGTCTTTCGTATAAAAAACACTAGATAAGATTATGACATAAATGTATACTTTTGAAGAAGAGGTCTGAAGTAGCTAGCAACAGAGGGGAAACAAGATGGCTAATATGAACAACTCATGCACATCATGTGAAAGAGTATTTTTTTGTCACCACCGTCAGACGTCACCACCGTCAGGTTTTCTGTCTGACGGTGGTGACGGACAGTCTGACGGGGGTGACAAAAATCTCCAGATGGTCCTCAACGGAGGCTGGAATATAATTGTTGATCACAATAAATACCAATATGACCTGTGATGTTTCATTAACCTCTTTTATATTTTTATATATGTACTTCCCCCTATATTTCTTCCATACAGGCTTACACTTAAGCAATATAGCACGAGTGAGAGGATGTTTGTGGATATCCTCACAGCTGTGGTTCGGCCGGGGAATGGGAATGGGGTACTTTTAATAATGATATTGCTTAATTTTACCTTATATTCCTTGAAAAATGTTTATCACAGTGCTCATGATTGTTATTTCTTGGACCAAATAGTTAGATAAGGTTGTTAAACAAGAAGTGATTGACTTGAGTGGTATACATTTCGGAATTGTATGTTGTAATGAGGCCACTGTCACCACCGTCAGATTAATGTCACCCCCGTCAGTTCTTAAGTCACCACCGTCAGAGGGAGTTTTATTTGTTTTAAATGAATATGCTTAAAATATGTTTCTTCAGTGCTGTTGACTTATTAAAGTAATAGTCTCTTTTAATCCAAAAATGTTTGTTAAATAAAAAAAACTTACTTTTTCTATTTAAGCTTAAAGTATACGTTGTATGATGTTAGATCCTTTAAAGGAGTACACGTGAAACAGTATAAAAAATGAACAATAGTGAATAATTAACATTTAACAGCATATATGTGTATTAAGAATGTCAGATAATGGTTTAAAAGACTTTAAATACATATTAGACCAAATACATAAAAAATAGTTTGCTTTTTATTGTGTCTGACGGTGTTGAAAAAAACAAAGTAATGACTGGGAAAATGCCTATTTTATGAAAAAAATACAAAATTTGGAGGTTGCACTGGTACATTGCTGAACAGCCAATACCTTGGTCTATAATGATATACCTTCACATTTTGTAATTTAACTAACTTTTTATTTTCAAAATTAAAAACTGTTTTATCCAAATCCCCAAGAATCAGTGATGCTATTACTGACTAGTAAGTCATGATTTCAGTGCATAAACTCTTTTCCCATGTATACAATTCCAAAATGAACATACTAAAATGGGAGAAAATGTTCACACAATTGTCATTCAGAAGTTAAACACACTTCTTTGCAGTTGCATTGAAAACGTTACAGAGGCGCTGAAAAGCACTTTAAGGCAATAAAAAACTAAACATGCTATTACTGACTAGTAAGTCATGATTTCAGTGCATAAACTCTTTTCCCATGTATACAATTCCAAAATGAACATACTAAAATGGGAGAAAATGTTTACACAATGGTCATTCAGAAGTTAAACACACTTCTTTGCAGTTGCATTGAAAACGTTACAGAGGCGCTGAAAAGCACTTTAAGGCAATAAAAAACTAAACATGCTATTACTGACTAGTAAGTCATGATTTCAGTGCATAAACTCTTTTCCCATGTATACAATTCCAAAAAGAACATACTAAAATGGGAGAAAATGTTTACACAATGGTCATTCAGAAGTTAAACACACTTCTTTGCAGTTGCATTGAAAACGTTACAAAGGCGCTGAAAAGCACTTTAAGGCAATAAAAAACTAAACATGCTATTAATGACTAGTAAGTCATGATTTCAGTGCATAAACTCTTTTCCCATGTATACAACTCCAAAATGAACATACTAAAATGGGAGAAAATGTTTACACAATGGTCATTCAGAAGTTAAACACACTTCTTTGCAGTTGCATTGAAAACGTTACAGAGGCGCTGAAAAGCACTTTAAGGCAATAAAAAACTAAACATGCTATTACTGACTAGTAAGTCATGATTTCAGTGCATAAACTCTTTTCCCATGTATACAACTCCAAAATGAACATACTAAAATGGGAGAAAATGTTTACACAATGGTCATTCAGAAGTTAAACACACTTCTTTGCAGTTGCATTGAAAACGTTACAAAGGCGCTGAAAAGCACTTTAAGGCAATAAAAAACTAAACATGCTATTAATGACTAGTAAGTCATGATTTCAGTGCATAAACTCTTTTCCCATGTATACAACTCCAAAATGAACATACTAAAATGGGAGAAAATGTTTACACAATGGTCATTCAGAAGTTAAACACACTTCTTTGCAGTTGCATTGAAAACGTTACAGAGGCGCTGAAAAGCACTTTAAGGCAATAAAAAACTAAACATGCTATTACTGACTAGTAAGTCATGATTTCAGTGCATAAACTCTTTTCCCATGTATACAATTCCAAAAAGAACATACTAAAATGGGAGAAAATGTTTACACAATGGTCATTCAGAAGTTAAACACACTTCTTTGCAGTTACATTGAAAACGTTACAGAGGCGCTGAAAAGCACTTTAAGGCAATAAAAAACTAAACATGCTATTACTGACTAGTAAGTCATGATTTCAGTGCATAAACTCTTTTCCCATGTATACAACTCCAAAATGAACATACTAAAATGGGAGAAAATGTTTACACAATGGTCATTCAGAAGTTAAACACACTTCTTTGCAGTTGCATTGAAAACGTTACAGAGGCGCTGAAAAGCACTTTAAGGCAATAAAAAACTAAACATGCTATTACTGACTAGTAAGTCATGATTTCAGTGCATAAACTCTTTTCCCATGTATACAACTCCAAAATGAACATACTAAAATGGGAGAAAATGTTTACACAATGGTCATTCAGAAGTTAAACACACTTCTTTGCAGTTGCATTGAAAACGTTACAAAGGCGCTGAAAAGCACTTTAAGGCAATAAAAAACTAAACATGCTATTAATGACTAGTAAGTCATGATTTCAGTGCATAAACTCTTTTCCCATGTATACAACTCCAAAATGAACATACTAAAATGGGAGAAAATGTTTACACAATGGTCATTCAGAAGTTAAACACACTTCTTTGCAGTTGCATTGAAAACGTTACAGAGGCGCTGAAAAGCACTTTAAGGCAATAAAAAACTAAACATGCTATTACTGACTAGTAAGTCATGATTTCAGTGCATAAACTCTTTTCCCATGTATACAATTCCAAAAAGAACATACTAAAATGGGAGAAAATGTTTACACAATGGTCATTCAGAAGTTAAACACACTTCTTTGCAGTTACATTGAAAACGTTACAGAGGCGCTGAAAAGCACTTTAAGGCAATAAAAAACTAAACATGCTATTACTGACTAGTAAGTCATGATTTCAGTGCATAAACTCTTTTCCCATGTATACAACTCCAAAATGAACATACTAAAATGGGAGAAAATGTTTACACAATGGTCATTCAGAAGTTAAACACACTTCTTTGCAGTTGCATTGAAAACGTTACAGAGGCGCTGAAAAGCACTTTAAGGCAATAAAAAACTAAACGTGCTATTACTGACTAGTAAGTCATGATTTCAGTGCATAAACTCTTTTCCCATGTATACAACTCCAAAATGAACATACTAAAATGGGAGAAATTGTTTACACAATGGTCATTCAGAAGTTAAACACACTTCTTTGCAGTTGCATTGAAAACGTTACAAAGGCGCTGAAAAGCACTTTAAGGCAATAAAAAACTAAACATGCTATTACTGACTAGTAAGTCATGATTTCAGTGCATAAACTCTTTTCCCATGTATACAATTCCAAAAAGAACATACTAAAATGGGAGAAAATGTTTACACAATGGTCATTCAGAAGTTAAACACACTTCTTTGCAGTTACATTGAAAACGTTACAGAGGCGCTGAAAAGCACTTTAAGGCAATAAAAAACTAAACATGCTATTACTGACTAGTAAGTCATGATTTCAGTGCATAAACTCTTTTCCCATGTATACAACTCCAAAATGAACATACTAAAATGGGAGAAAATGTTTACACAATGGTCATTCAGAAGTTAAACACACTTCTTTGCAGTTGCATTGAAAACGTTACAGAGGCGCTGAAAAGCACTTTAAGGCAATAAAAAACTAAACATGCTATTACTGACTAGTAAGTCATGATTTCAGTGCATAAACTCTTTTCCCATGTATACAACTCCAAAATGAACATACTAAAATGGGAGAAATTGTTTACACAATGGTCATTCAGAAGTTAAACACACTTCTTTGCAGTTACATTGAAAACGTTACAGAGGCGCTGAAAAGCACTTTAAGGCAATAAAAAACTAAACATGCTATTACTGACTAGTAAGTCATGATTTCAGTGCATAAACTCTTTTCCCATGTATACAACTCTAAAATGAACATACTAAAATGGGAGAAATTGTTTACACAATGGTCATTCAGAAGTTAAACACACTTCTTTGCAGTTGCATTGAAAACGTTACAGAGGCGCTGAAAAGCACTTTAAGGCAATAAAAAACTAAACATGCTATTAATGACTAGTAAGTCATGATTTCAGTGCATAAACTCTTTTCCCATGTATACAGTTCCAAAATGAACATACTAAAATGGGAGAAAATGTTTACACAATGGTCATTCAGAAGTTAAACACACTTCTTTGCAGTTGCATTGAAAACGTTACAGAGGCGCTGAAAAGCACTTTAAGGCAATAAAAAACTAAACGTGCTATTACTGACTAGTAAGTCATGATTTCAGTGCATAAACTCTTTTCCCATGTATACAACTCCAAAATGAACATACTAAAATGGGAGAAATTGTTTACACAATGGTCATTCAGAAGTTAAACACACTTCTTTGCAGTTGCATTGAAAACGTTACAAAGGCGCTGAAAAGCACTTTAAGGCAATAAAAAACTAAACATGCTATTAATGACTAGTAAGTCATGATTTCAGTGCATAAACTCTTTTCCCATGTATACAACTCCAAAATGAACATACTAAAATGGGAGAAAATGTTTACACAATGGTCATTCAGAAGTTAAACACACTTCTTTGCAGTTGCATTGAAAACGTTACAGAGGCGCTGAAAAGCACTTTAAGGCAATAAAAAACTAAACATGCTATTACTGACTAGTAAGTCATGATTTCAGTGCATAAACTCTTTTCCCATGTATACAACTCCAAAATGAACATACTAAAATGGGAGAAAATGTTTACACAATGGTCATTCAGAAGTTAAACACACTTCTTTGCAGTTGCATTGAAAACGTTACAGAGGCGCTGAAAAGCACTTTAAGGCAATAAAAAACTAAACATGCTATTACTGACTAGTAAGTCATGATTTCAGTGCATAAACTCTTTTCCCATGTATACAACTCCAAAATGAACATACTAAAATGGGAGAAATTGTTTACACAATGGTCATTCAGAAGTTAAACACACTTCTTTGCAGTTGCATTGAAAACGTTACAGAGGCGCTGAAAAGCACTTTAAGGCAATAAAAAACTAAACATGCTATTAATGACTAGTAAGTCATGATTTCAGTGCATAAACTCTTTTCCCATGTATACAGTTCCAAAATGAACATACTAAAATGGGAGAAAATGTTTACACAATGGTCATTCAGAAGTTAAACACACTTCTTTGCAGTTGCATTGAAAACGTTACAGAGGCGCTGAAAAGCACTTTAAGGCAATAAAAAACTAAACATGCTATTACTGACTAGTAAGTCATGATTTCAGTGCATAAACTCTTTTCCCATGTATACAACTCCAAAATGAACATACTAAAATGGGAGAAAATGTTTACACAATGGTCATTCAGAAGTTAAACACACTTCTTTGCAGTTGCATTGAAAACGTTACAGAGGCGCTGAAAAGCACTTTAAGGCAATAAAAAACTAAACATGCTATTACTGACTAGTAAGTCATGATTTCAGTGCATAAACTCTTTTCCCATGTATACAATTCCAAAATGAACATACTAATATGGGTGAAAATGTTTACACAATGGTCATTCAGAAGTTAAACACACTTCTTTGCAGTTGCATTGAAAACGTTACAAAGGCGCTGAAAAGCACTTTAAGGCAATAAAAAACTAAACATGCTATTACTGACTAGTAAGTCATAATTTCAGTGCATAAACTCTTTTCCCATGTATACAATTCCAAAAAGAACATACTAAATGGGAGAAAATGTTTACACAATGGTCATTCAGAAGTTAAACACACTTCTTTGCAGTTGCATTGAAAACGTTACAAAGGCGCTGAAAAGCACTTTAAGGCAATAAAAAACTAAACATGCTATTAATGACTAGTAAGTCATGATTTCAGTGCATAAACTCTTTTCCCATGTATACAACTCCAAAATGAACATACTAAAATGGGAGAAATTGTTTACACAATGGTCATTCAGAAGTTAAACACACTTCTTTGCAGTTGCTTTTTAAACGTTACAGAGGCGCTGAAAAGCACTTTAAGGCAATAAAAAACTAAACATGCTATTACTGACTAGTAAGTCATGATTTCAGTGCATAAACTCTTTTCCCATGTATACAGTTCCAAAATGAACATACTAAAATGGGAGAAAATGTTTACACAATGGTCATTCAGAAGTTAAACACACTTCTTTGCAGTTGCATTGAAAACGTTACAGAGGCGCTGAAAAGCACTTTAAGGCAATAAAAAACTAAACATGCTATTACTGACTAGTAAGTCATGATTTCAGTGCATAAACTCTTTTCCCATGTATACAATTCCAAAATGAACATACTAAAATGGGAGAAAATGTTTACACAATGGTCATTCAGAAGTTAAACACACTTCTTTGCAGTTGCATTGAAAACGTTACAGAGGCGCTGAAAAGCACTTTAAGGCAATAAAAAACTAAACATGCTATTACTGACTAGTAAGTCATGATTTCAGTGCATAAACTCTTTTCCCATGTATACAACTCCAAAATGAACATACTAAAATGGGAGAAAATGTTTACACAATGGTCATTCAGAAGTTAAACACACTTCTTTGCAGTTGCATTGAAAACGTTACAGAGGCGCTGAAAAGCACTTTAAGGCAATAAAAAACTAAACATGCTATTACTGACTAGTAAGTCATGATTTCAGTGCATAAACTCTTTTCCCATGTATACAATTCCAAAATGAACATACTAATATGGGTGAAAATGTTTACACAATGGTCATTCAGAAGTTAAACACACTTCTTTGCAGTTGCATTGAAAACGTTACAAAGGCGCTGAAAAGCACTTTAAGGCAATAAAAAACTAAACATGCTATTACTGACTAGTAAGTCATAATTTCAGTGCATAAACTCTTTTCCCATGTATACAATTCCAAAAAGAACATACTAAATGGGAGAAAATGTTTACACAATGGTCATTCAGAAGTTAAACACACTTCTTTGCAGTTGCATTGAAAACGTTACAAAGGCGCTGAAAAGCACTTTAAGGCAATAAAAAACTAAACATGCTATTAATGACTAGTAAGTCATGATTTCAGTGCATAAACTCTTTTCCCATGTATACAACTCCAAAATGAACATACTAAAATGGGAGAAATTGTTTACACAATGGTCATTCAGAAGTTAAACACACTTCTTTGCAGTTGCTTTTTAAACGTTACAGAGGCGCTGAAAAGCACTTTAAGGCAATAAAAAACTAAACATGCTATTACTGACTAGTAAGTCATGATTTCAGTGCATAAACTCTTTTCCCATGTATACAGTTCCAAAATGAACATACTAAAATGGGAGAAAATGTTTACACAATGGTCATTCAGAAGTTAAACACACTTCTTTGCAGTTGCATTGAAAACGTTACAGAGGCGCTGAAAAGCACTTTAAGGCAATAAAAAACTAAACATGCTATTACTGACTAGTAAGTCATGATTTCAGTGCATAAACTCTTTTCCCATGTATACAATTCCAAAATGAACATACTAAAATGGGAGAAAATGTTTACACAATGGTCATTCAGAAGTTAAACACACTTCTTTGCAGTTGCATTGAAAACGTTACAGAGGCGCTGAAAAGCACTTTAAGGCAATAAAAAACTAAACATGCTATTACTGACTAGTAAGTCATGATTTCAGTGCATAAACTCTTTTCCCATGTATACAATTCCAAAAAGAACATACTAAAATGGGAGAAAATGTTTACACAATGGTCATTCAGAAGTTAAACACACTTCTTTGCAGTTACATTGAAAACGTTACAGAGGCGCTGAAAAGCACTTTAAGGCAATAAAAAACTAAACATGCTATTACTGACTAGTAAGTCATGATTTCAGTGCATAAACTCTTTTCCCATGTATACAATTCCAAAAAGAACATACTAAAATGGGAGAAAATGTTTACACAATGGTCATTCAGAAGTTAAACACACTTCTTTGCAGTTGCATTGAAAACGTTACAGAGGCGCTGAAAAGCACTTTAAGGCAATAAAAAACTAAACATGCTATTACTGACTAGTAAGTCATGATTTCAGTGCATAAACTCTTTTCCCATGTATACAACTCCAAAATGAACATACTAAAATGGGAGAAAATGTTTACACAATGGTCATTCAGAAGTTAAACACACTTCTTTGCAGTTGCATTGAAAACGTTACAGAGGCGCTGAAAAGCACTTTAAGGCAATAAAAAACTAAACATGCTATTACTGACTAGTAAGTCATGATTTCAGTGCATAAACTCTTTTCCCATGTATACAACTCCAAAATGAACATACTAAAATGGGAGAAATTGTTTACACAATGGTCATTCAGAAGTTAAACACACTTCTTTGCAGTTGCATTGAAAACGTTACAGAGGCGCTGAAAAGCACTTTAAGGCAATAAAAAACTAAACATGCTATTAATGACTAGTAAGTCATGATTTCAGTGCATAAACTCTTTTCCCATGTATACAGTTCCAAAATGAACATACTAAAATGGGAGAAAATGTTTACACAATGGTCATTCAGAAGTTAAACACACTTCTTTGCAGTTGCATTGAAAACGTTACAGAGGCGCTGAAAAGCACTTTAAGGCAATAAAAAACTAAACATGCTATTACTGACTAGTAAGTCATGATTTCAGTGCATAAACTCTTTTCCCATGTATACAATTCCAAAATGAACATACTAAAATGGGAGAAAATGTTTACACAATGGTCATTCAGAAGTTAAACACACTTCTTTGCAGTTGCATTGAAAACGTTACAGAGGCGCTGAAAAGCACTTTAAGGCAATAAAAAACTAAACATGCTATTACTGACTAGTAAGTCATGATTTCAGTGCATAAACTCTTTTCCCATGTATACAACTCCAAAATGAACATACTAAAATGGGAGAAAATGTTTACACAATGGTCATTCAGAAGTTAAACACACTTCTTTGCAGTTGCATTGAAAACGTTACAGAGGCGCTGAAAAGCACTTTAAGGCAATAAAAAACTAAACATGCTATTACTGACTAGTAAGTCATGATTTCAGTGCATAAACTCTTTTCCCATGTATACAATTCCAAAATGAACATACTAAAATGGGAGAAAATGTTTACACAATGGTCATTCAGAAGTTAAACACACTTCTTTGCAGTTGCATTGAAAACGTTACAGAGGCGCTGAAAAGCACTTTAAGGCAATAAAAAACTAAACATGCTATTACTGACTAGTAAGTCATGATTTCAGTGCATAAACTCTTTTCCCATGTATACAACTCCAAAATGAACATACTAAAATGGGAGAAAATGTTTACACAATGGTCATTCAGAAGTTAAACACACTTCTTTGCAGTTGCATTGAAAACGTTACAGAGGCGCTGAAAAGCACTTTAAGGCAATAAAAAACTAAACATGCTATTACTGACTAGTAAGTCATGATTTCAGTGCATAAACTCTTTTCCCATGTATACAATTCCAAAATGAACATACTAAAATGGGAGAAAATGTTTACACAATTGTCATTCAGAAGTTAAACACACTTCTTTGCAGTTGCATTGAAAACGTTACAGAGGCGCTGAAAAGCACTTTAAGGCAATAAAAAACTAAACATGCTATTACTGACTAGTAAGTCATGATTTCAGTGCATAAACTCTTTTCCCATGTATACAATTCCAAAATGAACATACTAAAATGGGAGAAAATGTTTACACAATGGTCATTCAGAAGTTAAACACACTTCTTTGCAGTTGCATTGAAAACGTTACAGAGGCGCTGAAAAGCACTTTAAGGCAATAAAAAACTAAACATGCTATTACTGACTAGTAAGTCATGATTTCAGTGCATAAACTCTTTTCCCATGTATACAATTCCAAAATGAACATACTAAAATGGGAGAAAATGTTTACACAATGGTCATTCAGAAGTTAAACACACTTCTTTGCAGTTGCATTGAAAACGTTACAAAGGCGCTGAAAAGCACTTTAAGGCAATAAAAAACTAAACATGCTATTAATGACTAGTAAGTCATGATTTCAGTGCATAAACTCTTTTCCCATGTATACAACTCCAAAATGAACATACTAAAATGGGAGAAAATGTTTACACAATGGTCATTCAGAAGTTAAACACACTTCTTTGCAGTTGCATTGAAAACGTTACAGAGGCGCTGAAAAGCACTTTAAGGCAATAAAAAACTAAACGTGCTATTACTGACTAGTAAGTCATGATTTCAGTGCATAAACTCTTTTCCCATGTATACAACTCCAAAATGAACATACTAAAATGGGAGAAATTGTTTACACAATGGTCATTCAGAAGTTAAACACACTTCTTTGCAGTTGCATTGAAAACGTTACAAAGGCGCTGAAAAGCACTTTAAGGCAATAAAAAACTAAACATGCTATTAATGACTAGTAAGTCATGATTTCAGTGCATAAACTCTTTTCCCATGTATACAACTCCAAAATGAACATACTAAAATGGGAGAAAATGTTTACACAATGGTCATTCAGAAGTTAAACACACTTCTTTGCAGTTGCATTGAAAACGTTACAGAGGCGCTGAAAAGCACTTTAAGGCAATAAAAAACTAAACATGCTATTACTGACTAGTAAGTCATGATTTCAGTGCATAAACTCTTTTCCCATGTATACAATTCCAAAAAGAACATACTAAAATGGGAGAAAATGTTTACACAATGGTCATTCAGAAGTTAAACACACTTCTTTGCAGTTACATTGAAAACGTTACAGAGGCGCTGAAAAGCACTTTAAGGCAATAAAAAACTAAACATGCTATTACTGACTAGTAAGTCATGATTTCAGTGCATAAACTCTTTTCCCATGTATACAACTCCAAAATGAACATACTAAAATGGGAGAAAATGTTTACACAATGGTCATTCAGAAGTTAAACACACTTCTTTGCAGTTGCATTGAAAACGTTACAGAGGCGCTGAAAAGCACTTTAAGGCAATAAAAAACTAAACATGCTATTACTGACTAGTAAGTCATGATTTCAGTGCATAAACTCTTTTCCCATGTATACAACTCCAAAATGAACATACTAAAATGGGAGAAATTGTTTACACAATGGTCATTCAGAAGTTAAACACACTTCTTTGCAGTTGCATTGAAAACGTTACAGAGGCGCTGAAAAGCACTTTAAGGCAATAAAAAACTAAACATGCTATTACTGACTAGTAAGTCATGATTTCAGTGCATAAACTCTTTTCCCATGTATACAATTCCAAAATGAACATACTAAAATGGGAGAAAATGTTTACACAATGGTCATTCAGAAGTTAAACACACTTCTTTGCAGTTGCATTGAAAACGTTACAGAGGCGCTGAAAAGCACTTTAAGGCAATAAAAAACTAAACATGCTATTACTGACTAGTAAGTCATGATTTCAGTGCATAAACTCTTTTCCCATGTATACAACTCCAAAATGAACATACTAAAATGGGAGAAAATGTTTACACAATGGTCATTCAGAAGTTAAACACACTTCTTTGCAGTTGCATTGAAAACGTTACAGAGGCGCTGAAAAGCACTTTAAGGCAATAAAAAACTAAACATGCTATTACTGACTAGTAAGTCATGATTTCAGTGCATAAACTCTTTTCCCATGTATACAATTCCAAAATGAACATACTAAAATGGGAGAAAATGTTTACACAATGGTCATTCAGAAGTTAAACACACTTCTTTGCAGTTGCATTGAAAACGTTACAGAGGCGCTGAAAAGCACTTTAAGGCAATAAAAAACTAAACATGCTATTACTGACTAGTAAGTCATGATTTCAGTGCATAAACTCTTTTCCCATGTATACAACTCCAAAATGAACATACTAAAATGGGAGAAAATGTTTACACAATGGTCATTCAGAAGTTAAACACACTTCTTTGCAGTTGCATTGAAAACGTTACAGAGGCGCTGAAAAGCACTTTAAGGCAATAAAAAACTAAACATGCTATTACTGACTAGTAAGTCATGATTTCAGTGCATAAACTCTTTTCCCATGTATACAATTCCAAAATGAACATACTAAAATGGGAGAAAATGTTTACACAATGGTCATTCAGAAGTTAAACACACTTCTTTGCAGTTGCATTGAAAACGTTACAGAGGCGCTGAAAAGCACTTTAAGGCAATAAAAAACTAAACATGCTATTACTGACTAGTAAGTCATGATTTCAGTGCATAAACTCTTTTCCCATGTATACAATTCCAAAATGAACATACTAAAATGGGAGAAAATGTTTACACAATGGTCATTCAGAAGTTAAACACACTTCTTTGCAGTTGCATTGAAAACGTTACAAAGGCGCTGAAAAGCACTTTAAGGCAATAAAAAACTAAACATGCTATTAATGACTAGTAAGTCATGATTTCAGTGCATAAACTCTTTTCCCATGTATACAACTCCAAAATGAACATACTAAAATGGGAGAAAATGTTTACACAATGGTCATTCAGAAGTTAAACACACTTCTTTGCAGTTGCATTGAAAACGTTACAGAGGCGCTGAAAAGCACTTTAAGGCAATAAAAAACTAAACGTGCTATTACTGACTAGTAAGTCATGATTTCAGTGCATAAACTCTTTTCCCATGTATACAACTCCAAAATGAACATACTAAAATGGGAGAAATTGTTTACACAATGGTCATTCAGAAGTTAAACACACTTCTTTGCAGTTGCATTGAAAACGTTACAAAGGCGCTGAAAAGCACTTTAAGGCAATAAAAAACTAAACATGCTATTAATGAGTAGTAAGTCATGATTTCAGTGCATAAACTCTTTTCCCATGTATACAACTCCAAAATGAACATACTAAAATGGGAGAAAATGTTTACACAATGGTCATTCAGAAGTTAAACACACTTCTTTGCAGTTGCATTGAAAACGTTACAGAGGCGCTGAAAAGCACTTTAAGGCAATAAAAAACTAAACATGCTATTACTGACTAGTAAGTCATGATTTCAGTGCATAAACTCTTTTCCCATGTATACAATTCCAAAAAGAACATACTAAAATGGGAGAAAATGTTTACACAATGGTCATTCAGAAGTTAAACACACTTCTTTGCAGTTACATTGAAAACGTTACAGAGGCGCTGAAAAGCACTTTAAGGCAATAAAAAACTAAACATGCTATTACTGACTAGTAAGTCATGATTTCAGTGCATAAACTCTTTTCCCATGTATACAACTCCAAAATGAACATACTAAAATGGGAGAAAATGTTTACACAATGGTCATTCAGAAGTTAAACACACTTCTTTGCAGTTGCATTGAAAACGTTACAGAGGCGCTGAAAAGCACTTTAAGGCAATAAAAAACTAAACATGCTATTACTGACTAGTAAGTCATGATTTCAGTGCATAAACTCTTTTCCCATGTATACAACTCCAAAATGAACATACTAAAATGGGAGAAATTGTTTACACAATGGTCATTCAGAAGTTAAACACACTTCTTTGCAGTTGCATTGAAAACGTTACAGAGGCGCTGAAAAGCACTTTAAGGCAATAAAAAACTAAACATGCTATTAATGACTAGTAAGTCATGATTTCAGTGCATAAACTCTTTTCCCATGTATACAGTTCCAAAATGAACATACTAAAATGGGAGAAAATGTTTACACAATGGTCATTCAGAAGTTAAACACACTTCTTTGCAGTTGCATTGAAAACGTTACAGAGGCGCTGAAAAGCACTTTAAGGCAATAAAAAACTAAACGTGCTATTACTGACTAGTAAGTCATGATTTCAGTGCATAAACTCTTTTCCCATGTATACAACTCCAAAATGAACATACTAAAATGGGAGAAAATGTTTACACAATGGTCATTCAGAAGTTAAACACACTTCTTTGCAGTTGCATTGAAAACGTTACAGAGGCGCTGAAAAGCACTTTAAGGCAATAAAAAACTAAACGTGCTATTACTGACTAGTAAGTCATGATTTCAGTGCATAAACTCTTTTCCCATGTATACAACTCCAAAATGAACATACTAAAATGGGAGAAATTGTTTACAAAATGGTCATTCAGAAGTTAAACACACTTCTTTGCAGTTGCATTGAAAACGTTACAAAGGCGCTGAAAAGCACTTTAAGGCAATAAAAAACTAAACATGCTATTAATGACTAGTAAGTCATGATTTCAGTGCATAAACTCTTTTCCCATGTATACAACTCCAAAATGAACATACTAAAATGGGAGAAAATGTTTACACAATGGTCATTCAGAAGTTAAACACACTTCTTTGCAGTTGCATTGAAAACGTTACAGAGGCGCTGAAAAGCACTTTAAGGCAATAAAAAACTAAACATGCTATTACTGACTAGTAAGTCATGATTTCAGTGCATAAACTCTTTTCCCATGTATACAGTTCCAAAATGAACATACTAAAATGGGAGAAAATGTTTACACAATGGTCATTCAGAAGTTAAACACACTTCTTTGCAGTTGCATTGAAAACGTTACAGAGGCGCTGAAAAGCACTTTAAGGCAATAAAAAACTAAACATGCTATTACTGACTAGTAAGTCATGATTTCAGTGCATAAACTCTTTTCCCATGTATACAATTCCAAAATGAACATACTAAAATGGGAGAAAATGTTTACACAATGGTCATTCAGAAGTTAAACACACTTCTTTGCAGTTGCATTGAAAACGTTACAGAGGCGCTGAAAAGCACTTTAAGGCAATAAAAAACTAAACATGCTATTACTGACTAGTAAGTCATGATTTCAGTGCATAAACTCTTTTCCCATGTATACAGTTCCAAAATGAACATACTAAAATGGGAGAAAATGTTTACACAATGGTCATTCAGAAGTTAAACACACTTCTTTGCAGTTGCATTGAAAACGTTACAGAGGCGCTGAAAAGCACTTTAAGGCAATAAAAAACTAAACATGCTATTACTGACTAGTAAGTCATGATTTCAGTGCATAAACTCTTTTCCCATGTATACAATTCCAAAATGAACATACTAAAATGGGAGAAAATGTTTACACAATGGTCATTCAGAAGTTAAACACACTTCTTTGCAGTTGCATTGAAAACGTTACAGAGGCGCTGAAAAGCACTTTAAGGCAATAAAAAACTAAACATGCTATTACTGACTAGTAAGTCATGATTTCAGTGCATAAACTCTTTTCCCATGTATACAATTCCAAAATGAACATACTAAAATGGGAGAAAATGTTTACACAATGGTCATTCAGAAGTTAAACACACTTCTTTGCAGTTGCATTGAAAACGTTACAGAGGCGCTGAAAAGCACTTTAAGGCAATAAAAAACTAAACATGCTATTACTGACTAGTAAGTCATGATTTCAGTGCATAAACTCTTTTCCCATGTATACAACTCCAAAATGAACATACTAAAATGGGAGAAAATGTTTACACAATGGTCATTCAGAAGTTAAACACACTTCTTTGCAGTTGCATTGAAAACGTTACAGAGGCGCTGAAAAGCACTTTAAGGCAATAAAAAACTAAACATGCTATTACTGACTAGTAAGTCATGATTTCAGTGCATAAACTCTTTTCCCATGTATACAATTCCAAAATGAACATACTAAAATGGGAGAAAATGTTTACACAATGGTCATTCAGAAGTTAAACACACTTCTTTGCAGTTGCATTGAAAACGTTACAGAGGCGCTGAAAAGCACTTTAAGGCAATAAAAAACTAAACATGCTATTACTGACTAGTAAGTCATGATTTCAGTGCATAAACTCTTTTCCCATGTATACAACTCCAAAATGAACATACTAAAATGGGAGAAAATGTTTACACAATGGTCATTCAGAAGTTAAACACACTTCTTTGCAGTTGCATTGAAAACGTTACAGAGGCGCTGAAAAGCACTTTAAGGCAATAAAAAACTAAACATGCTATTACTGACTAGTAAGTCATGATTTCAGTGCATAAACTCTTTTCCCATGTATACAATTCCAAAATGAACATACTAAAATGGGAGAAAATGTTTACACAATTGTCATTCAGAAGTTAAACACACTTCTTTGCAGTTGCATTGAAAACGTTACAGAGGCGCTGAAAAGCACTTTAAGGCAATAAAAAACTAAACATGCTATTACTGACTAGTAAGTCATGATTTCAGTGCATAAACTCTTTTCCCATGTATACAACTCCAAAATGAACATACTAAAATGGGAGAAATTGTTTACACAATGGTCATTCAGAAGTTAAACACACTTCTTTGCAGTTGCATTGAAAACGTTACAGAGGCGCTGAAAAGCACTTTAAGGCAATAAAAAACTAAACATGCTATTACTGACTAGTAAGTCATGATTTCAGTGCATAAACTCTTTTCCCATGTATACAACTCCAAAATGAACATACTAAAATGGGAGAAAATGTTTACACAATGGTCATTCAGAAGTTAAACACACTTCTTTGCAGTTGCATTGAAAACGTTACAGAGGCGCTGAAAAGCACTTTAAGGCAATAAAAAACTAAACATGCTATTACTGACTAGTAAGTCATGATTTCAGTGCATAAACTCTTTTCCCATGTATACAATTCCAAAATGAACATACTAAAATGGGAGAAAATGTTTACACAATTGTCATTCAGAAGTTAAACACACTTCTTTGCAGTTGCATTGAAAACGTTACAGAGGCGCTGAAAAGCACTTTAAGGCAATAAAAAACTAAACATGCTATTACTGACTAGTAAGTCATGATTTCAGTGCATAAACTCTTTTCCCATGTATACAACTCCAAAATGAACATACTAAAATGGGAGAAATTGTTTACACAATGGTCATTCAGAAGTTAAACACACTTCTTTGCAGTTGCATTGAAAACGTTACAGAGGCGCTGAAAAGCACTTTAAGGCAATAAAAAACTAAACATGCTATTAATGACTAGTAAGTCATGATTTCAGTGCATAAACTCTTTTCCCATGTATACAGTTCCAAAATGAACATACTAAAATGGGAGAAAATGTTTACACAATGGTCATTCAGAAGTTAAACACACTTCTTTGCAGTTGCATTGAAAACGTTACAGAGGCGCTGAAAAGCACTTTAAGGCAATAAAAAACTAAACATGCTATTACTGACTAGTAAGTCATGATTTCAGTGCATAAACTCTTTTCCCATGTATACAACTCCAAAATGAACATACTAAAATGGGAGAAAATGTTTACACAATGGTCATTCAGAAGTTAAACACACTTCTTTGCAGTTGCATTGAAAACGTTACAGAGGCGCTGAAAAGCACTTTAAGGCAATAAAAAACTAAACGTGCTATTACTGACTAGTAAGTCATGATTTCAGTGCATAAACTCTTTTCCCATGTATACAACTCCAAAATGAACATACTAAAATGGGAGAAATTGTTTACAAAATGGTCATTCAGAAGTTAAACACACTTCTTTGCAGTTGCATTGAAAACGTTACAAAGGCGCTGAAAAGCACTTTAAGGCAATAAAAAACTAAACATGCTATTAATGACTAGTAAGTCATGATTTCAGTGCATAAACTCTTTTCCCATGTATACAACTCCAAAATGAACATACTAAAATGGGAGAAAATGTTTACACAATGGTCATTCAGAAGTTAAACACACTTCTTTGCAGTTGCATTGAAAACGTTACAGAGGCGCTGAAAAGCACTTTAAGGCAATAAAAAACTAAACATGCTATTACTGACTAGTAAGTCATGATTTCAGTGCATAAACTCTTTTCCCATGTATACAACTCCAAAATGAACATACTAAAATGGGAGAAATTGTTTACACAATGGTCATTCAGAAGTTAAACACACTTCTTTGCAGTTGCATTGAAAACGTTACAGAGGCGCTGAAAAGCACTTTAAGGCAATAAAAAACTAAACATGCTATTACTGACTAGTAAGTCATGATTTCAGTGCATAAACTCTTTTCCCATGTATACAATTCCAAAATGAACATACTAAAATGGGAGAAAATGTTTACACAATGGTCATTCAGAAGTTAAACACACTTCTTTGCAGTTGCATTGAAAACGTTACAGAGGCGCTGAAAAGCACTTTAAGGCAATAAAAAACTAAACATGCTATTACTGACTAGTAAGTCATGATTTCAGTGCATAAACTCTTTTCCCATGTATACAACTCCAAAATGAACATACTAAAATGGGAGAAAATGTTTACACAATGGTCATTCAGAAGTTAAACACACTTCTTTGCAGTTGCATTGAAAACGTTACAGAGGCGCTGAAAAGCACTTTAAGGCAATAAAAAACTAAACATGCTATTACTGACTAGTAAGTCATGATTTCAGTGCATAAACTCTTTTCCCATGTATACAATTCCAAAATGAACATACTAAAATGGGAGAAAATGTTTACACAATGGTCATTCAGAAGTTAAACACACTTCTTTGCAGTTGCATTGAAAACGTTACAGAGGCGCTGAAAAGCACTTTAAGGCAATAAAAAACTAAACATGCTATTACTGACTAGTAAGTCATGATTTCAGTGCATAAACTCTTTTCCCATGTATACAACTCCAAAATGAACATACTAAAATGGGAGAAAATGTTTACACAATGGTCATTCAGAAGTTAAACACACTTCTTTGCAGTTGCATTGAAAACGTTACAGAGGCGCTGAAAAGCACTTTAAGGCAATAAAAAACTAAACATGCTATTACTGACTAGTAAGTCATGATTTCAGTGCATAAACTCTTTTCCCATGTATACAATTCCAAAATGAACATACTAAAATGGGAGAAAATGTTTACACAATTGTCATTCAGAAGTTAAACACACTTCTTTGCAGTTGCATTGAAAACGTTACAGAGGCGCTGAAAAGCACTTTAAGGCAATAAAAAACTAAACATGCTATTACTGACTAGTAAGTCATGATTTCAGTGCATAAACTCTTTTCCCATGTATACAACTCCAAAATGAACATACTAAAATGGGAGAAATTGTTTACACAATGGTCATTCAGAAGTTAAACACACTTCTTTGCAGTTGCATTGAAAACGTTACAGAGGCGCTGAAAAGCACTTTAAGGCAATAAAAAACTAAACATGCTATTAATGACTAGTAAGTCATGATTTCAGTGCATAAACTCTTTTCCCATGTATACAGTTCCAAAATGAACATACTAAAATGGAAGAAAATGTTTACACAATGGTCATTCAGAAGTTAAACACACTTCTTTGCAGTTGCATTGAAAACGTTACAAAGGCGCTGAAAAGCACTTTAAGGCAATAAAAAACTAAACATGCTATTACTGACTAGTAAGTCATGATTTCAGTGCATAAACTCTTTTCCCATGTATACAATTCCAAAATGAACATACTAAAATGGGTGAAAATGTTTACACAATGGTCATTCAGAAGTTAAACACACTTCTTTGCAGTTGCATTGAAAACGTTACAAAGGCGCTGAAAAGCACTTTAAGGCAATAAAAAACTAAACATGCTATTACTGACTAGTAAGTCATGATTTCAGTGCATAAACTCTTTTCCCATGTATACAACTCCAAAATGAACATACTAAAATGGGAGAAATTGTTTACAGAATGGTCATTCAGAAGTTAAACACACTTCTTTGCAGTTGCATTGAAAACGTTACAGAGGCGCTGAAAAGCACTTTAAGGCAATAAAAAACTAAACATGCTATTACTGACTAGTAAGTCATGATTTCAGTGCATAAACTCTTTTCCCATGTATACAATTCCAAAATGAACATACTAAAATGGGTGAAAATGTTTACACAATGGTCATTCAGAAGTTAAACACACTTCTTTGCAGTTGCATTGAAAACGTTACAAAGGCGCTGAAAAGCACTTTAAGGCAATAAAAAACTAAACATGCTATTACTGACTAGTAAGTCATGATTTCAGTGCATAAACTCTTTTCCCATGTATACAACTCCAAAATGAACATACTAAAATGGGAGAAATTGTTTACACAATGGTCATTCAGAAGCTAAACACACTTCTTTGCAGTTGCATTGAAAACGTTACAGAGGCGCTGAAAAGCACTTTAAGGCAATAAAAAACTAAACATGCTATTACTGACTAGTAAGTCATGATTTCAGTGCATAAACTCTTTTCCCATGTATACAATTCCAAAATGAACATACTAAAATGGGAGAAAATGTTTACACAATGGTCATTCAGAAGTTAAACACACTTCTTTGCAGTTGCATTGAAAACGTTACAAAGGCGCTGAAAAGCACTTTAAGGCAATAAAAAACTAAACATGCTATTACTGACTAGTAAGTCATGATTTCAGTGCATAAACTCTTTTCCCATGTATACAACTCCAAAATGAACATACTAAAATGGGAGAAATTGTTTACACAATGGTCATTCAGAAGCTAAACACACTTCTTTGCAGTTGCATTGAAAACGTTACAGAGGCGCTGAAAAGCACTTTAAGGCAATAAAAAACTAAACATGCTATTACTGACTAGTAAGTCATGATTTCAGTGCATAAACTCTTTTCCCATGTATACAATTCCAAAATGAACATACTAAAATGGGAGAAAATGTTTACACAATGGTCATTCAGAAGTTAAACACACTTCTTTGCAGTTGCATTGAAAACGTTACAAAGGCGCTGAAAAGCACTTTAAGGCAATAAAAAACTAAACATGCTATTACTGACTAGTAAGTCATGATTTCAGTGCATAAACTCTTTTCCCATGTATACAGTTCCAAAATGAACATACTAAAATGGGAGAAAATGTTTACACAATGGTCATTCAGAAGTTAAACACACTTCTTTGCAGTTGCATTGAAAACGTTACAGAGGCGCTGAAAAGCACTTTAAGGCAATAAAAAACTAAACATGCTATTACTGACTAGTAAGTCATGATTTCAGTGCATAAACTCTTTTCCCATGTATACAACTCCAAAATGAACATACTAAAATGGGAGAAATTGTTTACAGAATGGTCATTCAGAAGTTAAACACACTTCTTTGCAGTTGCATTGAAAACGTTACAGAGGCGCTGAAAAGCACTTTAAGGCAATAAAAAACTAAACATGCTATTACTGACTAGTAAGTCATGATTTCAGTGCATAAACTCTTTTCCCATGTATACAATTCCAAAATGAACATACTAAAATGGGTGAAAATGTTTACACAATGGTCATTCAGAAGTTAAACACACTTCTTTGCAGTTGCATTGAAAACGTTACAAAGGCGCTGAAAAGCACTTTAAGGCAATAAAAAACTAAACATGCTATTACTGACTAGTAAGTCATGATTTCAGTGCATAAACTCTTTTCCCATGTATACAACTCCAAAATGAACATACTAAAATGGGAGAAATTGTTTACACAATGGTCATTCAGAAGCTAAACACACTTCTTTGCAGTTGCATTGAAAACGTTACAGAGGCGCTGAAAAGCACTTTAAGGCAATAAAAAACTAAACATGCTATTACTGACTAGTAAGTCATGATTTCAGTGCATAAACTCTTTTCCCATGTATACAATTCCAAAATGAACATACTAAAATGGGAGAAAATGTTTACACAATGGTCATTCAGAAGTTAAACACACTTCTTTGCAGTTGCATTGAAAACGTTACAAAGGCGCTGAAAAGCACTTTAAGGCAATAAAAAACTAAACATGCTATTACTGACTAGTAAGTCATGATTTCAGTGCATAAACTCTTTTCCCATGTATACAGTTCCAAAATGAACATACTAAAATGGGAGAAAATGTTTACACAATGGTCATTCAGAAGTTAAACACACTTCTTTGCAGTTGCATTGAAAACGTTACAGAGGCGCTGAAAAGCACTTTAAGGCAATAAAAAACTAAACATGCTATTACTGACTAGTAAGTCATGATTTCAGTGCATAAACTCTTTTCCCATGTATACAACTCCAAAATGAACATACTAAAATGGGAGAAAATGTTTACACAATGGTCATTCAGAAGTTAAACACACTTCTTTGCAGTTGCATTGAAAACATTACAGAGGCGCTGAAAAGCACTTTAAGGCAATAAAAAACTAAACATGCTATTACTGACTAGTAAGTCATGATTTCAGTGCATAAACTCTTTTCCCATGTATACAATTCCAAAATGAACATACTAAAATGGGAGAAAATGTTAACACAATGGTCATTCAGAAGTTAAACACACTTCTTTGCAGTTACATTGAAAACGTTACAGAGGCGCTGAAAAGCACTTTAAGGCAATAAAAAACTAAACATGCTATTACTGACTAGTAAGTCATGATTTCAGTGCATAAACTCTTTTCCCATGTATACAACTCCAAAATGAACATACTAAAATGGGAGAAAATGTTTACACAATGGTCATTCAGAAGTTAAACACACTTCTTTGCAGTTGCATTGAAAACGTTACAGAGGCGCTGAAAGCACTTTAAGGCAATAAAAAACTAAACATGCTATTACTGACTAGTAAGTCATGATTTCAGTGCATAAACTCTTTTCCCATGTATACAACTCCAAAATGAACATACTAAAATGGGAGAAATTGTTTACACAATGGTCATTCAGAAGTTAAACACACTTCTTTGCAGTTGCATTGAAAACGTTACAGAGGCGCTGAAAAGCACTTTAAGGCAATAAAAAACTAAACATGCTATTAATGACTAGTAAGTCATGATTTCAGTGCATAAACTCTTTTCCCATGTATACAGTTCCAAAATGAACATACTAAAATGGGAGAAAATGTTTACACAATGGTCATTCAGAAGTTAAACACACTTCTTTGCAGTTACATTGAAAACGTTACAGAGGCGCTGAAAAGCACTTTAAGGCAATAAAAAACTAAACATGCTATTACTGACTAGTAAGTCATGATTTCAGTGCATAAACTCTTTTCCCATGTATACAATTCCAAAAAGAACATACTAAATGGGAGAAAATGTTTACACAATGGTCATTCAGAAGTTAAACACACTTCTTTGCAGTTGCATTGAAAACGTTACAAAGGCGCTGAAAAGCACTTTAAGGCAATAAAAAACTAAACATGCTATTAATGACTAGTAAGTCATGATTTCAGTGCATAAACTCTTTTCCCATGTATACAACTCCAAAATGAACATACTAAAATGGGAGAAATTGTTTACACAATGGTCATTCAGAAGCTAAACACACTTCTTTGCAGTTGCATTGAAAACGTTACAGAGGCGCTGAAAAGCACTTTAAGGCAATAAAAAACTAAACATGCTATTAATGACTAGTAAGTCATGATTTCAGTGCATAAACTCTTTTCCCATGTATACAGTTCCAAAATGAACATACTAAAATGGGAGAAAATGTTTACACAATGGTCATTCAGAAGTTAAACACACTTCTTTGCAGTTGCATTGAAAACGTTACAGAGGCGCTGAAAAGCACTTTAAGGCAATAAAAAACTAAACATGCTATTACTGACTAGTAAGTCATGATTTCAGTGCATAAACTCTTTTTCCATGTATACAATTCCAAAATGAACATACTAAAATGGGAGAAAATGTTTACACAATGGTCATTCAGAAGTTAAACACACTTCTTTGCAGTTGCATTGAAAACGTTACAGAGGCGCTGAAAAGCACTTTAAGGCAATAAAAAACTAAACATGCTATTACTGACTAGTAAGTCATGATTTCAGTGCATAAACTCTTTTCCCATGTATACAATTCCAAAATGAACATACTAAAATGGGTGAAAATGTTTACACAATGGTCATTCAGAAGTTAAACACACTTCTTTGCAGTTGCATTGAAAACGTTACAAAGGCGCTGAAAAGCACTTTAAGGCAATAAAAAACTAAACATGCTATTACTGACTAGTAAGTCATGATTTCAGTGCATAAACTCTTTTCCCATGTATACAATTCCAAAAAGAACATACTAAATGGGAGAAAATGTTTACACAATGGTGATTCAGAAGTTAAACACACTTCTTTGCAGTTGCATTGAAAACGTTACAAAGGCGCTGAAAAGCACTTTAAGGCAATAAAAAACTAAACATGCTATTAATGACTAGTAAGTCATGATTTCAGTGCATAAACTCTTTTCCCATGTATACAATTCCAAAAAGAACATACTAAAATGGGAGAAAATGTTTACACAATGGTCATTCAGAAGTTAAACACACTTCTTTGCAGTTACATTGAAAACGTTACAGAGGCGCTGAAAAGCACTTTAAGGCAATAAAAAACTAAACATGCTATTACTGACTAGTAAGTCATGATTTCAGTGCATAAACTCTTTTCCCATGTATACAATTCCAAAAAGAACATACTAAATGGGAGAAAATGTTTACACAATGGTCATTCAGAAGTTAAACACACTTCTTTGCAGTTGCATTGAAAACGTTACAAAGGCGCTGAAAAGCACTTTAAGGCAATAAAAAACTAAACATGCTATTAATGACTAGTAAGTCATGATTTCAGTGCATAAACTCTTTTCCCATGTATACAACTCCAAAATGAACATACTAAAATGGGAGAAATTGTTTACACAATGGTCATTCAGAAGCTAAACACACTTCTTTGCAGTTGCATTGAAAACGTTACAGAGGCGCTGAAAAGCACTTTAAGGCAATAAAAAACTAAACATGCTATTACTGACTAGTAAGTCATGATTTCAGTGCATAAACTCTTTTCCCATGTATACAACTCCAAAATGAACATACTAAAATGGGAGAAAATGTTTACACAATGGTCATTCAGAAGTTAAACACACTTCTTTGCAGTTGCATTGAAAACGTTACAGAGGCGCTGAAAAGCACTTTAAGGCAATAAAAAACTAAACATGCTATTACTGACTAGTAAGTCATGATTTCAGTGCATAAACTCTTTTCCCATGTATACAACTCCAAAATGAACATACTAAAATGGGAGAAATTGTTTACACAATGGTCATTCAGAAGTTAAACACACTTCTTTGCAGTTGCATTGAAAACGTTACAAAGGCGCTGAAAAGCACTTTAAGGCAATAAAAAACTAAACATGCTATTACTGACTAGTAAGTCATGATTTCAGTGCATAAACTCTTTTCCCATGTATACAACTCCAAAAAGAACATACTAAATGGGAGAAAATGTTTACACAATGGTCATTCAGAAGTTAAACACACTTCTTTGCAGTTGCATTGAAAACGTTACAAAGGCGCTGAAAAGCACTTTAAGGCAATAAAAAACTAAACATGCTATTAATGACTAGTAAGTCATGATTTCAGTGCATAAACTCTTTTCCCATGTATACAGTTCCAAAATGAACATACTAAAATGGGAGAAAATGTTTACACAATGGTCATTCAGAAGTTAAACACACTTCTTTGCAGTTACATTGAAAACGTTACAGAGGCGCTGAAAAGCACTTTAAGGCAATAAAAAACTAAACATGCTATTACTGACTAGTAAGTCATGATTTCAGTGCATAAACTCTTTTCCCATGTATACAATTCCAAAAAGAACATACTAAATGGGAGAAAATGTTTACACAATGGTCATTCAGAAGTTAAACACACTTCTTTGCAGTTGCATTGAAAACGTTACAAAGGCGCTGAAAAGCACTTTAAGGCAATAAAAAACTAAACATGCTATTAATGACTAGTAAGTCATGATTTCAGTGCATAAACTCTTTTCCCATGTATACAACTCCAAAATGAACATACTAAAATGGGAGAAATTGTTTACACAATGGTCATTCAGAAGCTAAACACACTTCTTTGCAGTTGCATTGAAAACGTTACAGAGGCGCTGAAAAGCACTTTAAGGCAATAAAAAACTAAACATGCTATTAATGACTAGTAAGTCATGATTTCAGTGCATAAACTCTTTTCCCATGTATACAGTTCCAAAATGAACATACTAAAATGGGAGAAAATGTTTACACAATGGTCATTCAGAAGTTAAACACACTTCTTTGCAGTTGCATTGAAAACGTTACAGAGGCGCTGAAAAGCACTTTAAGGCAATAAAAAACTAAACATGCTATTACTGACTAGTAAGTCATGATTTCAGTGCATAAACTCTTTTTCCATGTATACAATTCCAAAATGAACATACTAAAATGGGAGAAAATGTTTACACAATGGTCATTCAGAAGTTAAACACACTTCTTTGCAGTTGCATTGAAAACGTTACAGAGGCGCTGAAAAGCACTTTAAGGCAATAAAAAACTAAACATGCTATTACTGACTAGTAAGTCATGATTTCAGTGCATAAACTCTTTTCCCATGTATACAATTCCAAAATGAACATACTAAAATGGGTGAAAATGTTTACACAATGGTCATTCAGAAGTTAAACACACTTCTTTGCAGTTGCATTGAAAACGTTACAAAGGCGCTGAAAAGCACTTTAAGGCAATAAAAAACTAAACATGCTATTACTGACTAGTAAGTCATGATTTCAGTGCATAAACTCTTTTCCCATGTATACAATTCCAAAAAGAACATACTAAATGGGAGAAAATGTTTACACAATGGTGATTCAGAAGTTAAACACACTTCTTTGCAGTTGCATTGAAAACGTTACAAAGGCGCTGAAAAGCACTTTAAGGCAATAAAAAACTAAACATGCTATTAATGACTAGTAAGTCATGATTTCAGTGCATAAACTCTTTTCCCATGTATACAATTCCAAAAAGAACATACTAAAATGGGAGAAAATGTTTACACAATGGTCATTCAGAAGTTAAACACACTTCTTTGCAGTTACATTGAAAACGTTACAGAGGCGCTGAAAAGCACTTTAAGGCAATAAAAAACTAAACATGCTATTACTGACTAGTAAGTCATGATTTCAGTGCATAAACTCTTTTCCCATGTATACAATTCCAAAAAGAACATACTAAATGGGAGAAAATGTTTACACAATGGTCATTCAGAAGTTAAACACACTTCTTTGCAGTTGCATTGAAAACGTTACAAAGGCGCTGAAAAGCACTTTAAGGCAATAAAAAACTAAACATGCTATTAATGACTAGTAAGTCATGATTTCAGTGCATAAACTCTTTTCCCATGTATACAACTCCAAAATGAACATACTAAAATGGGAGAAATTGTTTACACAATGGTCATTCAGAAGCTAAACACACTTCTTTGCAGTTGCATTGAAAACGTTACAGAGGCGCTGAAAAGCACTTTAAGGCAATAAAAAACTAAACATGCTATTACTGACTAGTAAGTCATGATTTCAGTGCATAAACTCTTTTCCCATGTATACAACTCCAAAATGAACATACTAAAATGGGAGAAAATGTTTACACAATGGTCATTCAGAAGTTAAACACACTTCTTTGCAGTTGCATTGAAAACGTTACAGAGGCGCTGAAAAGCACTTTAAGGCAATAAAAAACTAAACATGCTATTACTGACTAGTAAGTCATGATTTCAGTGCATAAACTCTTTTCCCATGTATACAACTCCAAAATGAACATACTAAAATGGGAGAAATTGTTTACACAATGGTCATTCAGAAGTTAAACACACTTCTTTGCAGTTGCATTGAAAACGTTACAAAGGCGCTGAAAAGCACTTTAAGGCAATAAAAAACTAAACATGCTATTACTGACTAGTAAGTCATGATTTCAGTGCATAAACTCTTTTCCCATGTATACAACTCCAAAAAGAACATACTAAATGGGAGAAAATGTTTACACAATGGTCATTCAGAAGTTAAACACACTTCTTTGCAGTTGCATTGAAAACGTTACAAAGGCGCTGAAAAGCACTTTAAGGCAATAAAAAACTAAACATGCTATTAATGACTAGTAAGTCATGATTTCAGTGCATAAACTCTTTTCCCATGTATACAACTCCAAAATGAACATACTAAAATGGGAGAAATTGTTTACACAATGGTCATTCAGAAGCTAAACACACTTCTTTGCAGTTGCATTGAAAACGTTACAGAGGCGCTGAAAAGCACTTTAAGGCAATAAAAAACTAAACATGCTATTACTGACTAGTAAGTCATGATTTCAGTGCATAAACTCTTTTCCCATGTATACAACTCCAAAATGAACATACTAAAATGGGAGAAAATGTTTACACAATGGTCATTCAGAAGTTAAACACACTTCTTTGCAGTTGCATTGAAAACGTTACAGAGGCGCTGAAAAGCACTTTAAGGCAATAAAAAACTAAACATGCTATTACTGACTAGTAAGTCATGATTTCAGTGCATAAACTCTTTTCCCATGTATACAACTCCAAAATGAACATACTAAAATGGGAGAAATTGTTTACACAATGGTCATTCAGAAGTTAAACACACTTCTTTGCAGTTGCATTGAAAACGTTACAAAGGCGCTGAAAAGCACTTTAAGGCAATAAAAAACTAAACATGCTATTACTGACTAGTAAGTCATGATTTCAGTGCATAAACTCTTTTCCCATGTATACAGTTCCAAAATGAACATACTAAAATGGGAGAAAATGTTTACACAATGGTCATTCAGAAGTTAAACACACTTCTTTGCAGTTGCATTGAAAACGTTACAAAGGCGCTGAAAAGCACTTTAAGGCAATAAAAAACTAAACATGCTATTAATGACTAGTAAGTCATGATTTCAGTGCATAAACTCTTTTCCCATGTATACAACTCCAAAATGAACATACTAAAATGGGAGAAATTGTTTACACAATGGTCATTCAGAAGCTAAACACACTTCTTTGCAGTTGCATTGAAAACGTTACAGAGGCGCTGAAAAGCACTTTAAGGCAATAAAAAACTAAACATGCTATTACTGACTAGTAAGTCATGATTTCAGTGCATAAACTCTTTTCCCATGTATACAATTCCAAAATGAACATACTAAAATGGGAGAAAATGTTTACACAATGGTCATTCAGAAGTTAAACACACTTCTTTGCAGTTGCATTGAAAACGTTACAAAGGCGCTGAAAAGCACTTTAAGGCAATAAAAAACTAAACATGCTATTACTGACTAGTAAGTCATGATTTCAGTGCATAAACTCTTTTCCCATGTATACAGTTCCAAAATGAACATACTAAAATGGGAGAAAATGTTTACACAATGGTCATTCAGAAGTTAAACACACTTCTTTGCAGTTGCATTGAAAACGTTACAGAGGCGCTGAAAAGCACTTTAAGGCAATAAAAAACTAAACATGCTATTACTGACTAGTAAGTCATGATTTCAGTGCATAAACTCTTTTCCCATGTATACAATTCCAAAAAGAACATACTAAAATGGGAGAAAATGTTTACACAATGGTCATTCAGAAGTTAAACACACTTCTTTGCAGTTACATTGAAAACGTTACAGAGGCGCTGAAAAGCACTTTAAGGCAATAAAAAACTAAACATGCTATTACTGACTAGTAAGTCATGATTTCAGTGCATAAACTCTTTTCCCATGTATACAACTCCAAAATGAACATACTAAAATGGGAGAAAATGTTTACACAATGGTCATTCAGAAGTTAAACACACTTCTTTGCAGTTGCATTGAAAACGTTACAGAGGCGCTGAAAAGCACTTTAAGGCAATAAAAAACTAAACATGCTATTACTGACTAGTAAGTCATGATTTCAGTGCATAAACTCTTTTCCCATGTATACAATTCCAAAATGAACATACTAAAATGGGAGAAAATGTTTACACAATGGTCATTCAGAAGTTAAACACACTTCTTTGCAGTTGCATTGAAAACGTTACAAAGGCGCTGAAAAGCACTTTAAGGCAATAAAAAACTAAACATGCTATTACTGACTAGTAAGTCATGATTTCAGTGCATAAACTCTTTTCCCATGTATACAGTTCCAAAATGAACATACTAAAATGGGAGAAAATGTTTACACAATGGTCATTCAGAAGTTAAACACACTTCTTTGCAGTTGCATTGAAAACGTTACAGAGGCGCTGAAAAGCACTTTAAGGCAATAAAAAACTAAACATGCTATTACTGACTAGTAAGTCATGATTTCAGTGCATAAACTCTTTTCCCATGTATACAATTCCAAAAAGAACATACTAAAATGGGAGAAAATGTTTACACAATGGTCATTCAGAAGTTAAACACACTTCTTTGCAGTTACATTGAAAACGTTACAGAGGCGCTGAAAAGCACTTTAAGGCAATAAAAAACTAAACATGCTATTACTGACTAGTAAGTCATGATTTCAGTGCATAAACTCTTTTCCCATGTATACAACTCCAAAATGAACATACTAAAATGGGAGAAAATGTTTACACAATGGTCATTCAGAAGTTAAACACACTTCTTTGCAGTTGCATTGAAAACGTTACAGAGGCGCTGAAAAGCACTTTAAGGCAATAAAAAACTAAACATGCTATTACTGACTAGTAAGTCATGATTTCAGTGCATAAACTCTTTTCCCATGTATACAACTCCAAAATGAACATACTAAAATGGGAGAAATTGTTTACACAATGGTCATTCAGAAGTTAAACACACTTCTTTGCAGTTGCATTGAAAACGTTACAAAGGCGCTGAAAAGCACTTTAAGGCAATAAAAAACTAAACATGCTATTAATGACTAGTAAGTCATGATTTCAGTGCATAAACTCTTTTCCCATGTATACAACTCCAAAATGAACATACTAAAATGGGAGAAAATGTTTACACAATGGTCATTCAGAAGTTAAACACACTTCTTTGCAGTTGCATTGAAAACGTTACAGAGGCGCTGAAAAGCACTTTAAGGCAATAAAAAACTAAACATGCTATTACTGACTAGTAAGTCATGATTTCAGTGCATAAACTCTTTTCCCATGTATACAATTCCAAAAAGAACATACTAAAATGGGAGAAAATGTTAACACAATGGTCATTCAGAAGTTAAACACACTTCTTTGCAGTTACATTGAAAACGTTACAGAGGCGCTGAAAAGCACTTTAAGGCAATAAAAAACTAAACATGCTATTACTGACTAGTAAGTCATGATTTCAGTGCATAAACTCTTTTCCCATGTATACAACTCCAAAATGAACATACTAAAATGGGAGAAAATGTTTACACAATGGTCATTCAGAAGTTAAACACACTTCTTTGCAGTTGCATTGAAAACGTTACAGAGGCGCTGAAAAGCACTTTAAGGCAATAAAAAACTAAACATGCTATTACTGACTAGTAAGTCATGATTTCAGTGCATAAACTCTTTTCCCATGTATACAACTCCAAAATGAACATACTAAAATGGGAGAAATTGTTTACACAATGGTCATTCAGAAGTTAAACACACTTCTTTGCAGTTGCATTGAAAACGTTACAGAGGCGCTGAAAAGCACTTTAAGGCAATACAAAACTAAACATGCTATTAATGACTAGTAAGTCATGATTTCAGTGCATAAACTCTTTTCCCATGTATACAGTTCCAAAATGAACATACTAAAATGGGAGAAAATGTTTACACAATGGTCATTCAGAAGTTAAACACACTTCTTTGCAGTTGCATTGAAAACGTTACAGAGGCGCTGAAAAGCACTTTAAGGCAATAAAAAACTAAACATGCTATTACTGACTAGTAAGTCATGATTTCAGTGCAT
This sequence comes from Neosalanx taihuensis, assembly GCA_030340665.1. NCBI lineage: Eukaryota > Metazoa > Chordata > Actinopteri > Osmeriformes > Salangidae > Neosalanx > Neosalanx taihuensis. The sequence goes on from CM059307.1 coordinate 7,618,827, forward strand.
AAACTCTTTTCCCATGTATACAATTCCAAAATGAACATACTAAAATGGGAGAAAATGTTTACACAATGGTCATTCAGAAGTTAAACACACTTCTTTGCAGTTGCATTGAAAACGTTACAGAGGCGCTGAAAAGCACTTTAAGGCAATAAAAAACTAAACATGCTATTACTGACTAGTAAGTCATGATTTCAGTGCATAAACTCTTTTCCCATGTATACAATTCCAAAATGAACATACTAAAATGGGAGAAAATGTTTACACAATGGTCATTCAGAAGTTAAACACACTTCTTTGCAGTTGCATTGAAAACGTTACAAAGGCGCTGAAAAGCACTTTAAGGCAATAAAAAACTAAACATGCTATTACTGACTAGTAAGTCATGATTTCAGTGCATAAACTCTTTTCCCATGTATACAGTTCCAAAATGAACATACTAAAATGGGAGAAAATGTTTACACAATGGTCATTCAGAAGTTAAACACACTTCTTTGCAGTTGCATTGAAAACGTTACAGAGGCGCTGAAAAGCACTTTAAGGCAATAAAAAACTAAACATGCTATTACTGACTAGTAAGTCATGATTTCAGTGCATAAACTCTTTTCCCATGTATACAATTCCAAAAAGAACATACTAAAATGGGAGAAAATGTTAACACAATGGTCATTCAGAAGTTAAACACACTTCTTTGCAGTTACATTGAAAACGTTACAGAGGCGCTGAAAAGCACTTTAAGGCAATAAAAAACTAAACATGCTATTACTGACTAGTAAGTCATGATTTCAGTGCATAAACTCTTTTCCCATGTATACAACTCCAAAATGAACATACTAAAATGGGAGAAAATGTTTACACAATGGTCATTCAGAAGTTAAACACACTTCTTTGCAGTTGCATTGAAAACGTTACAGAGGCGCTGAAAAGCACTTTAAGGCAATAAAAAACTAAACATGCTATTACTGACTAGTAAGTCATGATTTCAGTGCATAAACTCTTTTCCCATGTATACAACTCCAAAATGAACATACTAAAATGGGAGAAATTGTTTACACAATGGTCATTCAGAAGTTAAACACACTTCTTTGCAGTTGCATTGAAAACGTTACAGAGGCGCTGAAAAGCACTTTAAGGCAATACAAAACTAAACATGCTATTAATGACTAGTAAGTCATGATTTCAGTGCATAAACTCTTTTCCCATGTATACAGTTCCAAAATGAACATACTAAAATGGGAGAAAATGTTTACACAATGGTCATTCAGAAGTTAAACACACTTCTTTGCAGTTGCATTGAAAACGTTACAGAGGCGCTGAAAAGCACTTTAAGGCAATAAAAAACTAAACATGCTATTACTGACTAGTAAGTCATGATTTCAGTGCATAAACTCTTTTCCCATGTATACAATTCCAAAATGAACATACTAAAATGGGTGAAAATGTTTACACAATGGTCATTCAGAAGTTAAACACACTTCTTTGCAGTTGCATTGAAAACGTTACAAAGGCGCTGAAAAGCACTTTAAGGCAATAAAAAACTAAACATGCTATTACTGACTAGTAAGTCATGATTTCAGTGCATAAACTCTTTTCCCATGTATACAATTCCAAAAAGAACATACTAAATGGGAGAAAATGTTTACACAATGGTCATTCAGAAGTTAAACACACTTCTTTGCAGTTGCATTGAAAACGTTACAAAGGCGCTGAAAAGCACTTTAAGGCAATAAAAAACTAAACATGCTATTAATGACTAGTAAGTCATGATTTCAGTGCATAAACTCTTTTCCCATGTATACAATTCCAAAAAGAACATACTAAAATGGGAGAAAATGTTTACACAATGGTCATTCAGAAGTTAAACACACTTCTTTGCAGTTACATTGAAAACGTTACAGAGGCGCTGAAAAGCACTTTAAGGCAATAAAAAACTAAACATGCTATTACTGACTAGTAAGTCATGATTTCAGTGCATAAACTCTTTTCCCATGTATACAATTCCAAAAAGAACATACTAAATGGGAGAAAATGTTTACACAATGGTCATTCAGAAGTTAAACACACTTCTTTGCAGTTGCATTGAAAACGTTACAAAGGCGCTGAAAAGCACTTTAAGGCAATAAAAAACTAAACATGCTATTAATGACTAGTAAGTCATGATTTCAGTGCATAAACTCTTTTCCCATGTATACAACTCCAAAATGAACATACTAAAATGGGAGAAATTGTTTACACAATGGTCATTCAGAAGCTAAACACACTTCTTTGCAGTTGCATTGAAAACGTTACAGAGGCGCTGAAAAGCACTTTAAGGCAATAAAAAACTAAACATGCTATTACTGACTAGTAAGTCATGATTTCAGTGCATAAACTCTTTTCCCATGTATACAACTCCAAAATGAACATACTAAAATGGGAGAAAATGTTTACACAATGGTCATTCAGAAGTTAAACACACTTCTTTGCAGTTGCATTGAAAACGTTACAGAGGCGCTGAAAAGCACTTTAAGGCAATAAAAAACTAAACATGCTATTACTGACTAGTAAGTCATGATTTCAGTGCATAAACTCTTTTCCCATGTATACAACTCCAAAATGAACATACTAAAATGGGAGAAATTGTTTACACAATGGTCATTCAGAAGTTAAACACACTTCTTTGCAGTTGCATTGAAAACGTTACAAAGGCGCTGAAAAGCACTTTAAGGCAATAAAAAACTAAACATGCTATTAATGACTAGTAAGTCATGATTTCAGTGCATAAACTCTTTTCCCATGTATACAACTCCAAAATGAACATACTAAAATGGGAGAAAATGTTTACACAATGGTCATTCAGAAGTTAAACACACTTCTTTGCAGTTGCATTGAAAACGTTACAGAGGCGCTGAAAAGCACTTTAAGGCAATAAAAAACTAAACATGCTATTACTGACTAGTAAGTCATGATTTCAGTGCATAAACTCTTTTCCCATGTATACAATTCCAAAATGAACATACTAAAATTGGAGAAAATGTTTACACAATGGTCATTCAGAAGTTAAACACACTTCTTTGCAGTTGCATTGAAAACGTTACAAAGGCGCTGAAAAGCACTTTAAGGCAATAAAAAACTAAACATGCTATTACTGACTAGTAAGTCATGATTTCAGTGCATAAACTCTTTTCCCATGTATACAGTTCCAAAATGAACATACTAAAATGGGAGAAAATGTTTACACAATGGTCATTCAGAAGTTAAACACACTTCTTTGCAGTTGCATTGAAAACGTTACAGAGGCGCTGAAAAGCACTTTAAGGCAATAAAAAACTAAACATGCTATTACTGACTAGTAAGTCATGATTTCAGTGCATAAACTCTTTTCCCATGTATACAATTCCAAAAAGAACATACTAAAATGGGAGAAAATGTTTACACAATGGTCATTCAGAAGTTAAACACACTTCTTTGCAGTTACATTGAAAACGTTACAGAGGCGCTGAAAAGCACTTTAAGGCAATAAAAAACTAAACATGCTATTACTGACTAGTAAGTCATGATTTCAGTGCATAAACTCTTTTCCCATGTATACAACTCCAAAATGAACATACTAAAATGGGAGAAAATGTTTACACAATGGTCATTCAGAAGTTAAACACACTTCTTTGCAGTTGCATTGAAAACGTTACAAAGGCGCTGAAAAGCACTTTAAGGCAATAAAAAACTAAACATGCTATTACTGACTAGTAAGTCATGATTTCAGTGCATAAACTCTTTTCCCATGTATACAATTCCAAAAAGAACATACTAAATGGGAGAAAATGTTTACACAATGGTCATTCAGAAGTTAAACACACTTCTTTGCAGTTGCATTGAAAACGTTACAAAGGCGCTGAAAAGCACTTTAAGGCAATAAAAAACTAAACATGCTATTAATGACTAGTAAGTCATGATTTCAGTGCATAAACTCTTTTCCCATGTATACAACTCCAAAATGAACATACTAAAATGGGAGAAATTGTTTACACAATGGTCATTCAGAAGCTAAACACACTTCTTTGCAGTTGCATTGAAAACGTTACAAAGGCGCTGAAAAGCACTTTAAGGCAATAAAAAACTAAACATGCTATTAATGACTAGTAAGTCATGATTTCAGTGCATAAACTCTTTTCCCATGTATACAGTTCCAAAATGAACATACTAAAATGGGAGAAAATGTTTACACAATGGTCATTCAGAAGTTAAACACACTTCTTTGCAGTTGCATTGAAAACGTTACAGAGGCGCTGAAAAGCACTTTAAGGCAATAAAAAACTAAACATGCTATTACTGACTAGTAAGTCATGATTTCAGTGCATAAACTCTTTTCCCATGTATACAATTCCAAAAAGAACATACTAAAATGGGAGAAAATGTTTACACAATGGTCATTCAGAAGTTAAACACACTTCTTTGCAGTTACATTGAAAACGTTACAGAGGCGCTGAAAAGCACTTTAAGGCAATAAAAAACTAAACATGCTATTACTGACTAGTAAGTCATGATTTCAGTGCATAAACTCTTTTCCCATGTATACAACTCCAAAATGAACATACTAAAATGGGAGAAAATGTTTACACAATGGTCATTCAGAAGTTAAACACACTTCTTTGCAGTTGCATTGAAAACGTTACAGAGGCGCTGAAAAGCACTTTAAGGCAATAAAAAACTAAACATGCTCTTACTGACTAGTAAGTCATGATTTCAGTGCATAAACTCTTTTCCCATGTATACAATTCCAAAATGAACATACTAAAATGGGAGAAAATGTTTACACAATGGTCATTCAGAAGTTAAACACACTTCTTTGCAGTTGCATTGAAAACGTTACAAAGGCGCTGAAAAGCACTTTAAGGCAATAAAAAACTAAACATGCTATTACTGACTAGTAAGTCATGATTTCAGTGCATAAACTCTTTTCCCATGTATACAGTTCCAAAATGAACATACTAAAATGGGAGAAAATGTTTACACAATGGTCATTCAGAAGTTAAACACACTTCTTTGCAGTTGCATTGAAAACGTTACAGAGGCGCTGAAAAGCACTTTAAGGCAATAAAAAACTAAACATGCTATTACTGACTAGTAAGTCATGATTTCAGTGCATAAACTCTTTTCCCATGTATACAATTCCAAAAAGAACATACTAAAATGGGAGAAAATGTTTACACAATGGTCATTCAGAAGTTAAACACACTTCTTTGCAGTTACATTGAAAACGTTACAGAGGCGCTGAAAAGCACTTTAAGGCAATAAAAAACTAAACATGCTATTACTGACTAGTAAGTCATGATTTCAGTGCATAAACTCTTTTCCCATGTATACAACTCCAAAATGAACATACTAAAATGGGAGAAAATGTTTACACAATGGTCATTCAGAAGTTAAACACACTTCTTTGCAGTTGCATTGAAAACGTTACAGAGGCGCTGAAAAGCACTTTAAGGCAATAAAAAACTAAACATGCTCTTACTGACTAGTAAGTCATGATTTCAGTGCATAAACTCTTTTCCCATGTATACAATTCCAAAATGAACATACTAAAATGGGAGAAAATGTTTACACAATGGTCATTCAGAAGTTAAACACACTTCTTTGCAGTTGCATTGAAAACGTTACAAAGGCGCTGAAAAGCACTTTAAGGCAATAAAAAACTAAACATGCTATTACTGACTAGTAAGTCATGATTTCAGTGCATAAACTCTTTTCCCATGTATACAGTTCCAAAATGAACATACTAAAATGGGAGAAAATGTTTACACAATGGTCATTCAGAAGTTAAACACACTTCTTTGCAGTTGCATTGAAAACGTTACAGAGGCGCTGAAAAGCACTTTAAGGCAATAAAAAACTAAACATGCTATTACTGACTAGTAAGTCATGATTTCAGTGCATAAACTCTTTTCCCATGTATACAATTCCAAAAAGAACATACTAAAATGGGAGAAAATGTTTACACAATGGTCATTCAGAAGTTAAACACACTTCTTTGCAGTTACATTGAAAACGTTACAGAGGCGCTGAAAAGCACTTTAAGGCAATAAAAAACTAAACATGCTATTACTGACTAGTAAGTCATGATTTCAGTGCATAAACTCTTTTCCCATGTATACAACTCCAAAATGAACATACTAAAATGGGAGAAAATGTTTACACAATGGTCATTCAGAAGTTAAACACACTTCTTTGCAGTTGCATTGAAAACGTTACAAAGGCGCTGAAAAGCACTTTAAGGCAATAAAAAACTAAACATGCTATTACTGACTAGTAAGTCATGATTTCAGTGCATAAACTCTTTTCCCATGTATACAATTCCAAAATGAACATACTAAAATGGGTGAAAATGTTTACACAATGGTCATTCAGAAGTTAAACACACTTCTTTGCAGTTGCATTGAAAACGTTACAAAGGCGCTGAAAAGCACTTTAAGGCAATAAAAAACTAAACATGCTATTACTGACTAGTAAGTCATGATTTCAGTGCATAAACTCTTTTCCCATGTATACAATTCCAAAAAGAACATACTAAATGGGAGAAAATGTTTACACAATGGTCATTCAGAAGTTAAACACACTTCTTTGCAGTTGCATTGAAAACGTTACAAAGGCGCTGAAAAGCACTTTAAGGCAATAAAAAACTAAACATGCTATTAATGACTAGTAAGTCATGATTTCAGTGCATAAACTCTTTTCCCATGTATACAACTCCAAAATGAACATACTAAAATGGGAGAAATTGTTTACACAATGGTCATTCAGAAGCTAAACACACTTCTTTGCAGTTGCATTGAAAACGTTACAGAGGCGCTGAAAAGCACTTTAAGGCAATAAAAAACTAAACATGCTATTACTGACTAGTAAGTCATGATTTCAGTGCATAAACTCTTTTCCCATGTATACAACTCCAAAATGAACATACTAAAATGGGAGAAAATGTTTACACAATGGTCATTCAGAAGTTAAACACACTTCTTTGCAGTTGCATTGAAAACGTTACAAAGGCGCTGAAAAGCACTTTAAGGCAATAAAAAACTAAACATGCTATTAATGACTAGTAAGTCATGATTTCAGTGCATAAACTCTTTTCCCATGTATACAGTTCCAAAATGAACATACTAAAATGGGAGAAAATGTTTACACAATGGTCATTCAGAAGTTAAACACACTTCTTTGCAGTTGCATTGAAAACGTTACAGAGGCGCTGAAAAGCACTTTAAGGCAATAAAAAACTAAACATGCTATTACTGACTAGTAAGTCATGATTTCAGTGCATAAACTCTTTTCCCATGTATACAATTCCAAAAAGAACATACTAAAATGGGAGAAAATGTTTACACAATGGTCATTCAGAAGTTAAACACACTTCTTTGCAGTTACATTGAAAACGTTACAGAGGCGCTGAAAAGCACTTTAAGGCAATAAAAAACTAAACATGCTATTACTGACTAGTAAGTCATGATTTCAGTGCATAAACTCTTTTCCCATGTATACAACTCCAAAATGAACATACTAAAATGGGAGAAAATGTTTACACAATGGTCATTCAGAAGTTAAACACACTTCTTTGCAGTTGCATTGAAAACGTTACAGAGGCGCTGAAAAGCACTTTAAGGCAATAAAAAACTAAACATGCTCTTACTGACTAGTAAGTCATGATTTCAGTGCATAAACTCTTTTCCCATGTATACAATTCCAAAATGAACATACTAAAATGGGAGAAAATGTTTACACAATGGTCATTCAGAAGTTAAACACACTTCTTTGCAGTTGCATTGAAAACGTTACAAAGGCGCTGAAAAGCACTTTAAGGCAATAAAAAACTAAACATGCTATTACTGACTAGTAAGTCATGATTTCAGTGCATAAACTCTTTTCCCATGTATACAGTTCCAAAATGAACATACTAAAATGGGAGAAAATGTTTACACAATGGTCATTCAGAAGTTAAACACACTTCTTTGCAGTTGCATTGAAAACGTTACAGAGGCGCTGAAAAGCACTTTAAGGCAATAAAAAACTAAACATGCTATTACTGACTAGTAAGTCATGATTTCAGTGCATAAACTCTTTTCCCATGTATACAATTCCAAAAAGAACATACTAAAATGGGAGAAAATGTTTACACAATGGTCATTCAGAAGTTAAACACACTTCTTTGCAGTTACATTGAAAACGTTACAGAGGCGCTGAAAAGCACTTTAAGGCAATAAAAAACTAAACATGCTATTACTGACTAGTAAGTCATGATTTCAGTGCATAAACTCTTTTCCCATGTATACAACTCCAAAATGAACATACTAAAATGGGAGAAAATGTTTACACAATGGTCATTCAGAAGTTAAACACACTTCTTTGCAGTTGCATTGAAAACGTTACAGAGGCGCTGAAAAGCACTTTAAGGCAATAAAAAACTAAACATGCTCTTACTGACTAGTAAGTCATGATTTCAGTGCATAAACTCTTTTCCCATGTATACAATTCCAAAATGAACATACTAAAATGGGAGAAAATGTTTACACAATGGTCATTCAGAAGTTAAACACACTTCTTTGCAGTTGCATTGAAAACGTTACAAAGGCGCTGAAAAGCACTTTAAGGCAATAAAAAACTAAACATGCTATTACTGACTAGTAAGTCATGATTTCAGTGCATAAACTCTTTTCCCATGTATACAGTTCCAAAATGAACATACTAAAATGGGAGAAAATGTTTACACAATGGTCATTCAGAAGTTAAACACACTTCTTTGCAGTTGCATTGAAAACGTTACAGAGGCGCTGAAAAGCACTTTAAGGCAATAAAAAACTAAACATGCTATTACTGACTAGTAAGTCATGATTTCAGTGCATAAACTCTTTTCCCATGTATACAATTCCAAAAAGAACATACTAAAATGGGAGAAAATGTTTACACAATGGTCATTCAGAAGTTAAACACACTTCTTTGCAGTTACATTGAAAACGTTACAGAGGCGCTGAAAAGCACTTTAAGGCAATAAAAAACTAAACATGCTATTACTGACTAGTAAGTCATGATTTCAGTGCATAAACTCTTTTCCCATGTATACAACTCCAAAATGAACATACTAAAATGGGAGAAAATGTTTACACAATGGTCATTCAGAAGTTAAACACACTTCTTTGCAGTTGCATTGAAAACGTTACAAAGGCGCTGAAAAGCACTTTAAGGCAATAAAAAACTAAACATGCTATTACTGACTAGTAAGTCATGATTTCAGTGCATAAACTCTTTTCCCATGTATACAATTCCAAAATGAACATACTAAAATGGGTGAAAATGTTTACACAATGGTCATTCAGAAGTTAAACACACTTCTTTGCAGTTGCATTGAAAACGTTACAAAGGCGCTGAAAAGCACTTTAAGGCAATAAAAAACTAAACATGCTATTACTGACTAGTAAGTCATGATTTCAGTGCATAAACTCTTTTCCCATGTATACAATTCCAAAAAGAACATACTAAATGGGAGAAAATGTTTACACAATGGTCATTCAGAAGTTAAACACACTTCTTTGCAGTTGCATTGAAAACGTTACAAAGGCGCTGAAAAGCACTTTAAGGCAATAAAAAACTAAACATGCTATTAATGACTAGTAAGTCATGATTTCAGTGCATAAACTCTTTTCCCATGTATACAACTCCAAAATGAACATACTAAAATGGGAGAAATTGTTTACACAATGGTCATTCAGAAGCTAAACACACTTCTTTGCAGTTGCATTGAAAACGTTACAGAGGCGCTGAAAAGCACTTTAAGGCAATAAAAAACTAAACATGCTATTACTGACTAGTAAGTCATGATTTCAGTGCATAAACTCTTTTCCCATGTATACAACTCCAAAATGAACATACTAAAATGGGAGAAAATGTTTACACAATGGTCATTCAGAAGTTAAACACACTTCTTTGCAGTTGCATTGAAAACGTTACAAAGGCGCTGAAAAGCACTTTAAGGCAATAAAAAACTAAACATGCTATTACTGACTAGTAAGTCATGATTTCAGTGCATAAACTCTTTTCCCATGTATACAATTCCAAAATGAACATACTAAAATGGGTGAAAATGTTTACACAATGGTCATTCAGAAGTTAAACACACTTCTTTGCAGTTGCATTGAAAACGTTACAAAGGCGCTGAAAAGCACTTTAAGGCAATAAAAAACTAAACATGCTATTACTGACTAGTAAGTCATGATTTCAGTGCATAAACTCTTTTCCCATGTATACAATTCCAAAAAGAACATACTAAATGGGAGAAAATGTTTACACAATGGTCATTCAGAAGTTAAACACACTTCTTTGCAGTTGCATTGAAAACGTTACAAAGGCGCTGAAAAGCACTTTAAGGCAATAAAAAACTAAACATGCTATTAATGACTAGTAAGTCATGATTTCAGTGCATAAACTCTTTTCCCATGTATACAGTTCCAAAATGAACATACTAAAATGGGAGAAAATGTTTACACAATGGTCATTCAGAAGTTAAACACACTTCTTTGCAGTTGCATTGAAAACGTTACAGAGGCGCTGAAAAGCACTTTAAGGCAATAAAAAACTAAACATGCTATTACTGACTAGTAAGTCATGATTTCAGTGCATAAACTCTTTTCCCATGTATACAATTCCAAAAAGAACATACTAAATGGGAGAAAATGTTTACACAATGGTCATTCAGAAGTTAAACACACTTCTTTGCAGTTGCATTGAAAACGTTACAAAGGCGCTGAAAAGCACTTTAAGGCAATAAAAAACTAAACATGCTATTAATGACTAGTAAGTCATGATTTCAGTGCATAAACTCTTTTCCCATGTATACAACTCCAAAATGAACATACTAAAATGGGAGAAATTGTTTACACAATGGTCATTCAGAAGCTAAACACACTTCTTTGCAGTTGCATTGAAAACGTTACAAAGGCGCTGAAAAGCACTTTAAGGCAATAAAAAACTAAACATGCTATTAATGACTAGTAAGTCATGATTTCAGTGCATAAACTCTTTTCCCATGTATACAGTTCCAAAATGAACATACTAAAATGGGAGAAAATGTTTACACAATGGTCATTCAGAAGTTAAACACACTTCTTTGCAGTTGCATTGAAAACGTTACAGAGGCGCTGAAAAGCACTTTAAGGCAATAAAAAACTAAACATGCTATTACTGACTAGTAAGTCATGATTTCAGTGCATAAACTCTTTTCCCATGTATACAATTCCAAAAAGAACATACTAAAATGGGAGAAAATGTTTACACAATGGTCATTCAGAAGTTAAACACACTTCTTTGCAGTTACATTGAAAACGTTACAGAGGCGCTGAAAAGCACTTTAAGGCAATAAAAAACTAAACATGCTATTACTGACTAGTAAGTCATGATTTCAGTGCATAAACTCTTTTCCCATGTATACAATTCCAAAAAGAACATACTAAAATGGGAGAAAATGTTTACACAATGGTCATTCAGAAGTTAAACACACTTCTTTGCAGTTACATTGAAAACGTTACAGAGGCGCTGAAAAGCACTTTAAGGCAATAAAAAACTAAACATGCTATTACTGACTAGTAAGTCATGATTTCAGTGCATAAACTCTTTTCCCATGTATACAACTCCAAAATGAACATACTAAAATGGGAGAAAATGTTTACACAATGGTCATTCAGAAGTTAAACACACTTCTTTGCAGTTGCATTGAAAACGTTACAGAGGCGCTGAAAAGCACTTTAAGGCAATAAAAAACTAAACATGCTATTACTGACTAGTAAGTCATGATTTCAGTGCATAAACTCTTTTCCCATGTATACAATTCCAAAATGAACATACTAAAATGGGAGAAAATGTTTACACAATGGTCATTCAGAAGTTAAACACACTTCTTTGCAGTTGCATTGAAAACGTTACAAAGGCGCTGAAAAGCACTTTAAGGCAATAAAAAACTAAACATGCTATTACTGACTAGTAAGTCATGATTTCAGTGCATAAACTCTTTTCCCATGTATACAGTTCCAAAATGAACATACTAAAATGGGAGAAAATGTTTACACAATGGTCATTCAGAAGTTAAACACACTTCTTTGCAGTTGCATTGAAAACGTTACAGAGGCGCTGAAAAGCACTTTAAGGCAATAAAAAACTAAACATGCTATTACTGACTAGTAAGTCATGATTTCAGTGCATAAACTCTTTTCCCATGTATACAATTCCAAAAAGAACATACTAAAATGGGAGAAAATGTTTACACAATGGTCATTCAGAAGTTAAACACACTTCTTTGCAGTTACATTGAAAACGTTACAGAGGCGCTGAAAAGCACTTTAAGGCAATAAAAAACTAAACATGCTATTACTGACTAGTAAGTCATGATTTCAGTGCATAAACTCTTTTCCCATGTATACAATTCCAAAATGAACATACTAAAATGGGTGAAAATGTTTACACAATGGTCATTCAGAAGTTAAACACACTTCTTTGCAGTTGCATTGAAAACGTTACAAAGGCGCTGAAAAGCACTTTAAGGCAATAAAAAACTAAACATGCTATTACTGACTAGTAAGTCATGATTTCAGTGCATAAACTCTTTTCCCATGTATACAATTCCAAAAAGAACATACTAAATGGGAGAAAATGTTTACACAATGGTCATTCAGAAGTTAAACACACTTCTTTGCAGTTGCATTGAAAACGTTACAAAGGCGCTGAAAAGCACTTTAAGGCAATAAAAAACTAAACATGCTATTAATGACTAGTAAGTCATGATTTCAGTGCATAAACTCTTTTCCCATGTATACAACTCCAAAATGAACATACTAAAATGGGAGAAATTGTTTACACAATGGTCATTCAGAAGCTAAACACACTTCTTTGCAGTTGCATTGAAAACGTTACAGAGGCGCTGAAAAGCACTTTAAGGCAATAAAAAACTAAACATGCTATTACTGACTAGTAAGTCATGATTTCAGTGCATAAACTCTTTTCCCATGTATACAACTCCAAAATGAACATACTAAAATGGGAGAAAATGTTTACACAATGGTCATTCAGAAGTTAAACACACTTCTTTGCAGTTGCATTGAAAACGTTACAAAGGCGCTGAAAAGCACTTTAAGGCAATAAAAAACTAAACATGCTATTACTGACTAGTAAGTCATGATTTCAGTGCATAAACTCTTTTCCCATGTATACAATTCCAAAATGAACATACTAAAATGGGTGAAAATGTTTACACAATGGTCATTCAGAAGTTAAACACACTTCTTTGCAGTTGCATTGAAAACGTTACAAAGGCGCTGAAAAGCACTTTAAGGCAATAAAAAACTAAACATGCTATTACTGACTAGTAAGTCATGATTTCAGTGCATAAACTCTTTTCCCATGTATACAATTCCAAAAAGAACATACTAAATGGGAGAAAATGTTTACACAATGGTCATTCAGAAGTTAAACACACTTCTTTGCAGTTGCATTGAAAACGTTACAAAGGCGCTGAAAAGCACTTTAAGGCAATAAAAAACTAAACATGCTATTAATGACTAGTAAGTCATGATTTCAGTGCATAAACTCTTTTCCCATGTATACAACTCCAAAATGAACATACTAAAATGGGAGAAATTGTTTACACAATGGTCATTCAGAAGCTAAACACACTTCTTTGCAGTTGCATTGAAAACGTTACAAAGGCGCTGAAAAGCACTTTAAGGCAATAAAAAACTAAACATGCTATTAATGACTAGTAAGTCATGATTTCAGTGCATAAACTCTTTTCCCATGTATACAGTTCCAAAATGAACATACTAAAATGGGAGAAAATGTTTACACAATGGTCATTCAGAAGTTAAACACACTTCTTTGCAGTTGCATTGAAAACGTTACAGAGGCGCTGAAAAGCACTTTAAGGCAATAAAAAACTAAACATGCTATTACTGACTAGTAAGTCATGATTTCAGTGCATAAACTCTTTTCCCATGTATACAATTCCAAAAAGAACATACTAAAATGGGAGAAAATGTTTACACAATGGTCATTCAGAAGTTAAACACACTTCTTTGCAGTTACATTGAAAACGTTACAGAGGCGCTGAAAAGCACTTTAAGGCAATAAAAAACTAAACATGCTATTACTGACTAGTAAGTCATGATTTCAGTGCATAAACTCTTTTCCCATGTATACAATTCCAAAAAGAACATACTAAAATGGGAGAAAATGTTTACACAATGGTCATTCAGAAGTTAAACACACTTCTTTGCAGTTACATTGAAAACGTTACAGAGGCGCTGAAAAGCACTTTAAGGCAATAAAAAACTAAACATGCTATTACTGACTAGTAAGTCATGATTTCAGTGCATAAACTCTTTTCCCATGTATACAACTCCAAAATGAACATACTAAAATGGGAGAAAATGTTTACACAATGGTCATTCAGAAGTTAAACACACTTCTTTGCAGTTGCATTGAAAACGTTACAGAGGCGCTGAAAAGCACTTTAAGGCAATAAAAAACTAAACATGCTATTACTGACTAGTAAGTCATGATTTCAGTGCATAAACTCTTTTCCCATGTATACAATTCCAAAATGAACATACTAAAATGGGAGAAAATGTTTACACAATGGTCATTCAGAAGTTAAACACACTTCTTTGCAGTTGCATTGAAAACGTTACAAAGGCGCTGAAAAGCACTTTAAGGCAATAAAAAACTAAACATGCTATTACTGACTAGTAAGTCATGATTTCAGTGCATAAACTCTTTTCCCATGTATACAGTTCCAAAATGAACATACTAAAATGGGAGAAAATGTTTACACAATGGTCATTCAGAAGTTAAACACACTTCTTTGCAGTTGCATTGAAAACGTTACAGAGGCGCTGAAAAGCACTTTAAGGCAATAAAAAACTAAACATGCTATTACTGACTAGTAAGTCATGATTTCAGTGCATAAACTCTTTTCCCATGTATACAATTCCAAAAAGAACATACTAAAATGGGAGAAAATGTTTACACAATGGTCATTCAGAAGTTAAACACACTTCTTTGCAGTTACATTGAAAACGTTACAGAGGCGCTGAAAAGCACTTTAAGGCAATAAAAAACTAAACATGCTATTACTGACTAGTAAGTCATGATTTCAGTGCATAAACTCTTTTCCCATGTATACAATTCCAAAATGAACATACTAAAATGGGTGAAAATGTTTACACAATGGTCATTCAGAAGTTAAACACACTTCTTTGCAGTTGCATTGAAAACGTTACAAAGGCGCTGAAAAGCACTTTAAGGCAATAAAAAACTAAACATGCTATTACTGACTAGTAAGTCATGATTTCAGTGCATAAACTCTTTTCCCATGTATACAATTCCAAAAAGAACATACTAAATGGGAGAAAATGTTTACACAATGGTCATTCAGAAGTTAAACACACTTCTTTGCAGTTGCATTGAAAACGTTACAAAGGCGCTGAAAAGCACTTTAAGGCAATAAAAAACTAAACATGCTATTAATGACTAGTAAGTCATGATTTCAGTGCATAAACTCTTTTCCCATGTATACAACTCCAAAATGAACATACTAAAATGGGAGAAATTGTTTACACAATGGTCATTCAGAAGCTAAACACACTTCTTTGCAGTTGCATTGAAAACGTTACAGAGGCGCTGAAAAGCACTTTAAGGCAATAAAAAACTAAACATGCTATTACTGACTAGTAAGTCATGATTTCAGTGCATAAACTCTTTTCCCATGTATACAACTCCAAAATGAACATACTAAAATGGGAGAAAATGTTTACACAATGGTCATTCAGAAGTTAAACACACTTCTTTGCAGTTGCATTGAAAACGTTACAAAGGCGCTGAAAAGCACTTTAAGGCAATAAAAAACTAAACATGCTATTACTGACTAGTAAGTCATGATTTCAGTGCATAAACTCTTTTCCCATGTATACAATTCCAAAATGAACATACTAAAATGGGTGAAAATGTTTACACAATGGTCATTCAGAAGTTAAACACACTTCTTTGCAGTTGCATTGAAAACGTTACAAAGGCGCTGAAAAGCACTTTAAGGCAATAAAAAACTAAACATGCTATTACTGACTAGTAAGTCATGATTTCAGTGCATAAACTCTTTTCCCATGTATACAATTCCAAAAAGAACATACTAAATGGGAGAAAATGTTTACACAATGGTCATTCAGAAGTTAAACACACTTCTTTGCAGTTGCATTGAAAACGTTACAAAGGCGCTGAAAAGCACTTTAAGGCAATAAAAAACTAAACATGCTATTAATGACTAGTAAGTCATGATTTCAGTGCATAAACTCTTTTCCCATGTATACAACTCCAAAATGAACATACTAAAATGGGAGAAATTGTTTACACAATGGTCATTCAGAAGCTAAACACACTTCTTTGCAGTTGCATTGAAAACGTTACAAAGGCGCTGAAAAGCACTTTAAGGCAATAAAAAACTAAACATGCTATTAATGACTAGTAAGTCATGATTTCAGTGCATAAACTCTTTTCCCATGTATACAGTTCCAAAATGAACATACTAAAATGGGAGAAAATGTTTACACAATGGTCATTCAGAAGTTAAACACACTTCTTTGCAGTTGCATTGAAAACGTTACAGAGGCGCTGAAAAGCACTTTAAGGCAATAAAAAACTAAACATGCTATTACTGACTAGTAAGTCATGATTTCAGTGCATAAACTCTTTTCCCATGTATACAATTCCAAAAAGAACATACTAAATGGGAGAAAATGTTTACACAATGGTCATTCAGAAGTTAAACACACTTCTTTGCAGTTGCATTGAAAACGTTACAAAGGCGCTGAAAAGCACTTTAAGGCAATAAAAAACTAAACATGCTATTAATGACTAGTAAGTCATGATTTCAGTGCATAAACTCTTTTCCCATGTATACAACTCCAAAATGAACATACTAAAATGGGAGAAATTGTTTACACAATGGTCATTCAGAAGCTAAACACACTTCTTTGCAGTTGCATTGAAAACGTTACAAAGGCGCTGAAAAGCACTTTAAGGCAATAAAAAACTAAACATGCTATTAATGACTAGTAAGTCATGATTTCAGTGCATAAACTCTTTTCCCATGTATACAGTTCCAAAATGAACATACTAAAATGGGAGAAAATGTTTACACAATGGTCATTCAGAAGTTAAACACACTTCTTTGCAGTTGCATTGAAAACGTTACAGAGGCGCTGAAAAGCACTTTAAGGCAATAAAAAACTAAACATGCTATTACTGACTAGTAAGTCATGATTTCAGTGCATAAACTCTTTTCCCATGTATACAATTCCAAAAAGAACATACTAAAATGGGAGAAAATGTTTACACAATGGTCATTCAGAAGTTAAACACACTTCTTTGCAGTTACATTGAAAACGTTACAGAGGCGCTGAAAAGCACTTTAAGGCAATAAAAAACTAAACATGCTATTACTGACTAGTAAGTCATGATTTCAGTGCATAAACTCTTTTCCCATGTATACAACTCCAAAATGAACATACTAAAATGGGAGAAAATGTTTACACAATGGTCATTCAGAAGTTAAACACACTTCTTTGCAGTTGCATTGAAAACGTTACAGAGGCGCTGAAAAGCACTTTAAGGCAATAAAAAACTAAACATGCTATTACTGACTAGTAAGTCATGATTTCAGTGCATAAACTCTTTTCCCATGTATACAATTCCAAAATGAACATACTAAAATGGGAGAAAATGTTTACACAATGGTCATTCAGAAGTTAAACACACTTCTTTGCAGTTGCATTGAAAACGTTACAAAGGCGCTGAAAAGCACTTTAAGGCAATAAAAAACTAAACATGCTATTACTGACTAGTAAGTCATGATTTCAGTGCATAAACTCTTTTCCCATGTATACAGTTCCAAAATGAACATACTAAAATGGGAGAAAATGTTTACACAATGGTCATTCAGAAGTTAAACACACTTCTTTGCAGTTGCATTGAAAACGTTACAGAGGCGCTGAAAAGCACTTTAAGGCAATAAAAAACTAAACATGCTATTACTGACTAGTAAGTCATGATTTCAGTGCATAAACTCTTTTCCCATGTATACAATTCCAAAAAGAACATACTAAAATGGGAGAAAATGTTTACACAATGGTCATTCAGAAGTTAAACACACTTCTTTGCAGTTGCATTGAAAACGTTACAAAGGCGCTGAAAAGCACTTTAAGGCAATAAAAAACTAAACATGCTATTACTGACTAGTAAGTCATGATTTCAGTGCATAAACTCTTTTCCCATGTATACAGTTCCAAAATTTACATACTAAAATGGGAGAAAATGTTTACACAATGGTCATTCAGAAGTTAAACACACTTCTTTGCAGTTGCATTGAAAACGTTACAGAGGCGCTGAAAAGCACTTTAAGGCAATAAAAAACTAAACATGCTATTACTGACTAGTAAGTCATGATTTCAGTGCATAAACTCTTTTCCCATGTATACAATTCCAAAAAGAACATACTAAAATGGGAGAAAATGTTTACACAATGGTCATTCAGAAGTTAAACACACTTCTTTGCAGTTACATTGAAAACGTTACAGAGGCGCTGAAAAGCACTTTAAGGCAATAAAAAACTAAACATGCTATTACTGACTAGTAAGTCATGATTTCAGTGCATAAACTCTTTTCCCATGTATACAACTCCAAAATGAACATACTAAAATGGGAGAAAATGTTTACACAATGGTCATTCAGAAGTTAAACACACTTCTTTGCAGTTGCATTGAAAACGTTACAAAGGCGCTGAAAAGCACTTTAAGGCAATAAAAAACTAAACATGCTATTACTGACTAGTAAGTCATGATTTCAGTGCATAAACTCTTTTCCCATGTATACAATTCCAAAATGAACATACTAAAATGGGTGAAAATGTTTACACAATGGTCATTCAGAAGTTAAACACACTTCTTTGCAGTTGCATTGAAAACGTTACAAAGGCGCTGAAAAGCACTTTAAGGCAATAAAAAACTAAACATGCTATTACTGACTAGTAAGTCATGATTTCAGTGCATAAACTCTTTTCCCATGTATACAATTCCAAAAAGAACATACTAAATGGGAGAAAATGTTTACACAATGGTCATTCAGAAGTTAAACACACTTCTTTGCAGTTGCATTGAAAACGTTACAAAGGCGCTGAAAAGCACTTTAAGGCAATAAAAAACTAAACATGCTATTACTGACTAGTAAGTCATGATTTCAGTGCATAAACTCTTTTCCCATGTATACAATTCCAAAATGAACATACTAAAATGGGTGAAAATGTTTACACAATGGTCATTCAGAAGTTAAACACACTTCTTTGCAGTTGCATTGAAAACGTTACAGAGGCGCTGAAAAGCACTTTAAGGCAATAAAAAACTAAACATGCTATTACTGACTAGTAAGTCATGATTTCAGTGCATAAACTCTTTTCCCATGTATACAATTCCAAAAAGAACATACTAAAATGGGAGAAAATGTTTACACAATGGTCATTCAGAAGTTAAACACACTTCTTTGCAGTTACATTGAAAACGTTACAGAGGCGCTGAAAAGCACTTTAAGGCAATAAAAAACTAAACATGCTATTACTGACTAGTAAGTCATGATTTCAGTGCATAAACTCTTTTCCCATGTATACAACTCCAAAATGAACATACTAAAATGGGAGAAAATGTTTACACAATGGTCATTCAGAAGTTAAACACACTTCTTTGCAGTTGCATTGAAAACGTTACAGAGGCGCTGAAAAGCACTTTAAGGCAATAAAAAACTAAACATGCTATTACTGACTAGTAAGTCATGATTTCAGTGCATAAACTCTTTTCCCATGTATACAATTCCAAAATGAACATACTAAAATGGGAGAAAATGTTTACACAATGGTCATTCAGAAGTTAAACACACTTCTTTGCAGTTGCATTGAAAACGTTACAAAGGCGCTGAAAAGCACTTTAAGGCAATAAAAAACTAAACATGCTATTACTGACTAGTAAGTCATGATTTCAGTGCATAAACTCTTTTCCCATGTATACAGTTCCAAAATGAACATACTAAAATGGGAGAAAATGTTTACACAATGGTCATTCAGAAGTTAAACACACTTCTTTGCAGTTGCATTGAAAACGTTACAGAGGCGCTGAAAAGCACTTTAAGGCAATAAAAAACTAAACATGCTATTACTGACTAGTAAGTCATGATTTCAGTGCATAAACTCTTTTCCCATGTATACAATTCCAAAAAGAACATACTAAAATGGGAGAAAATGTTTACACAATGGTCATTCAGAAGTTAAACACACTTCTTTGCAGTTGCATTGAAAACGTTACAAAGGCGCTGAAAAGCACTTTAAGGCAATAAAAAACTAAACATGCTATTACTGACTAGTAAGTCATGATTTCAGTGCATAAACTCTTTTCCCATGTATACAGTTCCAAAATTTACATACTAAAATGGGAGAAAATGTTTACACAATGGTCATTCAGAAGTTAAACACACTTCTTTGCAGTTGCATTGAAAACGTTACAGAGGCGCTGAAAAGCACTTTAAGGCAATAAAAAACTAAACATGCTATTACTGACTAGTAAGTCATGATTTCAGTGCATAAACTCTTTTCCCATGTATACAATTCCAAAAAGAACATACTAAAATGGGAGAAAATGTTTACACAATGGTCATTCAGAAGTTAAACACACTTCTTTGCAGTTACATTGAAAACGTTACAGAGGCGCTGAAAAGCACTTTAAGGCAATAAAAAACTAAACATGCTATTACTGACTAGTAAGTCATGATTTCAGTGCATAAACTCTTTTCCCATGTATACAACTCCAAAATGAACATACTAAAATGGGAGAAAATGTTTACACAATGGTCATTCAGAAGTTAAACACACTTCTTTGCAGTTGCATTGAAAACGTTACAAAGGCGCTGAAAAGCACTTTAAGGCAATAAAAAACTAAACATGCTATTACTGACTAGTAAGTCATGATTTCAGTGCATAAACTCTTTTCCCATGTATACAATTCCAAAATGAACATACTAAAATGGGTGAAAATGTTTACACAATGGTCATTCAGAAGTTAAACACACTTCTTTGCAGTTGCATTGAAAACGTTACAAAGGCGCTGAAAAGCACTTTAAGGCAATAAAAAACTAAACATGCTATTACTGACTAGTAAGTCATGATTTCAGTGCATAAACTCTTTTCCCATGTATACAATTCCAAAAAGAACATACTAAATGGGAGAAAATGTTTACACAATGGTCATTCAGAAGTTAAACACACTTCTTTGCAGTTGCATTGAAAACGTTACAAAGGCGCTGAAAAGCACTTTAAGGCAATAAAAAACTAAACATGCTATTACTGACTAGTAAGTCATGATTTCAGTGCATAAACTCTTTTCCCATGTATACAATTCCAAAATGAACATACTAAAATGGGTGAAAATGTTTACACAATGGTCATTCAGAAGTTAAACACACTTCTTTGCAGTTGCATTGAAAACGTTACAGAGGCGCTGAAAAGCACTTTAAGGCAATAAAAAACTAAACATGCTATTACTGACTAGTAAGTCATGATTTCAGTGCATAAACTCTTTTCCCATGTATACAATTCCAAAAAGAACATACTAAAATGGGAGAAAATGTTTACACAATGGTCATTCAGAAGTTAAACACACTTCTTTGCAGTTACATTGAAAACGTTACAGAGGCGCTGAAAAGCACTTTAAGGCAATAAAAAACTAAACATGCTATTACTGACTAGTAAGTCATGATTTCAGTGCATAAACTCTTTTCCCATGTATACAACTCCAAAATGAACATACTAAAATGGGAGAAAATGTTTACACAATGGTCATTCAGAAGTTAAACACACTTCTTTGCAGTTGCATTGAAAACGTTACAGAGGCGCTGAAAAGCACTTTAAGGCAATAAAAAACTAAACATGCTATTACTGACTAGTAAGTCATGATTTCAGTGCATAAACTCTTTTCCCATGTATACAATTCCAAAATGAACATACTAAAATGGGAGAAAATGTTTACACAATGGTCATTCAGAAGTTAAACACACTTCTTTGCAGTTGCATTGAAAACGTTACAAAGGCGCTGAAAAGCACTTTAAGGCAATAAAAAACTAAACATGCTATTACTGACTAGTAAGTCATGATTTCAGTGCATAAACTCTTTTCCCATGTATACAATTCCAAAATGAACATACTAAAATGGGAGAAAATGTTTACACAATGGTCATTCAGAAGTTAAACACACTTCTTTGCAGTTGCATTGAAAACGTTACAAAGGCGCTGAAAAGCACTTTAAGGCAATAAAAAACTAAACATGCTATTACTGACTAGTAAGTCATGATTTCAGTGCATAAACTCTTTTCCCATGTATACAATTCCAAAAAGAACATACTAAAATGGGAGAAAATGTTTACACAATGGTCATTCAGAAGTTAAACACACTTCTTTGCAGTTGCATTGAAAACGTTACAAAGGCGCTGAAAAGCACTTTAAGGCAATAAAAAACTAAACATGCTATTACTGACTAGTAAGTCATGATTTCAGTGCATAAACTCTTTTCCCATGTATACAATTCCAAAATGAACATACTAAAATGGGTGAAAATGTTTACACAATGGTCATTCAGAAGTTAAACACACTTCTTTGCAGTTGCATTGAAAACGTTACAAAGGCGCTGAAAAGCACTTTAAGGCAATAAAAAACTAAACATGCTATTACTGACTAGTAAGTCATGATTTCAGTGCATAAACTCTTTTCCCATGTATACAATTCCAAAAAGAACATACTAAATGGGAGAAAATGTTTACACAATGGTCATTCAGAAGTTAAACACACTTCTTTGCAGTTGCATTGAAAACGTTACAAAGGCGCTGAAAAGCACTTTAAGGCAATAAAAAACTAAACATGCTATTAATGACTAGTAAGTCATGATTTCAGTGCATAAACTCTTTTCCCATGTATACAACTCCAAAATGAACATACTAAAATGGGAGAAATTGTTTACACAATGGTCATTCAGAAGCTAAACACACTTCTTTGCAGTTGCATTGAAAACGTTACAAAGGCGCTGAAAAGCACTTTAAGGCAATAAAAAACTAAACATGCTATTAATGACTAGTAAGTCATGATTTCAGTGCATAAACTCTTTTCCCATGTATACAGTTCCAAAATGAACATACTAAAATGGGAGAAAATGTTTACACAATGGTCATTCAGAAGTTAAACACACTTCTTTGCAGTTGCATTGAAAACGTTACAGAGGCGCTGAAAAGCACTTTAAGGCAATAAAAAACTAAACATGCTATTACTGACTAGTAAGTCATGATTTCAGTGCATAAACTCTTTTCCCATGTATACAATTCCAAAAAGAACATACTAAAATGGGAGAAAATGTTTACACAATGGTCATTCAGAAGTTAAACACACTTCTTTGCAGTTACATTGAAAACGTTACAGAGGCGCTGAAAAGCACTTTAAGGCAATAAAAAACTAAACATGCTATTACTGACTAGTAAGTCATGATTTCAGTGCATAAACTCTTTTCCCATGTATACAATTCCAAAAAGAACATACTAAAATGGGAGAAAATGTTTACACAATGGTCATTCAGAAGTTAAACACACTTCTTTGCAGTTACATTGAAAACGTTACAGAGGCGCTGAAAAGCACTTTAAGGCAATAAAAAACTAAACATGCTATTACTGACTAGTAAGTCATGATTTCAGTGCATAAACTCTTTTCCCATGTATACAACTCCAAAATGAACATACTAAAATGGGAGAAAATGTTTACACAATGGTCATTCAGAAGTTAAACACACTTCTTTGCAGTTGCATTGAAAACGTTACAGAGGCGCTGAAAAGCACTTTAAGGCAATAAAAAACTAAACATGCTATTACTGACTAGTAAGTCATGATTTCAGTGCATAAACTCTTTTCCCATGTATACAATTCCAAAATGAACATACTAAAATGGGAGAAAATGTTTACACAATGGTCATTCAGAAGTTAAACACACTTCTTTGCAGTTGCATTGAAAACGTTACAAAGGCGCTGAAAAGCACTTTAAGGCAATAAAAAACTAAACATGCTATTACTGACTAGTAAGTCATGATTTCAGTGCATAAACTCTTTTCCCATGTATACAGTTCCAAAATGAACATACTAAAATGGGAGAAAATGTTTACACAATGGTCATTCAGAAGTTAAACACACTTCTTTGCAGTTGCATTGAAAACGTTACAGAGGCGCTGAAAAGCACTTTAAGGCAATAAAAAACTAAACATGCTATTACTGACTAGTAAGTCATGATTTCAGTGCATAAACTCTTTTCCCATGTATACAATTCCAAAAAGAACATACTAAAATGGGAGAAAATGTTTACACAATGGTCATTCAGAAGTTAAACACACTTCTTTGCAGTTACATTGAAAACGTTACAGAGGCGCTGAAAAGCACTTTAAGGCAATAAAAAACTAAACATGCTATTACTGACTAGTAAGTCATGATTTCAGTGCATAAACTCTTTTCCCATGTATACAATTCCAAAATGAACATACTAAAATGGGTGAAAATGTTTACACAATGGTCATTCAGAAGTTAAACACACTTCTTTGCAGTTGCATTGAAAACGTTACAAAGGCGCTGAAAAGCACTTTAAGGCAATAAAAAACTAAACATGCTATTACTGACTAGTAAGTCATGATTTCAGTGCATAAACTCTTTTCCCATGTATACAATTCCAAAAAGAACATACTAAATGGGAGAAAATGTTTACACAATGGTCATTCAGAAGTTAAACACACTTCTTTGCAGTTGCATTGAAAACGTTACAAAGGCGCTGAAAAGCACTTTAAGGCAATAAAAAACTAAACATGCTATTAATGACTAGTAAGTCATGATTTCAGTGCATAAACTCTTTTCCCATGTATACAACTCCAAAATGAACATACTAAAATGGGAGAAATTGTTTACACAATGGTCATTCAGAAGCTAAACACACTTCTTTGCAGTTGCATTGAAAACGTTACAGAGGCGCTGAAAAGCACTTTAAGGCAATAAAAAACTAAACATGCTATTACTGACTAGTAAGTCATGATTTCAGTGCATAAACTCTTTTCCCATGTATACAACTCCAAAATGAACATACTAAAATGGGAGAAAATGTTTACACAATGGTCATTCAGAAGTTAAACACACTTCTTTGCAGTTGCATTGAAAACGTTACAAAGGCGCTGAAAAGCACTTTAAGGCAATAAAAAACTAAACATGCTATTACTGACTAGTAAGTCATGATTTCAGTGCATAAACTCTTTTCCCATGTATACAATTCCAAAATGAACATACTAAAATGGGTGAAAATGTTTACACAATGGTCATTCAGAAGTTAAACACACTTCTTTGCAGTTGCATTGAAAACGTTACAAAGGCGCTGAAAAGCACTTTAAGGCAATAAAAAACTAAACATGCTATTACTGACTAGTAAGTCATGATTTCAGTGCATAAACTCTTTTCCCATGTATACAATTCCAAAAAGAACATACTAAATGGGAGAAAATGTTTACACAATGGTCATTCAGAAGTTAAACACACTTCTTTGCAGTTGCATTGAAAACGTTACAAAGGCGCTGAAAAGCACTTTAAGGCAATAAAAAACTAAACATGCTATTAATGACTAGTAAGTCATGATTTCAGTGCATAAACTCTTTTCCCATGTATACAACTCCAAAATGAACATACTAAAATGGGAGAAATTGTTTACACAATGGTCATTCAGAAGCTAAACACACTTCTTTGCAGTTGCATTGAAAACGTTACAAAGGCGCTGAAAAGCACTTTAAGGCAATAAAAAACTAAACATGCTATTAATGACTAGTAAGTCATGATTTCAGTGCATAAACTCTTTTCCCATGTATACAGTTCCAAAATGAACATACTAAAATGGGAGAAAATGTTTACACAATGGTCATTCAGAAGTTAAACACACTTCTTTGCAGTTGCATTGAAAACGTTACAGAGGCGCTGAAAAGCACTTTAAGGCAATAAAAAACTAAACATGCTATTACTGACTAGTAAGTCATGATTTCAGTGCATAAACTCTTTTCCCATGTATACAATTCCAAAAAGAACATACTAAATGGGAGAAAATGTTTACACAATGGTCATTCAGAAGTTAAACACACTTCTTTGCAGTTGCATTGAAAACGTTACAAAGGCGCTGAAAAGCACTTTAAGGCAATAAAAAACTAAACATGCTATTAATGACTAGTAAGTCATGATTTCAGTGCATAAACTCTTTTCCCATGTATACAACTCCAAAATGAACATACTAAAATGGGAGAAATTGTTTACACAATGGTCATTCAGAAGCTAAACACACTTCTTTGCAGTTGCATTGAAAACGTTACAAAGGCGCTGAAAAGCACTTTAAGGCAATAAAAAACTAAACATGCTATTAATGACTAGTAAGTCATGATTTCAGTGCATAAACTCTTTTCCCATGTATACAGTTCCAAAATGAACATACTAAAATGGGAGAAAATGTTTACACAATGGTCATTCAGAAGTTAAACACACTTCTTTGCAGTTGCATTGAAAACGTTACAGAGGCGCTGAAAAGCACTTTAAGGCAATAAAAAACTAAACATGCTATTACTGACTAGTAAGTCATGATTTCAGTGCATAAACTCTTTTCCCATGTATACAATTCCAAAAAGAACATACTAAAATGGGAGAAAATGTTTACACAATGGTCATTCAGAAGTTAAACACACTTCTTTGCAGTTACATTGAAAACGTTACAGAGGCGCTGAAAAGCACTTTAAGGCAATAAAAAACTAAACATGCTATTACTGACTAGTAAGTCATGATTTCAGTGCATAAACTCTTTTCCCATGTATACAACTCCAAAATGAACATACTAAAATGGGAGAAAATGTTTACACAATGGTCATTCAGAAGTTAAACACACTTCTTTGCAGTTGCATTGAAAACGTTACAGAGGCGCTGAAAAGCACTTTAAGGCAATAAAAAACTAAACATGCTATTACTGACTAGTAAGTCATGATTTCAGTGCATAAACTCTTTTCCCATGTATACAATTCCAAAATGAACATACTAAAATGGGAGAAAATGTTTACACAATGGTCATTCAGAAGTTAAACACACTTCTTTGCAGTTGCATTGAAAACGTTACAAAGGCGCTGAAAAGCACTTTAAGGCAATAAAAAACTAAACATGCTATTACTGACTAGTAAGTCATGATTTCAGTGCATAAACTCTTTTCCCATGTATACAGTTCCAAAATGAACATACTAAAATGGGAGAAAATGTTTACACAATGGTCATTCAGAAGTTAAACACACTTCTTTGCAGTTGCATTGAAAACGTTACAGAGGCGCTGAAAAGCACTTTAAGGCAATAAAAAACTAAACATGCTATTACTGACTAGTAAGTCATGATTTCAGTGCATAAACTCTTTTCCCATGTATACAATTCCAAAAAGAACATACTAAAATGGGAGAAAATGTTTACACAATGGTCATTCAGAAGTTAAACACACTTCTTTGCAGTTGCATTGAAAACGTTACAAAGGCGCTGAAAAGCACTTTAAGGCAATAAAAAACTAAACATGCTATTACTGACTAGTAAGTCATGATTTCAGTGCATAAACTCTTTTCCCATGTATACAGTTCCAAAATTTACATACTAAAATGGGAGAAAATGTTTACACAATGGTCATTCAGAAGTTAAACACACTTCTTTGCAGTTGCATTGAAAACGTTACAGAGGCGCTGAAAAGCACTTTAAGGCAATAAAAAACTAAACATGCTATTACTGACTAGTAAGTCATGATTTCAGTGCATAAACTCTTTTCCCATGTATACAATTCCAAAAAGAACATACTAAAATGGGAGAAAATGTTTACACAATGGTCATTCAGAAGTTAAACACACTTCTTTGCAGTTACATTGAAAACGTTACAGAGGCGCTGAAAAGCACTTTAAGGCAATAAAAAACTAAACATGCTATTACTGACTAGTAAGTCATGATTTCAGTGCATAAACTCTTTTCCCATGTATACAACTCCAAAATGAACATACTAAAATGGGAGAAAATGTTTACACAATGGTCATTCAGAAGTTAAACACACTTCTTTGCAGTTGCATTGAAAACGTTACAAAGGCGCTGAAAAGCACTTTAAGGCAATAAAAAACTAAACATGCTATTACTGACTAGTAAGTCATGATTTCAGTGCATAAACTCTTTTCCCATGTATACAATTCCAAAATGAACATACTAAAATGGGTGAAAATGTTTACACAATGGTCATTCAGAAGTTAAACACACTTCTTTGCAGTTGCATTGAAAACGTTACAAAGGCGCTGAAAAGCACTTTAAGGCAATAAAAAACTAAACATGCTATTACTGACTAGTAAGTCATGATTTCAGTGCATAAACTCTTTTCCCATGTATACAATTCCAAAAAGAACATACTAAATGGGAGAAAATGTTTACACAATGGTCATTCAGAAGTTAAACACACTTCTTTGCAGTTGCATTGAAAACGTTACAAAGGCGCTGAAAAGCACTTTAAGGCAATAAAAAACTAAACATGCTATTACTGACTAGTAAGTCATGATTTCAGTGCATAAACTCTTTTCCCATGTATACAATTCCAAAATGAACATACTAAAATGGGTGAAAATGTTTACACAATGGTCATTCAGAAGTTAAACACACTTCTTTGCAGTTGCATTGAAAACGTTACAGAGGCGCTGAAAAGCACTTTAAGGCAATAAAAAACTAAACATGCTATTACTGACTAGTAAGTCATGATTTCAGTGCATAAACTCTTTTCCCATGTATACAATTCCAAAAAGAACATACTAAAATGGGAGAAAATGTTTACACAATGGTCATTCAGAAGTTAAACACACTTCTTTGCAGTTACATTGAAAACGTTACAGAGGCGCTGAAAAGCACTTTAAGGCAATAAAAAACTAAACATGCTATTACTGACTAGTAAGTCATGATTTCAGTGCATAAACTCTTTTCCCATGTATACAACTCCAAAATGAACATACTAAAATGGGAGAAAATGTTTACACAATGGTCATTCAGAAGTTAAACACACTTCTTTGCAGTTGCATTGAAAACGTTACAGAGGCGCTGAAAAGCACTTTAAGGCAATAAAAAACTAAACATGCTATTACTGACTAGTAAGTCATGATTTCAGTGCATAAACTCTTTTCCCATGTATACAATTCCAAAATGAACATACTAAAATGGGAGAAAATGTTTACACAATGGTCATTCAGAAGTTAAACACACTTCTTTGCAGTTGCATTGAAAACGTTACAAAGGCGCTGAAAAGCACTTTAAGGCAATAAAAAACTAAACATGCTATTACTGACTAGTAAGTCATGATTTCAGTGCATAAACTCTTTTCCCATGTATACAGTTCCAAAATGAACATACTAAAATGGGAGAAAATGTTTACACAATGGTCATTCAGAAGTTAAACACACTTCTTTGCAGTTGCATTGAAAACGTTACAGAGGCGCTGAAAAGCACTTTAAGGCAATAAAAAACTAAACATGCTATTACTGACTAGTAAGTCATGATTTCAGTGCATAAACTCTTTTCCCATGTATACAATTCCAAAAAGAACATACTAAAATGGGAGAAAATGTTTACACAATGGTCATTCAGAAGTTAAACACACTTCTTTGCAGTTGCATTGAAAACGTTACAAAGGCGCTGAAAAGCACTTTAAGGCAATAAAAAACTAAACATGCTATTACTGACTAGTAAGTCATGATTTCAGTGCATAAACTCTTTTCCCATGTATACAGTTCCAAAATTTACATACTAAAATGGGAGAAAATGTTTACACAATGGTCATTCAGAAGTTAAACACACTTCTTTGCAGTTGCATTGAAAACGTTACAGAGGCGCTGAAAAGCACTTTAAGGCAATAAAAAACTAAACATGCTATTACTGACTAGTAAGTCATGATTTCAGTGCATAAACTCTTTTCCCATGTATACAATTCCAAAAAGAACATACTAAAATGGGAGAAAATGTTTACACAATGGTCATTCAGAAGTTAAACACACTTCTTTGCAGTTACATTGAAAACGTTACAGAGGCGCTGAAAAGCACTTTAAGGCAATAAAAAACTAAACATGCTATTACTGACTAGTAAGTCATGATTTCAGTGCATAAACTCTTTTCCCATGTATACAACTCCAAAATGAACATACTAAAATGGGAGAAAATGTTTACACAATGGTCATTCAGAAGTTAAACACACTTCTTTGCAGTTGCATTGAAAACGTTACAAAGGCGCTGAAAAGCACTTTAAGGCAATAAAAAACTAAACATGCTATTACTGACTAGTAAGTCATGATTTCAGTGCATAAACTCTTTTCCCATGTATACAATTCCAAAATGAACATACTAAAATGGGTGAAAATGTTTACACAATGGTCATTCAGAAGGTAAACACACTTCTTTGCAGTTGCATTGAAAACGTTACAAAGGCGCTGAAAAGCACTTTAAGGCAATAAAAAACTAAACATGCTATTACTGACTAGTAAGTCATGATTTCAGTGCATAAACTCTTTTCCCATGTATACAATTCCAAAAAGAACATACTAAATGGGAGAAAATGTTTACACAATGGTCATTCAGAAGTTAAACACACTTCTTTGCAGTTGCATTGAAAACGTTACAAAGGCGCTGAAAAGCACTTTAAGGCAATAAAAAACTAAACATGCTATTACTGACTAGTAAGTCATGATTTCAGTGCATAAACTCTTTTCCCATGTATACAATTCCAAAATGAACATACTAAAATGGGTGAAAATGTTTACACAATGGTCATTCAGAAGTTAAACACACTTCTTTGCAGTTGCATTGAAAACGTTACAGAGGCGCTGAAAAGCACTTTAAGGCAATAAAAAACTAAACATGCTATTACTGACTAGTAAGTCATGATTTCAGTGCATAAACTCTTTTCCCATGTATACAATTCCAAAAAGAACATACTAAAATGGGAGAAAATGTTTACACAATGGTCATTCAGAAGTTAAACACACTTCTTTGCAGTTACATTGAAAACGTTACAGAGGCGCTGAAAAGCACTTTAAGGCAATAAAAAACTAAACATGCTATTACTGACTAGTAAGTCATGATTTCAGTGCATAAACTCTTTTCCCATGTATACAACTCCAAAATGAACATACTAAAATGGGAGAAAATGTTTACACAATGGTCATTCAGAAGTTAAACACACTTCTTTGCAGTTGCATTGAAAACGTTACAGAGGCGCTGAAAAGCACTTTAAGGCAATAAAAAACTAAACATGCTATTACTGACTAGTAAGTCATGATTTCAGTGCATAAACTCTTTTCCCATGTATACAATTCCAAAATGAACATACTAAAATGGGAGAAAATGTTTACACAATGGTCATTCAGAAGTTAAACACACTTCTTTGCAGTTGCATTGAAAACGTTACAAAGGCGCTGAAAAGCACTTTAAGGCAATAAAAAACTAAACATGCTATTACTGACTAGTAAGTCATGATTTCAGTGCATAAACTCTTTTCCCATGTATACAATTCCAAAATGAACATACTAAAATGGGAGAAAATGTTTACACAATGGTCATTCAGAAGTTAAACACACTTCTTTGCAGTTGCATTGAAAACGTTACAAAGGCGCTGAAAAGCACTTTAAGGCAATAAAAAACTAAACATGCTATTACTGACTAGTAAGTCATGATTTCAGTGCATAAACTCTTTTCCCATGTATACAATTCCAAAAAGAACATACTAAAATGGGAGAAAATGTTTACACAATGGTCATTCAGAAGTTAAACACACTTCTTTGCAGTTGCATTGAAAACGTTACAAAGGCGCTGAAAAGCACTTTAAGGCAATAAAAAACTAAACATGCTATTACTGACTAGTAAGTCATGATTTCAGTGCATAAACTCTTTTCCCATGTATACAATTCCAAAATGAACATACTAAAATGGGTGAAAATGTTTACACAATGGTCATTCAGAAGTTAAACACACTTCTTTGCAGTTGCATTGAAAACGTTACAAAGGCGCTGAAAAGCACTTTAAGGCAATAAAAAACTAAACATGCTATTACTGACTAGTAAGTCATGATTTCAGTGCATAAACTCTTTTCCCATGTATACAATTCCAAAAAGAACATACTAAATGGGAGAAAATGTTTACACAATGGTCATTCAGAAGTTAAACACACTTCTTTGCAGTTGCATTGAAAACGTTACAAAGGCGCTGAAAAGCACTTTAAGGCAATAAAAAACTAAACATGCTATTAATGACTAGTAAGTCATGATTTCAGTGCATAAACTCTTTTCCCATGTATACAACTCCAAAATGAACATACTAAAATGGGAGAAATTGTTTACACAATGGTCATTCAGAAGCTAAACACACTTCTTTGCAGTTGCATTGAAAACGTTACAGAGGCGCTGAAAAGCACTTTAAGGCAATAAAAAACTAAACATGCTATTACTGACTAGTAAGTCATGATTTCAGTGCATAAACTCTTTTCCCATGTATACAATTCCAAAATGAACATACTAAAATGGGAGAAAATGTTTACACAATGGTCATTCAGAAGTTAAACACACTTCTTTGCAGTTGCATTGAAAACGTTACAAAGGCGCTGAAAAGCACTTTAAGGCAATAAAAAACTAAACATGCTATTACTGACTAGTAAGTCATGATTTCAGTGCATAAACTCTTTTCCCATGTATACAGTTCCAAAATGAACATACTAAAATGGGAGAAAATGTTTACACAATGGTCATTCAGAAGTTAAACACACTTCTTTGCAGTTGCATTGAAAACGTTACAGAGGCGCTGAAAAGCACTTTAAGGCAATAAAAAACTAAACATGCTATTACTGACTAGTAAGTCATGATTTCAGTGCATAAACTCTTTTCCCATGTATACAATTCCAAAAAGAACATACTAAAATGGGAGAAAATGTTTACACAATGGTCATTCAGAAGTTAAACACACTTCTTTGCAGTTACATTGAAAACGTTACAGAGGCGCTGAAAAGCACTTTAAGCCAATAAAAAACTAAACATGCTATTACTGACTAGTAAGTCATGATTTCAGTGCATAAACTCTTTTCCCATGTATACAACTCCAAAATGAACATACTAAAATGGGAGAAAATGTTTACACAATGGTCATTCAGAAGTTAAACACACTTCTTTGCAGTTGCATTGAAAACGTTACAGAGGCGCTGAAAAGCACTTTAAGGCAATAAAAAACTAAACATGCTATTACTGACTAGTAAGTCATGATTTCAGTGCATAAACTCTTTTCCCATGTATACAATTCCAAAATGAACATACTAAAATGGGAGAAAATGTTTACACAATGGTCATTCAGAAGTTAAACACACTTCTTTGCAGTTGCATTGAAAACGTTACAAAGGCGCTGAAAAGCACTTTAAGGCAATAAAAAACTAAACATGCTATTACTGACTAGTAAGTCATGATTTCAGTGCATAAACTCTTTTCCCATGTATACAGTTCCAAAATGAACATACTAAAATGGGAGAAAATGTTTACACAATGGTCATTCAGAAGTTAAACACACTTCTTTGCAGTTGCATTGAAAACGTTACAGAGGCGCTGAAAAGCACTTTAAGGCAATAAAAAACTAAACATGCTATTAATGACTAGTAAGTCATGATTTCAGTGCATAAACTCTTTTCCCATGTATACAGTTCCAAAATGAACATACTAAAATGGGAGAAAATGTTTACACAATGGTCATTCAGAAGTTAAACACACTTCTTTGCAGTTGCATTGAAAACGTTACAGAGGCGCTGAAAAGCACTTTAAGGCAATAAAAAACTAAACATGCTATTACTGACTAGTAAGTCATGATTTCAGTGCATAAACTCTTTTCCCATGTATACAATTCCAAAATGAACATACTAAAATGGGAGAAAATGTTAACACAATGGTCATTCAGAAGTTAAACACACTTCTTTGCAGTTACATTGAAAACGTTACAGAGGCGCTGAAAAGCACTTTAAGGCAATAAAAAACTAAACATGCTATTACTGACTAGTAAGTCATGATTTCAGTGCATAAACTCTTTTCCCATGTATACAACTCCAAAATGAACATACTAAAATGGGAGAAAATGTTTACACAATGGTCATTCAGAAGTTAAACACACTTCTTTGCAGTTGCATTGAAAACGTTACAGAGGCGCTGAAAAGCACTTTAAGGCAATAAAAAACTAAACATGCTATTACTGACTAGTAAGTCATGATTTCAGTGCATAAACTCTTTTCCCATGTATACAATTCCAAAATGAACATACTAAAATGGGAGAAAATGTTTACACAATGGTCATTCAGAAGTTAAACACACTTCTTTGCAGTTGCATTGAAAACGTTACAAAGGCGCTGAAAAGCACTTTAAGGCAATAAAAAACTAAACATGCTATTACTGACTAGTAAGTCATGATTTCAGTGCATAAACTCTTTTCCCATGTATACAATTCCAAAATGAACATACTAAAATGGGAGAAAATGTTTACACAATGGTCATTCAGAAGTTAAACACACTTCTTTGCAGTTGCATTGAAAACGTTACAGAGGCGCTGAAAAGCACTTTAAGGCAATAAAAAACTAAACATGCTATTACTGACTAGTAAGTCATGATTTCAGTGCATAAACTCTTTTCCCATGTATACAACTCCAAAATGAACATACTAAAATGGGAGAAAATGTTTACACAATGGTCATTCAGAAGTTAAACACACTTCTTTGCAGTTGCATTGAAAACGTTACAGAGGCGCTGAAAAGCACTTTAAGGCAATAAAAAACTAAACATGCTATTACTGACTAGTAAGTCATGATTTCAGTGCATAAACTCTTTTCCCATGTATACAATTCCAAAATGAACATACTAAAATGGGAGAAAATGTTTACACAATGGTCATTCAGAAGTTAAACACACTTCTTTGCAGTTGCATTGAAAACGTTACAGAGGCGCTGAAAAGCACTTTAAGGCAATAAAAAACTAAACATGCTATTACTGACTAGTAAGTCATGATTTCAGTGCATAAACTCTTTTCCCATGTATACAATTCCAAAATGAACATACTAAAATGGGAGAAAATGTTTACACAATGGTCATTCAGAAGTTAAACACACTTCTTTGCAGTTGCATTGAAAACGTTACAGAGGCGCTGAAAAGCACTTTAAGGCAATAAAAAACTAAACATGCTATTACTGACTAGTAAGTCATGATTTCAGTGCATAAACTCTTTTCCCATGTATACAATTCCAAAAAGAACATACTAAAATGGGAGAAAATGTTTACACAATGGTCATTCAGAAGTTAAACACACTTCTTTGCAGTTGCATTGAAAACGTTACAAAGGCGCTGAAAAGCACTTTAAGGCAATAAAAAACTAAACATGCTATTAATGACTAGTAAGTCATGATTTCAGTGCATAAACTCTTTTCCCATGTATACAACTCCAAAATGAACATAATAAAATGGGAGAAATTGTTTACACAATGGTCATTCAGAAGTTAAACACACTTCTTTGCAGTTGCATTGAAAACGTTACAGAGGCGCTGAAAAGCACTTTAAGGCAATAAAAAACTAAACATGCTATTAATGACTAGTAAGTCATGATTTCAGTGCATAAACTCTTTTCCCATGTATACAATTCCAAAATGAACATACTAAAATGGGAGAAAATGTTTACACAATGGTCATTCAGAAGTTAAACACACTTCTTTGCAGTTGCATTGAAAACGTTACAGAGGCGC
The DNA here is from genome assembly GCA_030340665.1 of Neosalanx taihuensis. Taxonomy (NCBI): domain Eukaryota; kingdom Metazoa; phylum Chordata; class Actinopteri; order Osmeriformes; family Salangidae; genus Neosalanx; species Neosalanx taihuensis. The sequence continues at coordinate 7,654,786 of CM059307.1, forward strand.
TGAAAAGCACTTTAAGGCAATAAAAAACTAAACATGCTATTACTGACTAGTAAGTCATGATTTCAGTGCATAAACTCTTTTCCCATGTATACAACTCCAAAATGAACATACTAAAATGGGAGAAAATGTTTACACAATGGTCATTCAGAAGTTAAACACACTTCTTTGCAGTTGCATTGAAAACGTTACAGAGGCGCTGAAAAGCACTTTAAGGCAATAAAAAACTAAACATGCTATTACTGACTAGTAAGTCATGATTTCAGTGCATAAACTCTTTTCCCATGTATACAACTCCAAAATGAACATACTAAAATGGGAGAAAATGTTTACACAATGGTCATTCAGAAGTTAAACACACTTCTTTGCAGTTGCATTGAAAACGTTACAGAGGCGCTGAAAAGCACTTTAAGGCAATAAAAAACTAAACATGCTATTACTGACTAGTAAGTCATGATTTCAGTGCATAAACTCTTTTCCCATGTATACAATTCCAAAATGAACATACTAAAATGGGAGAAAATGTTTACACAATGGTCATTCAGAAGTTAAACACACTTCTTTGCAGTTGCATTGAAAACGTTACAAAGGCGCTGAAAAGCACTTTAAGGCAATAAAAAACTAAACATGCTATTACTGACTAGTAAGTCATGATTTCAGTGCATAAACTCTTTTCCCATGTATACAGTTCCAAAATGAACATACTAAAATGGGAGAAAATGTTTACACAATGGTCATTCAGAAGTTAAACACACTTCTTTGCAGTTGCATTGAAAACGTTACAGAGGCGCTGAAAAGCACTTTAAGGCAATAAAAAACTAAACATGCTATTACTGACTAGTAAGTCATGATTTCAGTGCATAAACTCTTTTCCCATGTATACAATTCCAAAATGAACATACTAAAATGGGAGAAAATGTTTACACAATGGTCATTCAGAAGTTAAACACACTTCTTTGCAGTTACATTGAAAACGTTACAGAGGCGCTGAAAAGCACTTTAAGGCAATAAAAAACTAAACATGCTATTACTGACTAGTAAGTCATGATTTCAGTGCATAAACTCTTTTCCCATGTATACAATTCCAAAAAGAACATACTAAATGGGAGAAAATGTTTACACAATGGTCATTCAGAAGTTAAACACACTTCTTTGCAGTTGCATTGAAAACGTTACAAAGGCGCTGAAAAGCACTTTAAGGCAATAAAAAACTAAACATGCTATTAATGACTAGTAAGTCATGATTTCAGTGCATAAACTCTTTTCCCATGTATACAACTCCAAAATGAACATACTAAAATGGGAGAAATTGTTTACACAATGGTCATTCAGAAGCTAAACACACTTCTTTGCAGTTGCATTGAAAACGTTACAGAGGCGCTGAAAAGCACTTTAAGGCAATAAAAAACTAAACATGCTATTACTGACTAGTAAGTCATGATTTCAGTGCATAAACTCTTTTCCCATGTATACAGTTCCAAAATGAACATACTAAAATGGGAGAAAATGTTTACACAATGGTCATTCAGAAGTTAAACACACTTCTTTGCAGTTGCATTGAAAACGTTACAGAGGCGCTGAAAAGCACTTTAAGGCAATAAAAAACTAAACATGCTATTACTGACTAGTAAGTCATGATTTCAGTGCATAAACTCTTTTCCCATGTATACAATTCCAAAAAGAACATACTAAAATGGGAGAAAATGTTTACACAATGGTCATTCAGAAGTTAAACACACTTCTTTGCAGTTACATTGAAAACGTTACAGAGGCGCTGAAAAGCACTTTAAGGCAATAAAAAACTAAACATGCTATTACTGACTAGTAAGTCATGATTTCAGTGCATAAACTCTTTTCCCATGTATACAACTCCAAAATGAACATACTAAAATGGGAGAAAATGTTTACACAATGGTCATTCAGAAGTTAAACACACTTCTTTGCAGTTGCATTGAAAACGTTACAGAGGCGCTGAAAAGCACTTTAAGGCAATAAAAAACTAAACATGCTATTACTGACTAGTAAGTCATGATTTCAGTGCATAAACTCTTTTCCCATGTATACAATTCCAAAATGAACATACTAAAATGGGAGAAAATGTTTACACAATGGTCATTCAGAAGTTAAACACACTTCTTTGCAGTTGCATTGAAAACGTTACAAAGGCGCTGAAAAGCACTTTAAGGCAATAAAAAACTAAACATGCTATTACTGACTAGTAAGTCATGATTTCAGTGCATAAACTCTTTTCCCATGTATACAGTTCCAAAATGAACATACTAAAATGGGAGAAAATGTTTACACAATGGTCATTCAGAAGTTAAACACACTTCTTTGCAGTTGCATTGAAAACGTTACAGAGGCGCTGAAAAGCACTTTAAGGCAATAAAAAACTAAACATGCTATTACTGACTAGTAAGTCATGATTTCAGTGCATAAACTCTTTTCCCATGTATACAATTCCAAAAAGAACATACTAAAATGGGAGAAAATGTTTACACAATGGTCATTCAGAAGTTAAACACACTTCTTTGCAGTTACATTGAAAACGTTACAGAGGCGCTGAAAAGCACTTTAAGGCAATAAAAAACTAAACATGCTATTACTGACTAGTAAGTCATGATTTCAGTGCATAAACTCTTTTCCCATGTATACAACTCCAAAATGAACATACTAAAATGGGTGAAAATGTTTACACAATGGTCATTCAGAAGTTAAACACACTTCTTTGCAGTTGCATTGAAAACGTTACAAAGGCGCTGAAAAGCACTTTAAGGCAATAAAAAACTAAACATGCTATTACTGACTAGTAAGTCATGATTTCAGTTCATAAACTCTTTTCCCATGTATACAATTCCAAAAAGAACATACTAAAATGGGAGAAAATGTTTACACAATGGTCATTCAGAAGTTAAACACACTTCTTTGCAGTTACATTGAAAACGTTACAGAGGCGCTGAAAAGCACTTTAAGGCAATAAAAAACTAAACATGCTATTACTGACTAGTAAGTCATGATTTCAGTGCATAAACTCTTTTCCCATGTATACAACTCCAAAATGAACATACTAAAATGGGAGAAAATGTTTACACAATGGTCATTCAGAAGTTAAACACACTTCTTTGCAGTTGCATTGAAAACGTTACAAAGGCGCTGAAAAGCACTTTAAGGCAATAAAAAACTAAACATGCTATTACTGACTAGTAAGTCATGATTTCAGTGCATAAACTCTTTTCCCATGTATACAACTCCAAAATGAACATACTAAAATGGGTGAAAATGTTTACACAATGGTCATTCAGAAGTTAAACACACTTCTTTGCAGTTGCATTGAAAACGTTACAAAGGCGCTGAAAAGCACTTTAAGGCAATAAAAAACTAAACATGCTATTACTGACTAGTAAGTCATGATTTCAGTGCATAAACTCTTTTCCCATGTATACAATTCCAAAAAGAACATACTAAATGGGAGAAAATGTTTACACAATGGTCATTCAGAAGTTAAACACACTTCTTTGCAGTTGCATTGAAAACGTTACAAAGGCGCTGAAAAGCACTTTAAGGCAATAAAAAACTAAACATGCTATTAATGACTAGTAAGTCATGATTTCAGTGCATAAACTCTTTTCCCATGTATACAACTCCAAAATGAACATACTAAAATGGGAGAAATTGTTTACACAATGGTCATTCAGAAGCTAAACACACTTCTTTGCAGTTGCATTGAAAACGTTACAAAGGCGCTGAAAAGCACTTTAAGGCAATAAAAAACTAAACATGCTATTAATGACTAGTAAGTCATGATTTCAGTGCATAAACTCTTTTCCCATGTATACAGTTCCAAAATGAACATACTAAAATGGGAGAAAATGTTTACACAATGGTCATTCAGAAGTTAAACACACTTCTTTGCAGTTGCATTGAAAACGTTACAGAGGCGCTGAAAAGCACTTTAAGGCAATACAAAACTAAACATGCTATTACTGACTAGTAAGTCATGATTTCAGTGCATAAACTCTTTTCCCATGTATACAGTTCCAAAATGAACATACTAAAATGGGAGAAAATGTTTACACAATGGTCATTCAGAAGTTAAACACACTTCTTTGCAGTTGCATTGAAAACGTTACAGAGGCGCTGAAAAGCACTTTAAGGCAATAAAAAACTAAACATGCTATTACTGACTAGTAAGTCATGATTTCAGTGCATAAACTCTTTTCCCATGTATACAACTCCAAAATGAACATACTAAAATGGGAGAAAATGTTTACACAATGGTCATTCAGAAGTTAAACACACTTCTTTGCAGTTGCATTGAAAACGTTACAGAGGCGCTGAAAAGCACTTTAAGGCAATAAAAAACTAAACATGCTATTACTGACTAGTAAGTCATGATTTCAGTGCATAAACTCTTTTCCCATGTATACAATTCCAAAATGAACATACTAAAATGGGAGAAAATGTTTACACAATGGTCATTCAGAAGTTAAACACACTTCTTTGCAGTTGCATTGAAAACGTTACAGAGGCGCTGAAAAGCACTTTAAGGCAATAAAAAACTAAACATGCTATTACTGACTAGTAAGTCATGATTTCAGTGCATAAACTCTTTTCCCATGTATACAATTCCAAAATGAACATACTAAAATGGGAGAAAATGTTTACACAATGGTCATTCAGAAGTTAAACACACTTCTTTGCAGTTGCATTGAAAACGTTACAGAGGCGCTGAAAAGCACTTTAAGGCAATAAAAAACTAAACATGCTATTACTGACTAGTAAGTCATGATTTCAGTGCATAAACTCTTTTCCCATGTATACAATTCCAAAAAGAACATACTAAAATGGGAGAAAATGTTTACACAATGGTCATTCAGAAGTTAAACACACTTCTTTGCAGTTGCATTGAAAACGTTACAAAGGCGCTGAAAAGCACTTTAAGGCAATAAAAAACTAAACATGCTATTAATGACTAGTAAGTCATGATTTCAGTGCATAAACTCTTTTCCCATGTATACAACTCCAAAATGAACATAATAAAATGGGAGAAATTGTTTACACAATGGTCATTCAGAAGTTAAACACACTTCTTTGCAGTTGCATTGAAAACGTTACAGAGGCGCTGAAAAGCACTTTAAGGCAATAAAAAACTAAACATGCTATTAATGACTAGTAAGTCATGATTTCAGTGCATAAACTCTTTTCCCATGTATACAATTCCAAAATGAACATACTAAAATGGGAGAAAATGTTTACACAATGGTCATTCAGAAGTTAAACACACTTCTTTGCAGTTGCATTGAAAACGTTACAGAGGCGCTGAAAAGCACTTTAAGGCAATAAAAAACTAAACATGCTATTACTGACTAGTAAGTCATGATTTCAGTGCATAAACTCTTTTCCCATGTATACAACTCCAAAATGAACATACTAAAATGGGAGAAAATGTTTACACAATGGTCATTCAGAAGTTAAACACACTTCTTTGCAGTTGCATTGAAAACGTTACAGAGGCGCTGAAAAGCACTTTAAGGCAATAAAAAACTAAACATGCTATTACTGACTAGTAAGTCATGATTTCAGTGCATAAACTCTTTTCCCATGTATACAATTCCAAAATGAACATACTAAAATGGGAGAAAATGTTTACACAATGGTCATTCAGAAGTTAAACACACTTCTTTGCAGTTGCATTGAAAACGTTACAGAGGCGCTGAAAAGCACTTTAAGGCAATAAAAAACTAAACATGCTATTAATGACTAGTAATTCATGATTTCAGTGCATAAACTCTTTTCCCATGTATACAATTCCAAAATGAACATACTAAAATGGGAGAAAATGTTTACACAATGGTCATTCAGAAGTTAAACACACTTCTTTGCAGTTGCATTGAAAACGTTACAGAGGCGCTGAAAAGCACTTTAAGGCAATAAAAAACTAAACATGCTATTACTGACTAGTAAGTCATGATTTCAGTGCATAAACTCTTTTCCCATGTATACAACTCCAAAATGAACATACTAAAATGGGAGAAAATGTTTACACAATGGTCATTCAGAAGTTAAACACACTTCTTTGCAGTTGCATTGAAAACGTTACAGAGGCGCTGAAAAGCACTTTAAGGCAATAAAAAACTAAACATGCTATTACTGACTAGTAAGTCATGATTTCAGTGCATAAACTCTTTTCCCATGTATACAATTCCAAAATGAACATACTAAAATGGGAGAAAATGTTTACACAATGGTCATTCAGAAGTTAAACACACTTCTTTGCAGTTGCATTGAAAACGTTACAAAGGCGCTGAAAAGCACTTTAAGGCAATAAAAAACTAAACATGCTATTACTGACTAGTAAGTCATGATTTCAGTGCATAAACTCTTTTCCCATGTATACAGTTCCAAAATGAACATACTAAAATGGGAGAAAATGTTTACACAATGGTCATTCAGAAGTTAAACACACTTCTTTGCAGTTGCATTGAAAACGTTACAGAGGCGCTGAAAAGCACTTTAAGGCAATAAAAAACTAAACATGCTATTACTGACTAGTAAGTCATGATTTCAGTGCATAAACTCTTTTCCCATGTATACAATTCCAAAATGAACATACTAAAATGGGAGAAAATGTTTACACAATGGTCATTCAGAAGTTAAACACACTTCTTTGCAGTTACATTGAAAACGTTACAGAGGCGCTGAAAAGCACTTTAAGGCAATAAAAAACTAAACATGCTATTACTGACTAGTAAGTCATGATTTCAGTGCATAAACTCTTTTCCCATGTATACAATTCCAAAAAGAACATACTAAATGGGAGAAAATGTTTACACAATGGTCATTCAGAAGTTAAACACACTTCTTTGCAGTTGCATTGAAAACGTTACAAAGGCGCTGAAAAGCACTTTAAGGCAATAAAAAACTAAACATGCTATTAATGACTAGTAAGTCATGATTTCAGTGCATAAACTCTTTTCCCATGTATACAACTCCAAAATGAACATACTAAAATGGGAGAAATTGTTTACACAATGGTCATTCAGAAGCTAAACACACTTCTTTGCAGTTGCATTGAAAACGTTACAAAGGCGCTGAAAAGCACTTTAAGGCAATAAAAAACTAAACATGCTATTACTGACTAGTAAGTCATGATTTCAGTGCATAAACTCTTTTCCCATGTATACAACTCCAAAATGAACATACTAAAATGGGAGAAAATGTTTACACAATGGTCATTCAGAAGTTAAACACACTTCTTTGCAGTTGCATTGAAAACGTTACAGAGGCGCTGAAAAGCACTTTAAGGCAATAAAAAACTAAACATGCTATTACTGACTAGTAAGTCATGATTTCAGTGCATAAACTCTTTTCCCATGTATACAATTCCAAAATGAACATACTAAAATGGGAGAAAATGTTTACACAATGGTCATTCAGAAGTTAAACACACTTCTTTGCAGTTGCATTGAAAACGTTACAAAGGCGCTGAAAAGCACTTTAAGGCAATAAAAAACTAAACATGCTATTACTGACTAGTAAGTCATGATTTCAGTGCATAAACTCTTTTCCCATGTATACAGTTCCAAAATGAACATACTAAAATGGGAGAAAATGTTTACACAATGGTCATTCAGAAGTTAAACACACTTCTTTGCAGTTGCATTGAAAACGTTACAGAGGCGCTGAAAAGCACTTTAAGGCAATAAAAAACTAAACATGCTATTACTGACTAGTAAGTCATGATTTCAGTGCATAAACTCTTTTCCCATGTATACAATTCCAAAAAGAACATACTAAAATGGGAGAAAATGTTTACACAATGGTCATTCAGAAGTTAAACACACTTCTTTGCAGTTACATTGAAAACGTTACAGAGGCGCTGAAAAGCACTTTAAGGCAATAAAAAACTAAACATGCTATTACTGACTAGTAAGTCATGATTTCAGTGCATAAACTCTTTTCCCATGTATACAACTCCAAAATGAACATACTAAAATGGGTGAAAATGTTTACACAATGGTCATTCAGAAGTTAAACACACTTCTTTGCAGTTGCATTGAAAACGTTACAAAGGCGCTGAAAAGCACTTTAAGGCAATAAAAAACTAAACATGCTATTACTGACTAGTAAGTCATGATTTCAGTGCATAAACTCTTTTCCCATGTATACAATTCCAAAAAGAACATACTAAAATGGGAGAAAATGTTTACACAATGGTCATTCAGAAGTTAAACACACTTCTTTGCAGTTGCATTGAAAACGTTACAGAGGCGCTGAAAAGCACTTTAAGGCAATAAAAAACTAAACATGCTATTACTGACTAGTAAGTCATGATTTCAGTGCATAAACTCTTTTCCCATGTATACAATTCCAAAATGAACATACTAAAATGGGAGAAAATGTTTACACAATGGTCATTCAGAAGTTAAACACACTTCTTTGCAGTTGCATTGAAAACGTTACAAAGGCGCTGAAAAGCACTTTAAGGCAATAAAAAACTAAACATGCTATTACTGACTAGTAAGTCATGATTTCAGTGCATAAACTCTTTTCCCATGTATACAACTCCAAAATGAACATACTAAAATGGGTGAAAATGTTTACACAATGGTCATTCAGAAGTTAAACACACTTCTTTGCAGTTACATTGAAAACGTTACAGAGGCGCTGAAAAGCACTTTAAGGCAATAAAAAACTAAACATGCTATTACTGACTAGTAAGTCATGATTTCAGTGCATAAACTCTTTTCCCATGTATACAACTCCAAAATGAACATACTAAAATGGGAGAAAATGTTTACACAATGGTCATTCAGAAGTTAAACACACTTCTTTGCAGTTGCATTGAAAACGTTACAAAGGCGCTGAAAAGCACTTTAAGGCAATAAAAAACTAAACATGCTATTACTGACTAGTAAGTCATGATTTCAGTGCATAAACTCTTTTCCCATGTATACAACTCCAAAATGAACATACTAAAATGGGTGAAAATGTTTACACAATGGTCATTCAGAAGTTAAACACACTTCTTTGCAGTTGCATTGAAAACGTTACAAAGGCGCTGAAAAGCACTTTAAGGCAATAAAAAACTAAACATGCTATTACTGACTAGTAAGTCATGATTTCAGTGCATAAACTCTTTTCCCATGTATACAATTCCAAAAAGAACATACTAAATGGGAGAAAATGTTTACACAATGGTCATTCAGAAGTTAAACACACTTCTTTGCAGTTGCATTGAAAACGTTACAGAGGCGCTGAAAAGCACTTTAAGGCAATAAAAAACTAAACATGCTATTACTGACTAGTAAGTCATGATTTCAGTGCATAAACTCTTTTCCCATGTATACAATTCCAAAATGAACATACTAAAATGGGAGAAAATGTTTACACAATGGTCATTCAGAAGTTAAACACACTTCTTTGCAGTTGCATTGAAAACGTTACAAAGGCGCTGAAAAGCACTTTAAGGCAATAAAAAACTAAACATGCTATTACTGACTAGTAAGTCATGATTTCAGTGCATAAACTCTTTTCCCATGTATACAGTTCCAAAATGAACATACTAAAATGGGAGAAAATGTTTACACAATGGTCATTCAGAAGTTAAACACACTTCTTTGCAGTTGCATTGAAAACGTTACAGAGGCGCTGAAAAGCACTTTAAGGCAATAAAAAACTAAACATGCTATTACTGACTAGTAAGTCATGATTTCAGTGCATAAACTCTTTTCCCATGTATACAATTCCAAAATGAACATACTAAAATGGGAGAAAATGTTTACACAATGGTCATTCAGAAGTTAAACACACTTCTTTGCAGTTACATTGAAAACGTTACAGAGGCGCTGAAAAGCACTTTAAGGCAATAAAAAACTAAACATGCTATTACTGACTAGTAAGTCATGATTTCAGTGCATAAACTCTTTTCCCATGTATACAATTCCAAAAAGAACATACTAAATGGGAGAAAATGTTTACACAATGGTCATTCAGAAGTTAAACACACTTCTTTGCAGTTGCATTGAAAACGTTACAAAGGCGCTGAAAAGCACTTTAAGGCAATAAAAAACTAAACATGCTATTAATGACTAGTAAGTCATGATTTCAGTGCATAAACTCTTTTCCCATGTATACAACTCCAAAATGAACATACTAAAATGGGAGAAATTGTTTACACAATGGTCATTCAGAAGCTAAACACACTTCTTTGCAGTTGCATTGAAAACGTTACAAAGGCGCTGAAAAGCACTTTAAGGCAATAAAAAACTAAACATGCTATTACTGACTAGTAAGTCATGATTTCAGTGCATAAACTCTTTTCCCATGTATACAACTCCAAAATGAACATACTAAAATGGGAGAAAATGTTTACACAATGGTCATTCAGAAGTTAAACACACTTCTTTGCAGTTGCATTGAAAACGTTACAGAGGCGCTGAAAAGCACTTTAAGGCAATAAAAAACTAAACATGCTATTACTGACTAGTAAGTCATGATTTCAGTGCATAAACTCTTTTCCCATGTATACAATTCCAAAATGAACATACTAAAATGGGAGAAAATGTTTACACAATGGTCATTCAGAAGTTAAACACACTTCTTTGCAGTTGCATTGAAAACGTTACAAAGGCGCTGAAAAGCACTTTAAGGCAATAAAAAACTAAACATGCTATTACTGACTAGTAAGTCATGATTTCAGTGCATAAACTCTTTTCCCATGTATACAGTTCCAAAATGAACATACTAAAATGGGAGAAAATGTTTACACAATGGTCATTCAGAAGTTAAACACACTTCTTTGCAGTTGCATTGAAAACGTTACAGAGGCGCTGAAAAGCACTTTAAGGCAATAAAAAACTAAACATGCTATTACTGACTAGTAAGTCATGATTTCAGTGCATAAACTCTTTTCCCATGTATACAATTCCAAAAAGAACATACTAAAATGGGAGAAAATGTTTACACAATGGTCATTCAGAAGTTAAACACACTTCTTTGCAGTTACATTGAAAACGTTACAGAGGCGCTGAAAAGCACTTTAAGGCAATAAAAAACTAAACATGCTATTACTGACTAGTAAGTCATGATTTCAGTGCATAAACTCTTTTCCCATGTATACAACTCCAAAATGAACATACTAAAATGGGTGAAAATGTTTACACAATGGTCATTCAGAAGTTAAACACACTTCTTTGCAGTTGCATTGAAAACGTTACAAAGGCGCTGAAAAGCACTTTAAGGCAATAAAAAACTAAACATGCTATTACTGACTAGTAAGTCATGATTTCAGTGCATAAACTCTTTTCCCATGTATACAATTCCAAAAAGAACATACTAAAATGGGAGAAAATGTTTACACAATGGTCATTCAGAAGTTAAACACACTTCTTTGCAGTTACATTGAAAACGTTACAGAGGCGCTGAAAAGCACTTTAAGGCAATAAAAAACTAAACATGCTATTACTGACTAGTAAGTCATGATTTCAGTGCATAAACTCTTTTCCCATGTATACAACTCCAAAATGAACATACTAAAATGGGAGAAAATGTTTACACAATGGTCATTCAGAAGTTAAACACACTTCTTTGCAGTTGCATTGAAAACGTTACAAAGGCGCTGAAAAGCACTTTAAGGCAATAAAAAACTAAACATGCTATTACTGACTAGTAAGTCATGATTTCAGTGCATAAACTCTTTTCCCATGTATACAACTCCAAAATGAACATACTAAAATGGGTGAAAATGTTTACACAATGGTCATTCAGAAGTTAAACACACTTCTTTGCAGTTGCATTGAAAACGTTACAAAGGCGCTGAAAAGCACTTTAAGGCAATAAAAAACTAAACATGCTATTACTGACTAGTAAGTCATGATTTCAGTGCATAAACTCTTTTCCCATGTATACAATTCCAAAAAGAACATACTAAATGGGAGAAAATGTTTACACAATGGTCATTCAGAAGTTAAACACACTTCTTTGCAGTTGCATTGAAAACGTTACAAAGGCGCTGAAAAGCACTTTAAGGCAATAAAAAACTAAACATGCTATTAATGACTAGTAAGTCATGATTTCAGTGCATAAACTCTTTTCCCATGTATACAACTCCAAAATGAACATACTAAAATGGGAGAAATTGTTTACACAATGGTCATTCAGAAGCTAAACACACTTCTTTGCAGTTGCATTGAAAACGTTACAAAGGCGCTGAAAAGCACTTTAAGGCAATAAAAAACTAAACATGCTATTAATGACTAGTAAGTCATGATTTCAGTGCATAAACTCTTTTCCCATGTATACAGTTCCAAAATGAACATACTAAAATGGGAGAAAATGTTTACACAATGGTCATTCAGAAGTTAAACACACTTCTTTGCAGTTGCATTGAAAACGTTACAGAGGCGCTGAAAAGCACTTTAAGGCAATACAAAACTAAACATGCTATTACTGACTAGTAAGTCATGATTTCAGTGCATAAACTCTTTTCCCATGTATACAATTCCAAAAAGAACATACTAAAATGGGAGAAAATGTTTACACAATGGTCATTCAGAAGTTAAACACACTTCTTTGCAGTTACATTGAAAACGTTACAGAGGCGCTGAAAAGCACTTTAAGGCAATAAAAAACTAAACATGCTATTACTGACTAGTAAGTCATGATTTCAGTGCATAAACTCTTTTCCCATGTATACAACTCCAAAATGAACATACTAAAATGGGAGAAAATGTTTACACAATGGTCATTCAGAAGTTAAACACACTTCTTTGCAGTTGCATTGAAAACGTTACAGAGGCGCTGAAAAGCACTTTAAGGCAATAAAAAACTAAACATGCTATTACTGACTAGTAAGTCATGATTTCAGTGCATAAACTCTTTTCCCATGTATACAATTCCAAAATGAACATACTAAAATGGGAGAAAATGTTTACACAATGGTCATTCAGAAGTTAAACACACTTCTTTGCAGTTGCATTGAAAACGTTACAAAGGCGCTGAAAAGCACTTTAAGGCAATAAAAAACTAAACATGCTATTACTGACTAGTAAGTCATGATTTCAGTGCATAAACTCTTTTCCCATGTATACAACTCCAAAATGAACATACTAAAATGGGTGAAAATGTTTACACAATGGTCATTCAGAAGTTAAACACACTTCTTTGCAGTTACATTGAAAACGTTACAGAGGCGCTGAAAAGCACTTTAAGGCAATAAAAAACTAAACATGCTATTACTGACTAGTAAGTCATGATTTCAGTGCATAAACTCTTTTCCCATGTATACAACTCCAAAATGAACATACTAAAATGGGAGAAAATGTTTACACAATGGTCATTCAGAAGTTAAACACACTTCTTTGCAGTTGCATTGAAAACGTTACAAAGGCGCTGAAAAGCACTTTAAGGCAATAAAAAACTAAACATGCTATTACTGACTAGTAAGTCATGATTTCAGTGCATAAACTCTTTTCCCATGTATACAACTCCAAAATGAACATACTAAAATGGGTGAAAATGTTTACACAATGGTCATTCAGAAGTTAAACACACTTCTTTGCAGTTGCATTGAAAACGTTACAAAGGCGCTGAAAAGCACTTTAAGGCAATAAAAAACTAAACATGCTATTACTGACTAGTAAGTCATGATTTCAGTGCATAAACTCTTTTCCCATGTATACAATTCCAAAAAGAACATACTAAATGGGAGAAAATGTTTACACAATGGTCATTCAGAAGTTAAACACACTTCTTTGCAGTTGCATTGAAAACGTTACAAAGGCGCTGAAAAGCACTTTAAGGCAATAAAAAACTAAACATGCTATTAATGACTAGTAAGTCATGATTTCAGTGCATAAACTCTTTTCCCATGTATACAACTCCAAAATGAACATACTAAAATGGGAGAAATTGTTTACACAATGGTCATTCAGAAGCTAAACACACTTCTTTGCAGTTGCATTGAAAACGTTACAAAGGCGCTGAAAAGCACTTTAAGGCAATAAAAAACTAAACATGCTATTAATGACTAGTAAGTCATGATTTCAGTGCATAAACTCTTTTCCCATGTATACAGTTCCAAAATGAACATACTAAAATGGGAGAAAATGTTTACACAATGGTCATTCAGAAGTTAAACACACTTCTTTGCAGTTGCATTGAAAACGTTACAGAGGCGCTGAAAAGCACTTTAAGGCAATACAAAACTAAACATGCTATTACTGACTAGTAAGTCATGATTTCAGTGCATAAACTCTTTTCCCATGTATACAATTCCAAAAAGAACATACTAAAATGGGAGAAAATGTTTACACAATGGTCATTCAGAAGTTAAACACACTTCTTTGCAGTTACATTGAAAACGTTACAGAGGCGCTGAAAAGCACTTTAAGGCAATAAAAAACTAAACATGCTATTACTGACTAGTAAGTCATGATTTCAGTGCATAAACTCTTTTCCCATGTATACAACTCCAAAATGAACATACTAAAATGGGAGAAAATGTTTACACAATGGTCATTCAGAAGTTAAACACACTTCTTTGCAGTTGCATTGAAAACGTTACAGAGGCGCTGAAAAGCACTTTAAGGCAATAAAAAACTAAACATGCTATTACTGACTAGTAAGTCATGATTTCAGTGCATAAACTCTTTTCCCATGTATACAATTCCAAAATGAACATACTAAAATGGGAGAAAATGTTTACACAATGGTCATTCAGAAGTTAAACACACTTCTTTGCAGTTGCATTGAAAACGTTACAAAGGCGCTGAAAAGCACTTTAAGGCAATAAAAAACTAAACATGCTATTACTGACTAGTAAGTCATGATTTCAGTGCATAAACTCTTTTCCCATGTATACAGTTCCAAAATGAACATACTAAAATGGGAGAAAATGTTTACACAATGGTCATTCAGAAGTTAAACACACTTCTTTGCAGTTGCATTGAAAACGTTACAGAGGCGCTGAAAAGCACTTTAAGGCAATAAAAAACTAAACATGCTATTACTGACTAGTAAGTCATGATTTCAGTGCATAAACTCTTTTCCCATGTATACAATTCCAAAAAGAACATACTAAAATGGGAGAAAATGTTAACACAATGGTCATTCAGAAGTTAAACACACTTCTTTGCAGTTACATTGAAAACGTTACAGAGGCGCTGAAAAGCACTTTAAGGCAATAAAAAACTAAACATGCTATTACTGACTAGTAAGTCATGATTTCAGTGCATAAACTCTTTTCCCATGTATACAACTCCAAAATGAACATACTAAAATGGGAGAAAATGTTTACACAATGGTCATTCAGAAGTTAAACACACTTCTTTGCAGTTGCATTGAAAACGTTACAGAGGCGCTGAAAAGCACTTTAAGGCAATAAAAAACTAAACATGCTATTACTGACTAGTAAGTCATGATTTCAGTGCATAAACTCTTTTCCCATGTATACAATTCCAAAATGAACATACTAAAATGGGAGAAAATGTTTACACAATGGTCATTCAGAAGTTAAACACACTTCTTTGCAGTTGCATTGAAAACGTTACAGAGGCGCTGAAAAGCACTTTAAGGCAATAAAAAACTAAACATGCTATTACTGACTAGTAAGTCATGATTTCAGTGCATAAACTCTTTTCCCATGTATACAATTCCAAAATGAACATACTAAAATGGGAGAAAATGTTTACACAATGGTCATTCAGAAGTTAAACACACTTCTTTGCAGTTGCATTGAAAACGTTACAGAGGCGCTGAAAAGCACTTTAAGGCAATAAAAAACTAAACATGCTATTACTGACTAGTAAGTCATGATTTCAGTGCATAAACTCTTTTCCCATGTATACAATTCCAAAAAGAACATACTAAAATGGGAGAAAATGTTTACACAATGGTCATTCAGAAGTTAAACACACTTCTTTGCAGTTGCATTGAAAACGTTACAAAGGCGCTGAAAAGCACTTTAAGGCAATAAAAAACTAAACATGCTATTAATGACTAGTAAGTCATGATTTCAGTGCATAAACTCTTTTCCCATGTATACAACTCCAAAATGAACATAATAAAATGGGAGAAATTGTTTACACAATGGTCATTCAGAAGTTAAACACACTTCTTTGCAGTTGCATTGAAAACGTTACAGAGGCGCTGAAAAGCACTTTAAGGCAATAAAAAACTAAACATGCTATTACTGACTAGTAAGTCATGATTTCAGTGCATAAACTCTTTTCCCATGTATACAATTCCAAAATGAACATACTAAAATGGGAGAAAATGTTTACACAATGGTCATTCAGAAGTTAAACACACTTCTTTGCAGTTGCATTGAAAACGTTACAGAGGCGCTGAAAAGCACTTTAAGGCAATAAAAAACTAAACATGCTATTAATGACTAGTAAGTCATGATTTCAGTGCATAAACTCTTTTCCCATGTATACAATTCCAAAATGAACATACTAAAATGGGAGAAAATGTTTACACAATGGTCATTCAGAAGTTAAACACACTTCTTTGCAGTTGCATTGAAAACGTTACAGAGGCGCTGAAAAGCACTTTAAGGCAATAAAAAACTAAACATGCTATTACTGACTAGTAAGTCATGATTTCAGTGCATAAACTCTTTTCCCATGTATACAACTCCAAAATGAACATACTAAAATGGGAGAAAATGTTTACACAATGGTCATTCAGAAGTTAAACACACTTCTTTGCAGTTGCATTGAAAACGTTACAGAGGCGCTGAAAAGCACTTTAAGGCAATAAAAAACTAAACATGCTATTACTGACTAGTAAGTCATGATTTCAGTGCATAAACTCTTTTCCCATGTATACAATTCCAAAATAAACATACTAAAATGGGAGAAAATGTTTACACAATGGTCATTCAGAAGTTAAACACACTTCTTTGCAGTTGCATTGAAAACGTTACAGAGGCGCTGAAAAGCACTTTAAGGCAATAAAAAACTAAACATGCTATTACTGACTAGTAAGTCATGATTTCAGTGCATAAACTCTTTTCCCATGTATACAACTCCAAAATGAACATACTAAAATGGGAGAAAATGTTTACACAATGGTCATTCAGAAGTTAAACACACTTCTTTGCAGTTGCATTGAAAACGTTACAGAGGCGCTGAAAAGCACTTTAAGGCAATAAAAAACTAAACATGCTATTACTGACTAGTAAGTCATGATTTCAGTGCATAAACTCTTTTCCCATGTATACAATTCCAAAATAAACATACTAAAATGGGAGAAAATGTTTACACAATGGTCATTCAGAAGTTAAACACACTTCTTTGCAGTTGCATTGAAAACGTTACAGAGGCGCTGAAAAGCACTTTAAGGCAATAAAAAACTAAACATGCTATTACTGACTAGTAAGTCATGATTTCAGTGCATAAACTCTTTTCCCATGTATACAATTCCAAAATGAACATACTAAAATGGGAGAAAATGTTTACACAATGGTCATTCAGAAGTTAAACACACTTCTTTGCAGTTGCATTGAAAACGTTACAGAGGCGCTGAAAAGCACTTTAAGGCAATAAAAAACTAAACATGCTATTACTGACTAGTAAGTCATGATTTCAGTGCATAAACTCTTTTCCCATGTATACAATTCCAAAAAGAACATACTAAAATGGGAGAAAATGTTTACACAATGGTCATTCAGAAGTTAAACACACTTCTTTGCAGTTGCATTGAAAACGTTACAAAGGCGCTGAAAAGCACTTTAAGGCAATAAAAAACTAAACATGCTATTAATGACTAGTAAGTCATGATTTCAGTGCATAAACTCTTTTCCCATGTATACAACTCCAAAATGAACATACTAAAATGGGAGAAAATGTTTACACAATGGTCATTCAGAAGTTAAACACACTTCTTTGCAGTTACATTGAAAACGTTACAGAGGCGCTGAAAAGCACTTTAAGGCAATAAAAAACTAAACATGCTATTACTGACTAGTAAGTCATGATTTCAGTGCATAAACTCTTTTCCCATGTATACAACTCCAAAATGAACATACTAAAATGGGAGAAAATGTTTACACAATGGTCATTCAGAAGTTAAACACACTTCTTTGCAGTTGCATTGAAAACGTTACAGAGGCGCTGAAAAGCACTTTAAGGCAATAAAAAACTAAACGTGCTATTACTGACTAGTAAGTCATGATTTCAGTGCATAAACTCTTTTCCCATGTATACAATTCCAAAAAGAACATACTAAAATGGGAGAAAATGTTTACACAATGGTCATTCAGAAGTTAAACACACTTCTTTGCAGTTACATTGAAAACGTTACAGAGGCGCTGAAAAGCACTTTAAGGCAATAAAAAACTAAACATGCTATTACTGACTAGTAAGTCATGATTTCAGTGCATAAACTCTTTTCCCATGTATACAATTCCAAAAAGAACATACTAAAATGGGAGAAAATGTTTACACAATGGTCATTCAGAAGTTAAACACACTTCTTTGCAGTTGCATTGAAAACGTTACAGAGGCGCTGAAAAGCACTTTAAGGCAATAAAAAACTAAACGTGCTATTACTGACTAGTAAGTCATGATTTCAGTGCATAAACTCTTTTCCCATGTATACAATTCCAAAAAGAACATACTAAAATGGGAGAAAATGTTTACACAATGGTCATTCAGAAGTTAAACACACTTCTTTGCAGTTACATTGAAAACGTTACAGAGGCGCTGAAAAGCACTTTAAGGCAATAAAAAACTAAACATGCTATTACTGACTAGTAAGTCATGATTTCAGTGCATAAACTCTTTTCCCATGTATACAATTCCAAAAAGAACATACTAAAATGGGAGAAAATGTTTACACAATGGTCATTCAGAAGTTAAACACACTTCTTTGCAGTTACATTGAAAACGTTACAGAGGCGCTGAAAAGCACTTTAAGGCAATAAAAAACTAAACATGCTATTACTGACTAGTAAGTCATGATTTCAGTGCATAAACTCTTTTCCCATGTATACAACTCCAAAATGAACATACTAAATTGGGAGAAAATGTTTACACAATGGTCATTCAGAAGTTAAACACACTTCTTTGCAGTTGCATTGAAAACGTTACAGAGGCGCTGAAAAGCACTTTAAGGCAATAAAAAACTAAACGTGCTATTACTGACTAGTAAGTCATGATTTCAGTGCATAAACTCTTTTCCCATGTATACAACTCCAAAATGAACATACTAAAATGGGAGAAATTGTTTACACAATGGTCATTCAGAAGTTAAACACACTTCTTTGCAGTTGCATTGAAAACGTTACAAAGGCGCTGAAAAGCACTTTAAGGCAATAAAAAACTAAACATGCTATTACTGACTAGTATGTCATGATTTCAGTGCATAAACTCTTTTCCCATGTATACAACTCCAAAATGAACATACTAAAATGGGAGAAAATGTTTACACAATGGTCATTCAGAAGTTAAACACACTTCTTTGCAGTTGCATTGAAAACGTTACAGAGGCGCTGAAAAGCACTTTAAGGCAATAAAAAACTAAACATGCTATTACTGACTAGTAAGTCATGATTTCAGTGCATAAACTCTTTTCCCATGTATACAACTCCAAAATGAACATACTAAAATGGGAGAAATTGTTTACACAATGGTCATTCAGAAGTTAAACACACTTCTTTGCAGTTGCATTGAAAACGTTACAGAGGCGCTGAAAAGCACTTTAAGGCAATAAAAAACTAAACATGCTATTAATGACTAGTAAGTCATGATTTCAGTGCATAAACTCTTTTCCCATGTATACAGTTCCAAAATGAACATACTAAAATGGGAGAAAATGTTTACACAATGGTCATTCAGAAGTTAAACACACTTCTTTGCAGTTGCATTGAAAACGTTACAGAGGCGCTGAAAAGCACTTTAAGGCAATAAAAAACTAAACATGCTATTACTGACTAGTAAGTCATGATTTCAGTGCATAAACTCTTTTCCCATGTATACAATTCCAAAATGAACATACTAAAATGGGAGAAAATGTTTACACAATGGTCATTCAGAAGTTAAACACACTTCTTTGCAGTTGCATTGAAAACGTTACAGAGGCGCTGAAAAGCACTTTAAGGCAATAAAAAACTAAACATGCTATTACTGACTAGTAAGTCATGATTTCAGTGCATAAACTCTTTTCCCATGTATACAACTCCAAAATGAACATACTAAAATGGGAGAAAATGTTTACACAATGGTCATTCAGAAGTTAAACACACTTCTTTGCAGTTGCATTGAAAACGTTACAGAGGCGCTGAAAAGCACTTTAAGGCAATAAAAAACTAAACATGCTATTACTGACTAGTAAGTCATGATTTCAGTGCATAAACTCTTTTCCCATGTATACAATTCCAAAATGAACATACTAAAATGGGAGAAAATGTTTACACAATGGTCATTCAGAAGTTAAACACACTTCTTTGCAGTTGCATTGAAAACGTTACAGAGGCGCTGAAAAGCACTTTAAGGCAATAAAAACTAAACATGCTATTACTGACTAGTAAGTCATGATTTCAGTGCATAAACTCTTTTCCCATGTATACAATTCCAAAATGAACATACTAAAATGGGTGAAAATGTTTACACAATGGTCATTCAGAAGTTAAACACACTTCTTTGCAGTTGCATTGAAAACGTTACAAAGGCGCTGAAAAGCACTTTAAGGCAATAAAAAACTAAACATGCTATTACTGACTAGTAAGTCATAATTTCAGTGCATAAACTCTTTTCCCATGTATACAATTCCAAAATGAACATACTAAATGGGAGAAAATGTTTACACAATGGTCATTCAGAAGTTAAACACACTTCTTTGCAGTTGCATTGAAAACGTTACAGAGGCGCTGAAAAGCACTTTAAGGCAATAAAAAACTAAACATGCTATTACTGACTAGTAAGTCATGATTTCAGTGCATAAACTCTTTTCCCATGTATACAACTCCAAAATGAACATACTAAAATGGGAGAAAATGTTTACACAATGGTCATTCAGAAGTTAAACACACTTCTTTGCAGTTGCATTGAAAACGTTACAGAGGCGCTGAAAAGCACTTTAAGGCAATAAAAAACTAAACATGCTATTACTGACTAGTAAGTCATGATTTCAGTGCATAAACTCTTTTCCCATGTATACAATTCCAAAATGAACATACTAAAATGGGAGAAAATGTTTACACAATGGTCATTCAGAAGTTAAACACACTTCTTTGCAGTTGCATTGAAAACGTTACAAAGGCGCTGAAAAGCACTTTAAGGCAATAAAAAACTAAACATGCTATTAATGACTAGTAAGTCATGATTTCAGTGCATAAACTCTTTTCCCATGTATACAACTCCAAAATGAACATACTAAAATGGGAGAAAATGTTTACACAATGGTCATTCAGAAGTTAAACACACTTCTTTGCAGTTGCATTGAAAACGTTACAGAGGCGCTGAAAAGCACTTTAAGGCAATAAAAAACTAAACATGCTATTACTGACTAGTAAGTCATGATTTCAGTGCATAAACTCTTTTCCCATGTATACAATTCCAAAAAGAACATACTAAAATGGGAGAAAATGTTTACACAATGGTCATTCAGAAGTTAAACACACTTCTTTGCAGTTGCATTGAAAACGTTACAGAGGCGCTGAAAAGCACTTTAAGGCAATAAAAAACTAAACATGCTATTACTGACTAGTAAGTCATGATTTCAGTGCATAAACTCTTTTCCCATGTATACAACTCCAAAATGAACATACTAAAATGGGAGAAAATGTTTACACAATGGTCATTCAGAAGTTAAACACACTTCTTTGCAGTTGCATTGAAAACGTTACAGAGGCGCTGAAAAGCACTTTAAGGCAATAAAAAACTAAACATGCTATTACTGACTAGTAAGTCATGATTTCAGTGCATAAACTCTTTTCCCATGTATACAACTCCAAAATGAACATACTAAAATGGGAGAAAATGTTTACACAATGGTCATTCAGAAGTTAAACACACTTCTTTGCAGTTGCATTGAAAACGTTACAGAGGCGCTGAAAAGCACTTTAAGGCAATAAAAAACTAAACATGCTATTAATGACTAGTAAGTCATGATTTCAGTGCATAAACTCTTTTCCCATGTATACAGTTCCAAAATGAACATACTAAAATGGGAGAAAATGTTTACACAATGGTCATTCAGAAGTTAAACACACTTCTTTGCAGTTGCATTGAAAACGTTACAGAGGCGCTGAAAAGCACTTTAAGGCAATAAAAAACTAAACATGCTATTACTGACTAGTAAGTCATGATTTCAGTGCATAAACTCTTTTCCCATGTATACAATTCCAAAATGAACATACTAAAATGGGAGAAAATGTTTACACAATGGTCATTCAGAAGTTAAACACACTTCTTTGCAGTTGCATTGAAAACGTTACAAAGGCGCTGAAAAGCACTTTAAGGCAATAAAAAACTAAACATGCTATTACTGACTAGTAAGTCATAATTTCAGTGCATAAACTCTTTTCCCATGTATACAATTCCAAAAGGAACATACTAAATGGGAGAAAATGTTTACACAATGGTCATTCAGAAGTTAAACACACTTCTTTGCAGTTGCATTGAAAACGTTACAAAGGCGCTGAAAAGCACTTTAAGGCAATAAAAAACTAAACATGCTATTAATGACTAGTAAGTCATGATTTCAGTGCATAAACTCTTTTCCCATGTATACAACTCCAAAATGAACATACTAAAATGGGAGAAAATGTTTACACAATGGTCATTCAGAAGTTAAACACACTTCTTTGCAGTTGCATTGAAAACGTTACAGAGGCGCTGAAAAGCACTTTAAGGCAATAAAAAACTAAACATGCTATTACTGACTAGTAAGTCATGATTTCAGTGCATAAACTCTTTTCCCATGTATACAGTTCCAAAATGAACATACTAAAATGGGAGAAAATGTTTACACAATGGTCATTCAGAAGTTAAACACACTTCTTTGCAGTTGCATTGAAAACGTTACAGAGGCGCTGAAAAGCACTTTAAGGCAATAAAAAACTAAACATGCTATTACTGACTAGTAAGTCATGATTTCAGTGCATAAACTCTTTTCCCATGTATACAACTCCAAAATGAACATACTAAAATGGGAGAAAATGTTTACACAATGGTCATTCAGAAGTTAAACACACTTCTTTGCAGTTGCATTGAAAACGTTACAGAGGCGCTGAAAAGCACTTTAAGGCAATAAAAAACTAAACATGCTATTACTGACTAGTAAGTCATGATTTCAGTGCATAAACTCTTTTCCCATGTATACAACTCCAAAATGAACATACTAAAATGGGAGAAAATGTTTACACAATGGTCATTCAGAAGTTAAACACACTTCTTTGCAGTTGCATTGAAAACGTTACAGAGGCGCTGAAAAGCACTTTAAGGCAATAAAAAACTAAACATGCTATTAATGACTAGTAAGTCATGATTTCAGTGCATAAACTCTTTTCCCATGTATACAGTTCCAAAATGAACATACTAAAATGGGAGAAAATGTTTACACAATGGTCATTCAGAAGTTAAACACACTTCTTTGCAGTTGCATTGAAAACGTTACAGAGGCGCTGAAAAGCACTTTAAGGCAATAAAAAACTAAACATGCTATTACTGACTAGTAAGTCATGATTTCAGTGCATAAACTCTTTTCCCATGTATACAATTCCAAAATGAACATACTAAAATGGGAGAAAATGTTTACACAATGGTCATTCAGAAGTTAAACACACTTCTTTGCAGTTGCATTGAAAACGTTACAGAGGCGCTGAAAAGCACTTTAAGGCAATAAAAAACTAAACATGCTATTACTGACTAGTAAGTCATGATTTCAGTGCATAAACTCTTTTCCCATGTATACAACTCCAAAATGAACATACTAAAATGGGAGAAAATGTTTACACAATGGTCATTCAGAAGTTAAACACACTTCTTTGCAGTTGCATTGAAAACGTTACAGAGGCGCTGAAAAGCACTTTAAGGCAATAAAAAACTAAACATGCTATTAATGACTAGTAAGTCATGATTTCAGTGCATAAACTCTTTTCCCATGTATACAGTTCCAAAATGAACATACTAAAATGGGAGAAAATGTTTACACAATGGTCATTCAGAAGTTAAACACACTTCTTTGCAGTTGCATTGAAAACGTTACAGAGGCGCTGAAAAGCACTTTAAGGCAATAAAAAACTAAACATGCTATTACTGACTAGTAAGTCATGATTTCAGTGCATAAACTCTTTTCCCATGTATACAATTCCAAAATGAACATACTAAAATGGGAGAAAATGTTTACACAATGGTCATTCAGAAGTTAAACACACTTCTTTGCAGTTGCATTGAAAACGTTACAGAGGCGCTGAAAAGCACTTTAAGGCAATAAAAAACTAAACATGCTATTACTGACTAGTAAGTCATGATTTCAGTGCATAAACTCTTTTCCCATGTATACAATTCCAAAAAGAACATACTAAAATGGGAGAAAATGTTTACACAATGGTCATTCAGAAGTTAAACACACTTCTTTGCAGTTGCATTGAAAACGTTACAAAGGCGCTGAAAAGCACTTTAAGGCAATAAAAAACTAAACATGCTATTACTGACTAGTAAGTCATAATTTCAGTGCATAAACTCTTTTCCCATGTATACAATTCCAAAAAGAACATACTAAAATGGGAGAAAATGTTTACACAATGGTCATTCAGAAGTTAAACACACTTCTTTGCAGTTGCATTGAAAACGTTACAAAGGCGCTGAAAAGCACTTTAAGGCAATAAAAAACTAAACATGCTATTACTGACTAGTAAGTCATAATTTCAGTGCATAAACTCTTTTCCCATGTATACAATTCCAAAAAGAACATACTAAAATGGGAGAAAATGTTTACACAATGGTCATTCAGAAGTTAAACACACTTCTTTGCAGTTGCATTGAAAACGTTACAGAGGCGCTGAAAAGCACTTTAAGGCAATAAAAAACTAAACATGCTATTACTGACTAGTAAGTCATGATTTCAGTGCATAAACTCTTTTCCCATGTATACAACTCCAAAATGAACATACTAAAATGGGAGAAAATGTTTACACAATGGTCATTCAGAAGTTAAACACACTTCTTTGCAGTTGCATTGAAAACGTTACAGAGGCGCTGAAAAGCACTTTAAGGCAATAAAAAACTAAACATGCTATTACTGACTAGTAAGTCATGATTTCAGTGCATAAACTCTTTTCCCATGTATACAACTCCAAAATGAACATACTAAAATGGGAGAAAATGTTTACACAATGGTCATTCAGAAGTTAAACACACTTCTTTGCAGTTGCATTGAAAACGTTACAGAGGCGCTGAAAAGCACTTTGAGGCAATAAAAAACTAAACATGCTATTAATGACTAGTAAGTCATGATTTCAGTGCATAAACTCTTTTCCCATGTATACAGTTCCAAAATGAACATACTAAAATGGGAGAAAATGTTTACACAATGGTCATTCAGAAGTTAAACACACTTCTTTGCAGTTGCATTGAAAACGTTACAGAGGCGCTGAAAAGCACTTTAAGGCAATAAAAAACTAAACATGCTATTACTGACTAGTAAGTCATGATTTCAGTGCATAAACTCTTTTCCCATGTATACAATTCCAAAATGAACATACTAAAATGGGAGAAAATGTTTACACAATGGTCATTCAGAAGTTAAACACACTTCTTTGCAGTTGCATTGAAAACGTTACAGAGGCGCTGAAAAGCACTTTAAGGCAATAAAAAACTAAACAAGCTATTACTGACTAGTAAGTCATGATTTCAGTGCATAAACTCTTTTCCCATGTATACAATTCCAAAATGAACATACTAAAATGGGTGAAAATGTTTACACAATGGTCATTCAGAAGTTAAACACACTTCTTTGCAGTTGCATTGAAAACGTTACAGAGGCGCTGAAAAGCACTTTAAGGCAATAAAAAACTAAACATGCTATTACTGACTAGTAAGTCATGATTTCAGTGCATAAACTCTTTTCCCATGTATACAACTCCAAAATGAACATACTAAAATGGGAGAAAATGTTTACACAATGGTCATTCAGAAGTTAAACACACTTCTTTGCAGTTGCATTGAAAACGTTACAAAGGCGCTGAAAAGCACTTTAAGGCAATAAAAAACTAAACATGCTATTACTGACTAGTAAGTCATAATTTCAGTGCATAAACTCTTTTCCCATGTATACAATTCCAAAAAGAACATACTAAAATGGGAGAAAATGTTTACACAATGGTCATTCAGAAGTTAAACACACTTCTTTGCAGTTGCATTGAAAACGTTACAAAGGCGCTGAAAAGCACTTTAAGGCAATAAAAAACTAAACATGCTATTACTGACTAGTAAGTCATAATTTCAGTGCATAAACTCTTTTCCCATGTATACAATTCCAAAAAGAACATACTAAAATGGGAGAAAATGTTTACACAATGGTCATTCAGAAGTTAAACACACTTCTTTGCAGTTGCATTGAAAACGTTACAGAGGCGCTGAAAAGCACTTTAAGGCAATAAAAAACTAAACATGCTATTACTGACTAGTAAGTCATGATTTCAGTGCATAAACTCTTTTCCCATGTATACAACTCCAAAATGAACATACTAAAATGGGAGAAAATGTTTACACAATGGTCATTCAGAAGTTAAACACACTTCTTTGCAGTTGCATTGAAAACGTTACAGAGGCGCTGAAAAGCACTTTAAGGCAATAAAAAACTAAACATGCTATTACTGACTAGTAAGTCATGATTTCAGTGCATAAACTCTTTTCCCATGTATACAACTCCAAAATGAACATACTAAAATGGGAGAAAATGTTTACACAATGGTCATTCAGAAGTTAAACACACTTCTTTGCAGTTGCATTGAAAACGTTACAGAGGCGCTGAAAAGCACTTTGAGGCAATAAAAAACTAAACATGCTATTAATGACTAGTAAGTCATGATTTCAGTGCATAAACTCTTTTCCCATGTATACAGTTCCAAAATGAACATACTAAAATGGGAGAAAATGTTTACACAATGGTCATTCAGAAGTTAAACACACTTCTTTGCAGTTGCATTGAAAACGTTACAGAGGCGCTGAAAAGCACTTTAAGGCAATAAAAAACTAAACATGCTATTACTGACTAGTAAGTCATGATTTCAGTGCATAAACTCTTTTCCCATGTATACAATTCCAAAATGAACATACTAAAATGGGAGAAAATGTTTACACAATGGTCATTCAGAAGTTAAACACACTTCTTTGCAGTTGCATTGAAAACGTTACAGAGGCGCTGAAAAGCACTTTAAGGCAATAAAAAACTAAACAAGCTATTACTGACTAGTAAGTCATGATTTCAGTGCATAAACTCTTTTCCCATGTATACAATTCCAAAATGAACATACTAAAATGGGTGAAAATGTTTACACAATGGTCATTCAGAAGTTAAACACACTTCTTTGCAGTTGCATTGAAAACGTTACAGAGGCGCTGAAAAGCACTTTAAGGCAATAAAAAACTAAACATGCTATTACTGACTAGTAAGTCATGATTTCAGTGCATAAACTCTTTTCCCATGTATACAACTCCAAAATGAACATACTAAAATGGGAGAAAATGTTTACACAATGGTCATTCAGAAGTTAAACACACTTCTTTGCAGTTGCATTGAAAACGTTACAGAGGCGCTGAAAAGCACTTTAAGGCAATAAAAAACTAAACATGCTATTACTGACTAGTAAGTCACGATTTCAGTGCATAAACTCTTTTCCCATGTATACAATTCCAAAATGAACATACTAAAATGGGAGAAAATGTTTACACAATGGTCATTCAGAAGTTAAACACACTTCTTTGCAGTTGCATTGAAAACGTTACAGAGGCGCTGAAAAGCACTTTAAGGCAATAAAAAACTAAACATGCTATTACTGACTAGTAAGTCATGATTTCAGTGCATAAACTCTTTTCCCATGTATATAATTCCAAAAAGAACATACTAAAATGGGAGAAAATGTTTACACAATGGTCATTCAGAAGTTAAACACACTTCTTTGCAGTTGCATTGAAAACGTTACAAAGGCGCTGAAAAGCACTTTAAGGCAATAAAAAACTAAACATGCTATTACTGACTAGTAAGTCATAATTTCAGTGCATAAACTCTTTTCCCATGTATACAATTCCAAAAAGAACATACTAAATGGGAGAAAATGTTTACACAATGGTCATTCAGAAGTTAAACACACTTCTTTGCAGTTGCATTGAAAACGTTACAAAGGCGCTGAAAAGCACTTTAAGGCAATAAAAAACTAAACATGCTATTAATGACTAGTAAGTCATGATTTCAGTGCATAAACTCTTTTCCCATGTATACAACTCCAAAATGAACATACTAAAATGGGAGAAAATGTTTACACAATGGTCATTCAGAAGTTAAACACACTTCTTTGCAGTTGCATTGAAAACGTTACAGAGGCGCTGAAAAGCACTTTAAGGCAATAAAAAACTAAACATGCTATTACTGACTAGTAAGTCATGATTTCAGTGCATAAACTCTTTTCCCATGTATACAGTTCCAAAATGAACATACTAAAATGGGAGAAAATGTTTACACAATGGTCATTCAGAAGTTAAACACACTTCTTTGCAGTTGCATTGAAAACGTTACAGAGGCGCTGAAAAGCACTTTAAGGCAATAAAAAACTAAACATGCTATTACTGACTAGTAAGTCATGATTTCAGTGCATAAACTCTTTTCCCATGTATACAATTCCAAAATGAACATACTAAAATGGGAGAAAATGTTTGCACAATGGTCATTCAGAAGTTAAACACACTTCTTTGCAGTTGCATTGAAAACGTTACAGAGGCGCTGAAAAGCACTTTAAGGCAATAAAAAACTAAACATGCTATTACTGACTAGTAAGTCATGATTTCAGTGCATAAACTCTTTTCCCATGTATACAATTCCAAAAAGAACATACTAAAATGGGAGAAAATGTTTACACAATGGTCATTCAGAAGTTAAACACACTTCTTTGCAGTTACATTGAAAACGTTACAGAGGCGCTGAAAAGCACTTTAAGGCAATAAAAAACTAAACATGCTATTACTGACTAGTAAGTCATGATTTCAGTGCATAAACTCTTTTCCCATGTATACAACTCCAAAATGAACATACTAAAATGGGAGAAAATGTTTACACAATGGTCATTCAGAAGTTAAACACACTTCTTTGCAGTTGCATTGAAAACGTTACAGAGGCGCTGAAAAGCACTTTAAGGCAATAAAAAACTAAACGTGCTATTACTGACTAGTAAGTCATGATTTCAGTGCATAAACTCTTTTCCCATGTATACAACTCCAAAATGAACATACTAAAATGGGAGAAAATGTTTACACAATGGTCATTCAGAAGTTAAACACACTTCTTTGCAGTTGCATTGAAAACGTTACAGAGGCGCTGAAAAGCACTTTAAGGCAATAAAAAACTAAACATGCTATTACTGACTAGTAAGTCATGATTTCAGTGCATAAACTCTTTTCCCATGTATACAACTCCAAAATGAACATACTAAAATG
This sequence comes from Neosalanx taihuensis, assembly GCA_030340665.1. Lineage (NCBI taxonomy): Eukaryota > Metazoa > Chordata > Actinopteri > Osmeriformes > Salangidae > Neosalanx > Neosalanx taihuensis. Next base: position 7,684,443 of record CM059307.1, read on the forward strand.
GGAGAAAATGTTTACACAATGGTCATTCAGAAGTTAAACACACTTCTTTGCAGTTGCATTGAAAACGTTACAGAGGCGCTGAAAAGCACTTTGAGGCAATAAAAAACTAAACATGCTATTAATGACTAGTAAGTCATGATTTCAGTGCATAAACTCTTTTCCCATGTATACAGTTCCAAAATGAACATACTAAAATGGGAGAAAATGTTTACACAATGGTCATTCAGAAGTTAAACACACTTCTTTGCAGTTGCATTGAAAACGTTACAGAGGCGCTGAAAAGCACTTTAAGGCAATAAAAAACTAAACATGCTATTACTGACTAGTAAGTCATGATTTCAGTGCATAAACTCTTTTCCCATGTATACAATTCCAAAATGAACATACTAAAATGGGAGAAAATGTTTACACAATGGTCATTCAGAAGTTAAACACACTTCTTTGCAGTTGCATTGAAAACGTTACAGAGGCGCTGAAAAGCACTTTAAGGCAATAAAAAACTAAACAAGCTATTACTGACTAGTAAGTCATGATTTCAGTGCATAAACTCTTTTCCCATGTATACAATTCCAAAATGAACATACTAAAATGGGTGAAAATGTTTACACAATGGTCATTCAGAAGTTAAACACACTTCTTTGCAGTTGCATTGAAAACGTTACAGAGGCGCTGAAAAGCACTTTAAGGCAATAAAAAACTAAACATGCTATTACTGACTAGTAAGTCATGATTTCAGTGCATAAACTCTTTTCCCATGTATACAACTCCAAAATGAACATACTAAAATGGGAGAAAATGTTTACACAATGGTCATTCAGAAGTTAAACACACTTCTTTGCAGTTGCATTGAAAACGTTACAGAGGCGCTGAAAAGCACTTTAAGGCAATAAAAAACTAAACATGCTATTACTGACTAGTAAGTCACGATTTCAGTGCATAAACTCTTTTCCCATGTATACAATTCCAAAATGAACATACTAAAATGGGAGAAAATGTTTACACAATGGTCATTCAGAAGTTAAACACACTTCTTTGCAGTTGCATTGAAAACGTTACAGAGGCGCTGAAAAGCACTTTAAGGCAATAAAAAACTAAACATGCTATTACTGACTAGTAAGTCATGATTTCAGTGCATAAACTCTTTTCCCATGTATATAATTCCAAAAAGAACATACTAAAATGGGAGAAAATGTTTACACAATGGTCATTCAGAAGTTAAACACACTTCTTTGCAGTTGCATTGAAAACGTTACAAAGGCGCTGAAAAGCACTTTAAGGCAATAAAAAACTAAACATGCTATTACTGACTAGTAAGTCATAATTTCAGTGCATAAACTCTTTTCCCATGTATACAATTCCAAAAAGAACATACTAAATGGGAGAAAATGTTTACACAATGGTCATTCAGAAGTTAAACACACTTCTTTGCAGTTGCATTGAAAACGTTACAAAGGCGCTGAAAAGCACTTTAAGGCAATAAAAAACTAAACATGCTATTAATGACTAGTAAGTCATGATTTCAGTGCATAAACTCTTTTCCCATGTATACAACTCCAAAATGAACATACTAAAATGGGAGAAAATGTTTACACAATGGTCATTCAGAAGTTAAACACACTTCTTTGCAGTTGCATTGAAAACGTTACAGAGGCGCTGAAAAGCACTTTAAGGCAATAAAAAACTAAACATGCTATTACTGACTAGTAAGTCATGATTTCAGTGCATAAACTCTTTTCCCATGTATACAGTTCCAAAATGAACATACTAAAATGGGAGAAAATGTTTACACAATGGTCATTCAGAAGTTAAACACACTTCTTTGCAGTTGCATTGAAAACGTTACAGAGGCGCTGAAAAGCACTTTAAGGCAATAAAAAACTAAACATGCTATTACTGACTAGTAAGTCATGATTTCAGTGCATAAACTCTTTTCCCATGTATACAATTCCAAAATGAACATACTAAAATGGGAGAAAATGTTTGCACAATGGTCATTCAGAAGTTAAACACACTTCTTTGCAGTTGCATTGAAAACGTTACAGAGGCGCTGAAAAGCACTTTAAGGCAATAAAAAACTAAACATGCTATTACTGACTAGTAAGTCATGATTTCAGTGCATAAACTCTTTTCCCATGTATACAATTCCAAAAAGAACATACTAAAATGGGAGAAAATGTTTACACAATGGTCATTCAGAAGTTAAACACACTTCTTTGCAGTTGCATTGAAAACGTTACAGAGGCGCTGAAAAGCACTTTAAGGCAATAAAAAACTAAACATGCTATTACTGACTAGTAAGTCATGATTTCAGTGCATAAACTCTTTTCCCATGTATACAATTCCAAAATGAACATACTAAAATGGGAGAAAATGTTTGCACAATGGTCATTCAGAAGTTAAACACACTTCTTTGCAGTTGCATTGAAAACGTTACAGAGGCGCTGAAAAGCACTTTAAGGCAATAAAAAACTAAACATGCTATTACTGACTAGTAAGTCATGATTTCAGTGCATAAACTCTTTTCCCATGTATACAATTCCAAAAAGAACATACTAAAATGGGAGAAAATGTTTACACAATGGTCATTCAGAAGTTAAACACACTTCTTTGCAGTTACATTGAAAACGTTACAGAGGCGCTGAAAAGCACTTTAAGGCAATAAAAAACTAAACATGCTATTACTGACTAGTAAGTCATGATTTCAGTGCATAAACTCTTTTCCCATGTATACAACTCCAAAATGAACATACTAAAATGGGAGAAAATGTTTACACAATGGTCATTCAGAAGTTAAACACACTTCTTTGCAGTTGCATTGAAAACGTTACAGAGGCGCTGAAAAGCACTTTAAGGCAATAAAAAACTAAACGTGCTATTACTGACTAGTAAGTCATGATTTCAGTGCATAAACTCTTTTCCCATGTATACAACTCCAAAATGAACATACTAAAATGGGAGAAATTGTTTACACAATGGTCATTCAGAAGTTAAACACACTTCTTTGCAGTTGCATTGAAAACGTTACAAAGGCGCTGAAAAGCACTTTAAGGCAATAAAAAACTAAACATGCTATTAATGACTAGTAAGTCATGATTTCAGTGCATAAACTCTTTTCCCATGTATACAACTCCAAAATGAACATACTAAAATGGGAGAAAATGTTTACACAATGGTCATTCAGAAGTTAAACACACTTCTTTGCAGTTGCATTGAAAACGTTACAAAGGCGCTGAAAAGCACTTTAAGGCAATAAAAAACTAAACATGCTATTACTGACTAGTAAGTCATGATTTCAGTGCATAAACTCTTTTCCCATGTATACAATTCCAAAATGAACATACTAAAATGGGAGAAATTGTTTACACAATGGTCATTCAGAAGTTAAACACACTTCTTTGCAGTTGCATTGAAAACGTTACAGAGGCGCTGAAAAGCACTTTAAGGCAATAAAAAACTAAACATGCTATTAATGACTAGTAAGTCATGATTTCAGTGCATAAACTCTTTTCCCATGTATACAGTTCCAAAATGAACATACTAAAATGGGAGAAAATGTTTACACAATGGTCATTCAGAAGTTAAACACACTTCTTTGCAGTTGCATTGAAAACGTTACAGAGGCGCTGAAAAGCACTTTAAGGCAATAAAAAACTAAACATGCTATTACTGACTAGTAAGTCATGATTTCAGTGCATAAACTCTTTTCCCATGTATACAATTCCAAAATGAACATACTAAAATGGGAGAAAATGTTTACACAATGGTCATTCAGAAGTTAAACACACTTCTTTGCAGTTGCATTGAAAACGTTACAAAGGCGCTGAAAAGCACTTTAAGGCAATAAAAAACTAAACATGCTATTAATGACTAGTAAGTCATGATTTCAGTGCATAAACTCTTTTCCCATGTATACAACTCCAAAATGAACATACTAAAATGGGAGAAAATGTTTACACAATGGTCATTCAGAAGTTAAACACACTTCTTTGCAGTTGCATTGAAAACGTTACAGAGGCGCTGAAAAGCACTTTAAGGCAATAAAAAACTAAACATGCTATTACTGACTAGTAAGTCACGATTTCAGTGCATAAACTCTTTTCCCATGTATACAACTCCAAAATGAACATACTAAAATGGGAGAAATTGTTTACACAATGGTCATTCAGAAGTTAAACACACTTCTTTGCAGTTGCATTGAAAACGTTACAGAGGCGCTGAAAAGCACTTTAAGGCAATAAAAAACTAAACATGCTATTAATGACTAGTAAGTCATGATTTCAGTGCATAAACTCTTTTCCCATGTATACAGTTCCAAAATGAACATACTAAAATGGGAGAAAATGTTTACACAATGGTCATTCAGAAGTTAAACACACTTCTTTGCAGTTGCATTGAAAACGTTACAGAGGCGCTGAAAAGCACTTTAAGGCAATAAAAAACTAAACATGCTATTACTGACTAGTAAGTCATGATTTCAGTGCATAAACTCTTTTCCCATGTATACAATTCCAAAATGAACATACTAAAATGGGAGAAAATGTTTACACAATGGTCATTCAGAAGTTTAACACACTTCTTTGCAGTTGCATTGAAAACGTTACAGAGGCGCTGAAAAGCACTTTAAGGCAATAAAAAACTAAACATGCTATTACTGACTAGTAAGTCATGATTTCAGTGCATAAACTCTTTTCCCATGTATACAGTTCCAAAATGAACATACTAAAATGGGAGAAAATGTTTACACAATGGTCATTCAGAAGTTAAACACACTTCTTTGCAGTTGCATTGAAAACGTTACAGAGGCGCTGAAAAGCACTTTAAGGCAATAAAAAACTAAACATGCTATTACTGACTAGTAAGTCATGATTTCAGTGCATAAACTCTTTTCCCATGTATACAATTCCAAAATGAACATACTAAAATGGGAGAAAATGTTTGCACAATGGTCATTCAGAAGTTAAACACACTTCTTTGCAGTTGCATTGAAAACGTTACAGAGGCGCTGAAAAGCACTTTAAGGCAATAAAAAACTAAACATGCTATTACTGACTAGTAAGTCATGATTTCAGTGCATAAACTCTTTTCCCATGTATACAATTCCAAAAAGAACATACTAAAATGGGAGAAAATGTTTACACAATGGTCATTCAGAAGTTAAACACACTTCTTTGCAGTTACATTGAAAACGTTACAGAGGCGCTGAAAAGCACTTTAAGGCAATAAAAAACTAAACATGCTATTACTGACTAGTAAGTCATGATTTCAGTGCATAAACTCTTTTCCCATGTATACAACTCCAAAATGAACATACTAAAATGGGAGAAAATGTTTACACAATGGTCATTCAGAAGTTAAACACACTTCTTTGCAGTTGCATTGAAAACGTTACAGAGGCGCTGAAAAGCACTTTAAGGCAATAAAAAACTAAACGTGCTATTACTGACTAGTAAGTCATGATTTCAGTGCATAAACTCTTTTCCCATGTATACAACTCCAAAATGAACATACTAAAATGGGAGAAATTGTTTACACAATGGTCATTCAGAAGTTAAACACACTTCTTTGCAGTTGCATTGAAAACGTTACAAAGGCGCTGAAAAGCACTTTAAGGCAATAAAAAACTAAACATGCTATTAATGACTAGTAAGTCATGATTTCAGTGCATAAACTCTTTTCCCATGTATACAACTCCAAAATGAACATACTAAAATGGGAGAAAATGTTTACACAATGGTCATTCAGAAGTTAAACACACTTCTTTGCAGTTGCATTGAAAACGTTACAAAGGCGCTGAAAAGCACTTTAAGGCAATAAAAAACTAAACATGCTATTACTGACTAGTAAGTCATGATTTCAGTGCATAAACTCTTTTCCCATGTATACAATTCCAAAATGAACATACTAAAATGGGAGAAATTGTTTACACAATGGTCATTCAGAAGTTAAACACACTTCTTTGCAGTTGCATTGAAAACGTTACAGAGGCGCTGAAAAGCACTTTAAGGCAATAAAAAACTAAACATGCTATTAATGACTAGTAAGTCATGATTTCAGTGCATAAACTCTTTTCCCATGTATACAGTTCCAAAATGAACATACTAAAATGGGAGAAAATGTTTACACAATGGTCATTCAGAAGTTAAACACACTTCTTTGCAGTTGCATTGAAAACGTTACAGAGGCGCTGAAAAGCACTTTAAGGCAATAAAAAACTAAACATGCTATTACTGACTAGTAAGTCATGATTTCAGTGCATAAACTCTTTTCCCATGTATACAATTCCAAAATGAACATACTAAAATGGGAGAAAATGTTTACACAATGGTCATTCAGAAGTTAAACACACTTCTTTGCAGTTGCATTGAAAACGTTACAGAGGCGCTGAAAAGCACTTTAAGGCAATAAAAAACTAAACATGCTATTACTGACTAGTAAGTCATGATTTCAGTGCATAAACTCTTTTCCCATGTATACAATTCCAAAATGAACATACTAAAATGGGTGAAAATGTTTACACAATGGTCATTCAGAAGTTAAACACACTTCTTTGCAGTTGCATTGAAAACGTTACAAAGGCGCTGAAAAGCACTTTAAGGCAATAAAAAACTAAACATGCTATTACTGACTAGTAAGTCATGATTTCAGTGCATAAACTCTTTTCCCATGTATACAATTCCAAAATGAACATACTAAAATGGGAGAAAATGTTTACACAATGGTCATTCAGAAGTTAAACACACTTCTTTGCAGTTGCATTGAAAACGTTACAGAGGCGCTGAAAAGCACTTTAAGGCAATAAAAAACTAAACATGCTATTACTGACTAGTAAGTCATGATTTCAGTGCATAAACTCTTTTCCCATGTATACAATTCCAAAAAGAACATACTAAAATGGGAGAAAATGTTTACACAATGGTCATTCAGAAGTTAAACACACTTCTTTGCAGTTGCATTGAAAACGTTACAAAGGCGCTGAAAAGCACTTTAAGGCAATAAAAAACTAAACATGCTATTACTGACTAGTAAGTCATAATTTCAGTGCATAAACTCTTTTCCCATGTATACAATTCCAAAAAGAACATACTAAATGGGAGAAAATGTTTACACAATGGTCATTCAGAAGTTAAACACACTTCTTTGCAGTTGCATTGAAAACGTTACAAAGGCGCTGAAAAGCACTTTAAGGCAATAAAAAACTAAACATGCTATTACTGACTAGTAAGTCATAATTTCAGTGCATAAACTCTTTTCCCATGTATACAATTCCAAAAAGAACATACTAAATGGGAGAAAATGTTTACACAATGGTCATTCAGAAGTTAAACACACTTCTTTGCAGTTGCATTGAAAACGTTACAAAGGCGCTGAAAAGCACTTTAAGGCAATAAAAAACTAAACATGCTATTAATGACTAGTAAGTCATGATTTCAGTGCATAAACTCTTTTCCCATGTATACAACTCCAAAATGAACATACTAAAATGGGAGAAAATGTTTACACAATGGTCATTCAGAAGTTAAACACACTTCTTTGCAGTTGCATTGAAAACGTTACAAAGGCGCTGAAAAGCACTTTAAGGCAATAAAAAACTAAACATGCTATTAATGACTAGTAAGTCATGATTTCAGTGCATAAACTCTTTTCCCATGTATACAATTCCAAAAAGAACATACTAAATGGGAGAAAATGTTTACACAATGGTCATTCAGAAGTTAAACACACTTCTTTGCAGTTGCATTGAAAACGTTACAAAGGCGCTGAAAAGCACTTTAAGGCAATAAAAAACTAAACATGCTATTAATGACTAGTAAGTCATGATTTCAGTGCATAAACTCTTTTCCCATGTATACAACTCCAAAATGAACATACTAAAATGGGAGAAAATGTTTACACAATGGTCATTCAGAAGTTAAACACACTTCTTTGCAGTTGCATTGAAAACGTTACAGAGGCGCTGAAAAGCACTTTAAGGCAATAAAAAACTAAACATGCTATTACTGACTAGTAAGTCATGATTTCAGTGCATAAACTCTTTTCCCATGTATACAGTTCCAAAATGAACATACTAAAATGGGAGAAAATGTTTACACAATGGTCATTCAGAAGTTAAACACACTTCTTTGCAGTTGCATTGAAAACGTTACAGAGGCGCTGAAAAGCACTTTAAGGCAATAAAAAACTAAACATGCTATTACTGACTAGTAAGTCATGATTTCAGTGCATAAACTCTTTTCCCATGTATACAATTCCAAAATGAACATACTAAAATGGGAGAAAATGTTTGCACAATGGTCATTCAGAAGTTAAACACACTTCTTTGCAGTTGCATTGAAAACGTTACAGAGGCGCTGAAAAGCACTTTAAGGCAATAAAAAACTAAACATGCTATTACTGACTAGTAAGTCATGATTTCAGTGCATAAACTCTTTTCCCATGTATACAATTCCAAAAAGAACATACTAAAATGGGAGAAAATGTTTACACAATGGTCATTCAGAAGTTAAACACACTTCTTTGCAGTTACATTGAAAACGTTACAGAGGCGCTGAAAAGCACTTTAAGGCAATAAAAAACTAAACATGCTATTACTGACTAGTAAGTCATGATTTCAGTGCATAAACTCTTTTCCCATGTATACAACTCCAAAATGAACATACTAAAATGGGAGAAAATGTTTACACAATGGTCATTCAGAAGTTAAACACACTTCTTTGCAGTTGCATTGAAAACGTTACAGAGGCGCTGAAAAGCACTTTAAGGCAATAAAAAACTAAACGTGCTATTACTGACTAGTAAGTCATGATTTCAGTGCATAAACTCTTTTCCCATGTATACAACTCCAAAATGAACATACTAAAATGGGAGAAATTGTTTACACAATGGTCATTCAGAAGTTAAACACACTTCTTTGCAGTTGCATTGAAAACGTTACAAAGGCGCTGAAAAGCACTTTAAGGCAATAAAAAACTAAACATGCTATTAATGACTAGTAAGTCATGATTTCAGTGCATAAACTCTTTTCCCATGTATACAACTCCAAAATGAACATACTAAAATGGGAGAAAATGTTTACACAATGGTCATTCAGAAGTTAAACACACTTCTTTGCAGTTGCATTGAAAACGTTACAAAGGCGCTGAAAAGCACTTTAAGGCAATAAAAAACTAAACATGCTATTACTGACTAGTAAGTCATGATTTCAGTGCATAAACTCTTTTCCCATGTATACAATTCCAAAATGAACATACTAAAATGGGAGAAATTGTTTACACAATGGTCATTCAGAAGTTAAACACACTTCTTTGCAGTTGCATTGAAAACGTTACAGAGGCGCTGAAAAGCACTTTAAGGCAATAAAAAACTAAACATGCTATTAATGACTAGTAAGTCATGATTTCAGTGCATAAACTCTTTTCCCATGTATACAGTTCCAAAATGAACATACTAAAATGGGAGAAAATGTTTACACAATGGTCATTCAGAAGTTAAACACACTTCTTTGCAGTTGCATTGAAAACGTTACAGAGGCGCTGAAAAGCACTTTAAGGCAATAAAAAACTAAACATGCTATTACTGACTAGTAAGTCATGATTTCAGTGCATAAACTCTTTTCCCATGTATACAATTCCAAAATGAACATACTAAAATGGGAGAAAATGTTTACACAATGGTCATTCAGAAGTTAAACACACTTCTTTGCAGTTGCATTGAAAACGTTACAGAGGCGCTGAAAAGCACTTTAAGGCAATAAAAAACTAAACATGCTATTACTGACTAGTAAGTCATGATTTCAGTGCATAAACTCTTTTCCCATGTATACAATTCCAAAATGAACATACTAAAATGGGTGAAAATGTTTACACAATGGTCATTCAGAAGTTAAACACACTTCTTTGCAGTTGCATTGAAAACGTTACAGAGGCGCTGAAAAGCACTTTAAGGCAATAAAAAACTAAACATGCTATTAATGACTAGTAAGTCATGATTTCAGTGCATAAACTCTTTTCCCATGTATACAATTCCAAAAAGAACATACTAAATGGGAGAAAATGTTTACACAATGGTCATTCAGAAGTTAAACACACTTCTTTGCAGTTGCATTGAAAACGTTACAAAGGCGCTGAAAAGCACTTTAAGGCAATAAAAAACTAAACATGCTATTAATGACTAGTAAGTCATGATTTCAGTGCATAAACTCTTTTCCCATGTATACAACTCCAAAATGAACATACTAAAATGGGAGAAAATGTTTACACAATGGTCATTCAGAAGTTAAACACACTTCTTTGCAGTTGCATTGAAAACGTTACAGAGGCGCTGAAAAGCACTTTAAGGCAATAAAAAACTAAACATGCTATTACTGACTAGTAAGTCATGATTTCAGTGCATAAACTCTTTTCCCATGTATACAGTTCCAAAATGAACATACTAAAATGGGAGAAAATGTTTACACAATGGTCATTCAGAAGTTAAACACACTTCTTTGCAGTTGCATTGAAAACGTTACAGAGGCGCTGAAAAGCACTTTAAGGCAATAAAAAACTAAACATGCTATTACTGACTAGTAAGTCATGATTTCAGTGCATAAACTCTTTTCCCATGTATACAATTCCAAAATGAACATACTAAAATGGGAGAAAATGTTTGCACAATGGTCATTCAGAAGTTAAACACACTTCTTTGCAGTTGCATTGAAAACGTTACAGAGGCGCTGAAAAGCACTTTAAGGCAATAAAAAACTAAACATGCTATTACTGACTAGTAAGTCATGATTTCAGTGCATAAACTCTTTTCCCATGTATACAATTCCAAAAAGAACATACTAAAATGGGAGAAAATGTTTACACAATGGTCATTCAGAAGTTAAACACACTTCTTTGCAGTTACATTGAAAACGTTACAGAGGCGCTGAAAAGCACTTTAAGGCAATAAAAAACTAAACATGCTATTACTGACTAGTAAGTCATGATTTCAGTGCATAAACTCTTTTCCCATGTATACAACTCCAAAATGAACATACTAAAATGGGAGAAAATGTTTACACAATGGTCATTCAGAAGTTAAACACACTTCTTTGCAGTTGCATTGAAAACGTTACAGAGGCGCTGAAAAGCACTTTAAGGCAATAAAAAACTAAACGTGCTATTACTGACTAGTAAGTCATGATTTCAGTGCATAAACTCTTTTCCCATGTATACAACTCCAAAATGAACATACTAAAATGGGAGAAATTGTTTACACAATGGTCATTCAGAAGTTAAACACACTTCTTTGCAGTTGCATTGAAAACGTTACAAAGGCGCTGAAAAGCACTTTAAGGCAATAAAAAACTAAACATGCTATTAATGACTAGTAAGTCATGATTTCAGTGCATAAACTCTTTTCCCATGTATACAACTCCAAAATGAACATACTAAAATGGGAGAAAATGTTTACACAATGGTCATTCAGAAGTTAAACACACTTCTTTGCAGTTGCATTGAAAACGTTACAAAGGCGCTGAAAAGCACTTTAAGGCAATAAAAAACTAAACATGCTATTACTGACTAGTAAGTCATGATTTCAGTGCATAAACTCTTTTCCCATGTATACAATTCCAAAATGAACATACTAAAATGGGAGAAATTGTTTACACAATGGTCATTCAGAAGTTAAACACACTTCTTTGCAGTTGCATTGAAAACGTTACAGAGGCGCTGAAAAGCACTTTAAGGCAATAAAAAACTAAACATGCTATTAATGACTAGTAAGTCATGATTTCAGTGCATAAACTCTTTTCCCATGTATACAGTTCCAAAATGAACATACTAAAATGGGAGAAAATGTTTACACAATGGTCATTCAGAAGTTAAACACACTTCTTTGCAGTTGCATTGAAAACGTTACAGAGGCGCTGAAAAGCACTTTAAGGCAATAAAAAACTAAACATGCTATTACTGACTAGTAAGTCATGATTTCAGTGCATAAACTCTTTTCCCATGTATACAATTCCAAAATGAACATACTAAAATGGGAGAAAATGTTTACACAATGGTCATTCAGAAGTTAAACACACTTCTTTGCAGTTGCATTGAAAACGTTACAGAGGCGCTGAAAAGCACTTTAAGGCAATAAAAAACTAAACATGCTATTACTGACTAGTAAGTCATGATTTCAGTGCATAAACTCTTTTCCCATGTATACAATTCCAAAATGAACATACTAAAATGGGTGAAAATGTTTACACAATGGTCATTCAGAAGTTAAACACACTTCTTTGCAGTTGCATTGAAAACGTTACAAAGGCGCTGAAAAGCACTTTAAGGCAATAAAAAACTAAACATGCTATTACTGACTAGTAAGTCATGATTTCAGTGCATAAACTCTTTTCCCATGTATACAATTCCAAAATGAACATACTAAAATGGGAGAAAATGTTTACACAATGGTCATTCAGAAGTTAAACACACTTCTTTGCAGTTGCATTGAAAACGTTACAGAGGCGCTGAAAAGCACTTTAAGGCAATAAAAAACTAAACATGCTATTACTGACTAGTAAGTCATGATTTCAGTGCATAAACTCTTTTCCCATGTATACAATTCCAAAAAGAACATACTAAAATGGGAGAAAATGTTTACACAATGGTCATTCAGAAGTTAAACACACTTCTTTGCAGTTGCATTGAAAACGTTACAAAGGCGCTGAAAAGCACTTTAAGGCAATAAAAAACTAAACATGCTATTACTGACTAGTAAGTCATAATTTCAGTGCATAAACTCTTTTCCCATGTATACAATTCCAAAAAGAACATACTAAATGGGAGAAAATGTTTACACAATGGTCATTCAGAAGTTAAACACACTTCTTTGCAGTTGCATTGAAAACGTTACAAAGGCGCTGAAAAGCACTTTAAGGCAATAAAAAACTAAACATGCTATTACTGACTAGTAAGTCATAATTTCAGTGCATAAACTCTTTTCCCATGTATACAATTCCAAAAAGAACATACTAAATGGGAGAAAATGTTTACACAATGGTCATTCAGAAGTTAAACACACTTCTTTGCAGTTGCATTGAAAACGTTACAAAGGCGCTGAAAAGCACTTTAAGGCAATAAAAAACTAAACATGCTATTAATGACTAGTAAGTCATGATTTCAGTGCATAAACTCTTTTCCCATGTATACAACTCCAAAATGAACATACTAAAATGGGAGAAAATGTTTACACAATGGTCATTCAGAAGTTAAACACACTTCTTTGCAGTTGCATTGAAAACGTTACAGAGGCGCTGAAAAGCACTTTAAGGCAATAAAAAACTAAACATGCTATTACTGACTAGTAAGTCATGATTTCAGTGCATAAACTCTTTTCCCATGTATACAGTTCCAAAATGAACATACTAAAATGGGAGAAAATGTTTACACAATGGTCATTCAGAAGTTAAACACACTTCTTTGCAGTTGCATTGAAAACGTTACAGAGGCGCTGAAAAGCACTTTAAGGCAATAAAAAACTAAACATGCTATTACTGACTAGTAAGTCATGATTTCAGTGCATAAACTCTTTTCCCATGTATACAATTCCAAAATGAACATACTAAAATGGGAGAAAATGTTTGCACAATGGTCATTCAGAAGTTAAACACACTTCTTTGCAGTTGCATTGAAAACGTTACAGAGGCGCTGAAAAGCACTTTAAGGCAATAAAAAACTAAACATGCTATTACTGACTAGTAAGTCATGATTTCAGTGCATAAACTCTTTTCCCATGTATACAATTCCAAAAAGAACATACTAAAATGGGAGAAAATGTTTACACAATGGTCATTCAGAAGTTAAACACACTTCTTTGCAGTTACATTGAAAACGTTACAGAGGCGCTGAAAAGCACTTTAAGGCAATAAAAAACTAAACATGCTATTACTGACTAGTAAGTCATGATTTCAGTGCATAAACTCTTTTCCCATGTATACAACTCCAAAATGAACATACTAAAATGGGAGAAAATGTTTACACAATGGTCATTCAGAAGTTAAACACACTTCTTTGCAGTTGCATTGAAAACGTTACAGAGGCGCTGAAAAGCACTTTAAGGCAATAAAAAACTAAACGTGCTATTACTGACTAGTAAGTCATGATTTCAGTGCATAAACTCTTTTCCCATGTATACAACTCCAAAATGAACATACTAAAATGGGAGAAATTGTTTACACAATGGTCATTCAGAAGTTAAACACACTTCTTTGCAGTTGCATTGAAAACGTTACAAAGGCGCTGAAAAGCACTTTAAGGCAATAAAAAACTAAACATGCTATTAATGACTAGTAAGTCATGATTTCAGTGCATAAACTCTTTTCCCATGTATACAACTCCAAAATGAACATACTAAAATGGGAGAAAATGTTTACACAATGGTCATTCAGAAGTTAAACACACTTCTTTGCAGTTGCATTGAAAACGTTACAAAGGCGCTGAAAAGCACTTTAAGGCAATAAAAAACTAAACATGCTATTACTGACTAGTAAGTCATGATTTCAGTGCATAAACTCTTTTCCCATGTATACAATTCCAAAATGAACATACTAAAATGGGAGAAATTGTTTACACAATGGTCATTCAGAAGTTAAACACACTTCTTTGCAGTTGCATTGAAAACGTTACAGAGGCGCTGAAAAGCACTTTAAGGCAATAAAAAACTAAACATGCTATTAATGACTAGTAAGTCATGATTTCAGTGCATAAACTCTTTTCCCATGTATACAGTTCCAAAATGAACATACTAAAATGGGAGAAAATGTTTACACAATGGTCATTCAGAAGTTAAACACACTTCTTTGCAGTTGCATTGAAAACGTTACAGAGGCGCTGAAAAGCACTTTAAGGCAATAAAAAACTAAACCTGCTATTACTGACTAGTAAGTCATGATTTCAGTGCATAAACTCTTTTCCCATGTATACAATTCCAAAATGAACATACTAAAATGGGAGAAAATTTTTACACAATGGTCATTCAGAAGTTAAACACACTTCTTTGCAGTTGCATTGAAAACGTTACAGAGGCGCTGAAAAGCACTTTAAGGCAATAAAAAACTAAACATGCTATTACTGACTAGTAAGTCATGATTTCAGTGCATAAACTCTTTTCCCATGTATACAATTCCAAAATGAACATACTAAAATGGGAGAAAATTTTTACACAATGGTCATTCAGAAGTTAAACACACTTCTTTGCAGTTGCATTGAAAACGTTACAGAGGCGCTGAAAAGCACTTTAAGGCAATAAAAAACTAAACATGCTATTACTGACTAGTAAGTCATGATTTCAGTGCATAAACTCTTTTCCCATGTATACAATTCCAAAATGAACATACTAAAATGGGTGAAAATGTTTACACAATGGTCATTCAGAAGTTAAACACACTTCTTTGCAGTTGCATTGAAAACGTTACAAAGGCGCTGAAAAGCACTTTAAGGCAATAAAAAACTAAACATGCTATTACTGACTAGTAAGTCATGATTTCAGTGCATAAACTCTTTTCCCATGTATACAATTCCAAAATGAACATACTAAAATGGGAGAAAATGTTTACACAATGGTCATTCAGAAGTTAAACACACTTCTTTGCAGTTGCATTGAAAACGTTACAGAGGCGCTGAAAAGCACTTTAAGGCAATAAAAAACTAAACATGCTATTACTGACTAGTAAGTCATGATTTCAGTGCATAAACTCTTTTCCCATGTATACAATTCCAAAAAGAACATACTAAAATGGGAGAAAATGTTTACACAATGGTCATTCAGAAGTTAAACACACTTCTTTGCAGTTACATTGAAAACGTTACAGAGGCGCTGAAAAGCACTTTAAGGCAATAAAAAACTAAACATGCTATTACTGACTAGTAAGTCATGATTTCAGTGCATAAACTCTTTTCCCATGTATACAGTTCCAAAATGAACATACTAAAATGGGAGAAAATGTTTACACAATGGTCATTCAGAAGTTAAACACACTTCTTTGCAGTTGCATTGAAAACGTTACAGAGGCGCTGAAAAGCACTTTAAGGCAATAAAAAACTAAACATGCTATTACTGACTAGTAAGTCATGATTTCAGTGCATAAACTCTTTTCCCATGTATACAATTCCAAAATGAACATACTAAAATGGGAGAAAATGTTTGCACAATGGTCATTCAGAAGTTAAACACACTTCTTTGCAGTTGCATTGAAAACGTTACAGAGGCGCTGAAAAGCACTTTAAGGCAATAAAAAACTAAACATGCTATTACTGACTAGTAAGTCATGATTTCAGTGCATAAACTCTTTTCCCATGTATACAATTCCAAAAAGAACATACTAAAATGGGAGAAAATGTTTACACAATGGTCATTCAGAAGTTAAACACACTTCTTTGCAGTTACATTGAAAACGTTACAGAGGCGCTGAAAAGCACTTTAAGGCAATAAAAAACTAAACATGCTATTACTGACTAGTAAGTCATGATTTCAGTGCATAAACTCTTTTCCCATGTATACAACTCCAAAATGAACATACTAAAATGGGAGAAAATGTTTACACAATGGTCATTCAGAAGTTAAACACACTTCTTTGCAGTTGCATTGAAAACGTTACAGAGGCGCTGAAAAGCACTTTAAGGCAATAAAAAACTAAACGTGCTATTACTGACTAGTAAGTCATGATTTCAGTGCATAAACTCTTTTCCCATGTATACAACTCCAAAATGAACATACTAAAATGGGAGAAATTGTTTACACAATGGTCATTCAGAAGTTAAACACACTTCTTTGCAGTTGCATTGAAAACGTTACAAAGGCGCTGAAAAGCACTTTAAGGCAATAAAAAACTAAACATGCTATTAATGACTAGTAAGTCATGATTTCAGTGCATAAACTCTTTTCCCATGTATACAACTCCAAAATGAACATACTAAAATGGGAGAAAATGTTTACACAATGGTCATTCAGAAGTTAAACACACTTCTTTGCAGTTGCATTGAAAACGTTACAAAGGCGCTGAAAAGCACTTTAAGGCAATAAAAAACTAAACATGCTATTACTGACTAGTAAGTCATGATTTCAGTGCATAAACTCTTTTCCCATGTATACAATTCCAAAATGAACATACTAAAATGGGAGAAATTGTTTACACAATGGTCATTCAGAAGTTAAACACACTTCTTTGCAGTTGCATTGAAAACGTTACAGAGGCGCTGAAAAGCACTTTAAGGCAATAAAAAACTAAACATGCTATTAATGACTAGTAAGTCATGATTTCAGTGCATAAACTCTTTTCCCATGTATACAGTTCCAAAATGAACATACTAAAATGGGAGAAAATGTTTACACAATGGTCATTCAGAAGTTAAACACACTTCTTTGCAGTTGCATTGAAAACGTTACAGAGGCGCTGAAAAGCACTTTAAGGCAATAAAAAACTAAACATGCTATTACTGACTAGTAAGTCATGATTTCAGTGCATAAACTCTTTTCCCATGTATACAATTCCAAAATGAACATACTAAAATGGGAGAAAATGTTTACACAATGGTCATTCAGAAGTTAAACACACTTCTTTGCAGTTGCATTGAAAACGTTACAGAGGCGCTGAAAAGCACTTTAAGGCAATAAAAAACTAAACATGCTATTACTGACTAGTAAGTCATGATTTCAGTGCATAAACTCTTTTCCCATGTATACAATTCCAAAATGAACATACTAAAATGGGTGAAAATGTTTACACAATGGTCATTCAGAAGTTAAACACACTTCTTTGCAGTTGCATTGAAAACGTTACAAAGGCGCTGAAAAGCACTTTAAGGCAATAAAAAACTAAACATGCTATTACTGACTAGTAAGTCATGATTTCAGTGCATAAACTCTTTTCCCATGTATACAATTCCAAAATGAACATACTAAAATGGGAGAAAATGTTTACACAATGGTCATTCAGAAGTTAAACACACTTCTTTGCAGTTGCATTGAAAACGTTACAGAGGCGCTGAAAAGCACTTTAAGGCAATAAAAAACTAAACATGCTATTACTGACTAGTAAGTCATGATTTCAGTGCATAAACTCTTTTCCCATGTATACAATTCCAAAAAGAACATACTAAAATGGGAGAAAATGTTTACACAATGGTCATTCAGAAGTTAAACACACTTCTTTGCAGTTGCATTGAAAACGTTACAAAGGCGCTGAAAAGCACTTTAAGGCAATAAAAAACTAAACATGCTATTACTGACTAGTAAGTCATAATTTCAGTGCATAAACTCTTTTCCCATGTATACAATTCCAAAAAGAACATACTAAATGGGAGAAAATGTTTACACAATGGTCATTCAGAAGTTAAACACACTTCTTTGCAGTTGCATTGAAAACGTTACAAAGGCGCTGAAAAGCACTTTAAGGCAATAAAAAACTAAACATGCTATTACTGACTAGTAAGTCATAATTTCAGTGCATAAACTCTTTTCCCATGTATACAATTCCAAAAAGAACATACTAAATGGGAGAAAATGTTTACACAATGGTCATTCAGAAGTTAAACACACTTCTTTGCAGTTGCATTGAAAACGTTACAAAGGCGCTGAAAAGCACTTTAAGGCAATAAAAAACTAAACATGCTATTAATGACTAGTAAGTCATGATTTCAGTGCATAAACTCTTTTCCCATGTATACAACTCCAAAATGAACATACTAAAATGGGAGAAATTGTTTACACAATGGTCATTCAGAAGTTAAACACACTTCTTTGCAGTTGCATTGAAAACGTTACAAAGGCGCTGAAAAGCACTTTAAGGCAATAAAAAACTAAACCTGCTATTACTGACTAGTAAGTCATGATTTCAGTGCATAAACTCTTTTCCCATGTATACAATTCCAAAATGAACATACTAAAATGGGAGAAAATTTTTACACAATGGTCATTCAGAAGTTAAACACACTTCTTTGCAGTTGCATTGAAAACGTTACAGAGGCGCTGAAAAGCACTTTAAGGCAATAAAAAACTAAACATGCTATTACTGACTAGTAAGTCATGATTTCAGTGCATAAACTCTTTTCCCATGTATACAATTCCAAAATGAACATACTAAAATGGGTGAAAATGTTTACACAATGGTCATTCAGAAGTTAAACACACTTCTTTGCAGTTGCATTGAAAACGTTACAAAGGCGCTGAAAAGCACTTTAAGGCAATAAAAAACTAAACATGCTATTACTGACTAGTAAGTCATGATTTCAGTGCATAAACTCTTTTCCCATGTATACAATTCCAAAATGAACATACTAAAATGGGAGAAAATGTTTACACAATGGTCATTCAGAAGTTAAACACACTTCTTTGCAGTTGCATTGAAAACGTTACAGAGGCGCTGAAAAGCACTTTAAGGCAATAAAAAACTAAACATGCTATTACTGACTAGTAAGTCATGATTTCAGTGCATAAACTCTTTTCCCATGTATACAATTCCAAAAAGAACATACTAAAATGGGAGAAAATGTTTACACAATGGTCATTCAGAAGTTAAACACACTTCTTTGCAGTTACATTGAAAACGTTACAGAGGCGCTGAAAAGCACTTTAAGGCAATAAAAAACTAAACATGCTATTACTGACTAGTAAGTCATGATTTCAGTGCATAAACTCTTTTCCCATGTATACAACTCCAAAATGAACATACTAAAATGGGAGAAAATGTTTACACAATGGTCATTCAGAAGTTAAACACACTTCTTTGCAGTTGCATTGAAAACGTTACAGAGGCGCTGAAAAGCACTTTAAGGCAAAGCGCTGAAAAGCACTTTAAGGCAATAAAAAACTAAACATGCTATTACTGACTAGTAAGTCATGATTTCAGTGCATAAACTCTTTTCCCATGTATACAATTCCAAAATGAACATACTAAAATGGGAGAAAATGTTTACACAATGGTCATTCAGAAGTTAAACACACTTCTTTGCAGTTGCATTGAAAACGTTACAGAGGCGCTGAAAAGCACTTTAAGGCAATAAAAAACTAAACATGCTATTAATGACTAGTAAGTCATGATTTCAGTGCATAAACTCTTTTCCCATGTATACAATTCCAAAATGAACATACTAAAATGGGAGAAAATGTTTACACAATGGTCATTCAGAAGTTAAACACACTTCTTTGCAGTTGCATTGAAAACGTTACAGAGGCGCTGAAAAGCACTTTAAGGCAATAAAAAACTAAACATGCTATTACTGACTAGTTAGTCATGATTTCAGTGCATAAACTCTTTTCCCATGTATACAACTCCAAAATGAACATACTAAAATGGGAGAAAATGTTTACACAATGGTCATTCAGAAGTTAAACACACTTCTTTGCAGTTGCATTGAAAACGTTACAGAGGCGCTGAAAAGCACTTTAAGGCAATAAAAAACTAAACATGCTATTACTGACTAGTAAGTCATGATTTCAGTGCATAAACTCTTTTCCCATGTATACAATTCCAAAAAGAACATACTAAAATGGGAGAAAATGTTTACACAATGGTCATTCAGAAGTTAAACACACTTCTTTGCAGTTACATTGAAAACGTTACAGAGGCGCTGAAAAGCACTTTAAGGCAATAAAAAACTAAACATGCTATTACTGACTAGTAAGTCATGATTTCAGTGCATAAACTCTTTTCCCATGTATACAACTCCAAAATGAACATACTAAAATGGGAGAAAATGTTTACACAATGGTCATTCAGAAGTTAAACACACTTCTTTGCAGTTGCATTGAAAACGTTACAGAGGCGCTGAAAAGCACTTTAAGGCAATAAAAAACTAAACATGCTATTACTGACTAGTAAGTCATGATTTCAGTGCATAAACTCTTTTCCCATGTATACAATTCCAAAATGAACATACTAAAATGGGAGAAAATGTTTACACAATGGTCATTCAGAAGTTAAACACACTTCTTTGCAGTTGCATTGAAAACGTTACAGAGGCGCTGAAAAGCACTTTAAGGCAATAAAAAACTAAACATGCTATTACTGACTAGTAAGTCATGATTTCAGTGCATAAACTCTTTTCCCATGTATACAATTCCAAAAAGAACATACTAAAATGGGAGAAAATGTTTACACAATGGTCATTCAGAAGTTAAACACACTTCTTTGCAGTTGCATTGAAAACGTTACAAAGGCGCTGAAAAGCACTTTAAGGCAATAAAAAACTAAACATGCTATTACTGACTAGTAAGTCATGATTTCAGTGCATAAACTCTTTTCCCATGTATACAGTTCCAAAATGAACATACTAAAATGGGAGAAAATGTTTACACAATGGTCATTCAGAAGTTAAACACACTTCTTTGCAGTTGCATTGAAAACGTTACAGAGGCGCTGAAAAGCACTTTAAGGCAATAAAAAACTAAACATGCTATTACTGACTAGTAAGTCATGATTTCAGTGCATAAACTCTTTTCCCATGTATACAGTTCCAAAATGAACATACTAAAATGGGAGAAAATGTTTACACAATGGTCATTCAGAAGTTAAACACACTTCTTTGCAGTTGCATTGAAAACGTTACAGAGGCGCTGAAAAGCACTTTAAGGCAATAAAAAACTAAACATGCTATTACTGACTAGTAAGTCATGATTTCAGTGCATAAACTCTTTTCCCATGTATACAATTCCAAAATGAACATACTAAAATGGGAGAAAATGTTTACACAATGGTCATTCAGAAGTTAAACACACTTCTTTGCAGTTGCATTGAAAACGTTACAGAGGCGCTGAAAAGCACTTTAAGGCAATAAAAAACTAAACATGCTATTAATGACTAGTAAGTCATGATTTCAGTGCATAAACTCTTTTCCCATGTATACAATTCCAAAATGAACATACTAAAATGGGAGAAAATGTTTACACAATGGTCATTCAGAAGTTAAACACACTTCTTTGCAGTTGCATTGAAAACGTTACAGAGGCGCTGAAAAGCACTTTAAGGCAATAAAAAACTAAACATGCTATTACTGACTAGTAAGTCATGATTTCAGTGCATAAACTCTTTTCCCATGTATACAACTCCAAAATGAACATACTAAAATGGGAGAAAATGTTTACACAATGGTCATTCAGAAGTTAAACACACTTCTTTGCAGTTGCATTGAAAACGTTACAGAGGCGCTGAAAAGCACTTTAAGGCAATAAAAAACTAAACATGCTATTACTGACTAGTAAGTCATGATTTCAGTGCATAAACTCTTTTCCCATGTATACAACTCCAAAATGAACATACTAAAATGGGAGAAAATGTTTACACAATGGTCATTCAGAAGTTAAACACACTTCTTTGCAGTTGCATTGAAAACGTTACAGAGGCGCTGAAAAGCACTTTAAGGCAATAAAAAACTAAACATGCTATTACTGACTAGTAAGTCATGATTTCAGTGCATAAACTCTTTTCCCATGTATACAACTCCAAAATGAACATACTAAAATGGGAGAAAATGTTTACACAATGGTCATTCAGAAGTTAAACACACTTCTTTGCAGTTGCATTGAAAACGTTACAGAGGCGCTGAAAAGCACTTTAAGGCAATAAAAAACTAAACATGCTATTACTGACTAGTAAGTCATGATTTCAGTGCATAAACTCTTTTCCCATGTATACAACTCCAAAATGAACATACTAAAATGGGAGAAAATGTTTACACAATGGTCATTCAGAAGTTAAACACACTTCTTTGCAGTTGCATTGAAAACGTTACAGAGGCGCTGAAAAGCACTTTAAGGCAAAGCGCTGAAAAGCACTTTAAGGCAATAAAAAACTAAACATGCTATTACTGACTAGTAAGTCATGATTTCAGTGCATAAACTCTTTTCCCATGTATACAATTCCAAAATGAACATACTAAAATGGGAGAAAATGTTTACACAATGGTCATTCAGAAGTTAAACACACTTCTTTGCAGTTGCATTGAAAACGTTACAGAGGCGCTGAAAAGCACTTTAAGGCAATAAAAAACTAAACATGCTATTAATGACTAGTAAGTCATGATTTCAGTGCATAAACTCTTTTCCCATGTATACAATTCCAAAATGAACATACTAAAATGGGAGAAAATGTTTACACAATGGTCATTCAGAAGTTAAACACACTTCTTTGCAGTTGCATTGAAAACGTTACAGAGGCGCTGAAAAGCACTTTAAGGCAATAAAAAACTAAACATGCTATTACTGACTAGTAAGTCATGATTTCAGTGCATAAACTCTTTTCCCATGTATACAACTCCAAAATGAACATACTAAAATGGGAGAAAATGTTTACACAATGGTCATTCAGAAGTTAAACACACTTCTTTGCAGTTGCATTGAAAACGTTACAGAGGAGCTGAAAAGCACTTTAAGGCAATAAAAAACTAAACATGCTATTACTGACTAGTAAGTCATGATTTCAGTGCATAAACTCTTTTCCCATGTATACAACTCCAAAATGAACATACTAAAATGGGAGAAAATGTTTACACAATGGTCATTCAGAAGTTAAACACACTTCTTTGCAGTTGCATTGAAAACGTTACAGAGACGCTGAAAAGCACTTTAAGGCAAAGCGCTGAAAAGCACTTTAAGGCAATAAGAAACTAAACATGCTATTACTGACTAGTAAGTCATGATTTCAGTGCATAAACTCTTTTCCCATGTATACAATTCCAAAATGAACATACTAAAATGGGAGAAAATGTTTACACAATGGTCATTCAGAAGTTAAACACACTTCTTTGCAGTTGCATTGAAAACGTTACAGAGGCGCTGAAAAGCACTTTAAGGCAATAAAAAACTAAACATGCTATTAATGACTAGTAAGTCATGATTTCAGTGCATAAACTCTTTTCCCATGTATACAACTCCAAAATGAACATACTAAAATTGGAGAAAATGTTTACACAATGGTCATTCAGAAGTTAAACACACTTCTTTGCAGTTGCATTGAAAACGTTACAGAGGCGCTGAAAAGCACTTTAAGGCAATAAAAAACTAAACATGCTATTACTGACTAGTAAGTCATGATTTCAGTGCATAAACTCTTTTCCCATGTATACAACTCCAAAATGAACATACTAAAATGGGAGAAAATGTTTACACAATGGTCATTCAGAAGTTAAACACACTTCTTTGCAGTTGCATTGAAAACGTTACAGAGGCGCTGAAAAGCACTTTAAGGCAATAAAAAACTAAACATGCTATTACTGACTAGTAAGTCATGATTTCAGTGCATAAACTCTTTTCCCATGTATACAATTCCAAAATGAACATACTAAAATGGGAGAAAATGTTTACACAATGGTCATTCAGAAGTTAAACACACTTCTTTGCAGTTGCATTGAAAACGTTACAGAGACGCTGAAAAGCACTTTAAGGCAAAGCGCTGAAAAGCACTTTAAGGCAATAAGAAACTAAACATGCTATTACTGACTAGTAAGTCATGATTTCAGTGCATAAACTCTTTTCCCATGTATACAATTCCAAAATGAACATACTAAAATGGGAGAAAATGTTTACACAATGGTCATTCAGAAGTTAAACACACTTCTTTGCAGTTGCATTGAAAACGTTACAGAGGCGCTGAAAAGCACTTTAAGGCAATAAAAAACTAAACATGCTATTAATGACTAGTAAGTCATGATTTCAGTGCATAAACTCTTTTCCCATGTATACAACTCCAAAATGAACATACTAAAATGGGAGAAAATGTTTACACAATGGTCATTCAGAAGTTAAACACACTTCTTTGCAGTTGCATTGAAAACGTTACAGAGGCGCTGAAAAGCACTTTAAGGCAATAAAAAACTAAACATGCTATTACTGACTAGTAAGTCATGATTTCAGTGCATAAACTCTTTTCCCATGTATACAATTCCAAAATGAACATACTAAAATGGGAGAAAATGTTTACACAATGGTCATTCAGAAGTTAAACACACTTCTTTGCAGTTGCATTGAAAACGTTACAGAGGCGCTGAAAAGCACTTTAAGGCAAAGCGCTGAAAAGCACTTTAAGGCAATAAAAAACTAAACATGCTATTACTGACTAGTAAGTCATGATTTCAGTGCATAAACTCTTTTCCCATGTATACAATTCCAAAAAGAACATACTAAAATGGGAGAAAATGTTTACACAATGGTCATTCAGAAGTTAAACACACTTCTTTGCAGTTGCATTGAAAACGTTACAAAGGCGCTGAAAAGCACTTTAAGGCAATAAAAAACTAAACATGCTATTACTGACTAGTAAGTCATAATTTCAGTGCATAAACTCTTTTCCCATGTATACAATTCCAAAAAGAACATACTAAAATGGGAGAAAATGTTTACACAATGGTCATTCAGAAGTTAAACACACTTCTTTGCAGTTGCATTGAAAACGTTACAGAGGCGCTGAAAAGCACTTTAAGGCAATAAAAAACTAAACATGCTATTACTGACTAGTAAGTCATGATTTCAGTGCATAAACTCTTTTCCCATGTATACAACTCCAAAATGAACATACTAAAATGGGAGAAAATGTTTACACAATGGTCATTCAGAAGTTAAACACACTTCTTTGCAGTTGCATTGAAAACGTTACAGAGGCGCTGAAAAGCACTTTAAGGCAATAAAAAACTAAACATGCTATTACTGACTAGTAAGTCATGATTTCAGTGCATAAACTCTTTTCCCATGTATACAACTCCAAAATGAACATACTAAAATGGGAGAAAATGTTTACACAATGGTCATTCAGAAGTTAAACACACTTCTTTGCAGTTGCATTGAAAACGTTACAGAGGCGCTGAAAAGCACTTTGAGGCAATAAAAAACTAAACATGCTATTAATGACTAGTAAGTCATGATTTCAGTGCATAAACTCTTTTCCCATGTATACAGTTCCAAAATGAACATACTAAAATGGGAGAAAATGTTTACACAATGGTCATTCAGAAGTTAAACACACTTCTTTGCAGTTGCATTGAAAACGTTACAGAGGCGCTGAAAAGCACTTTAAGGCAATAAAAAACTAAACATGCTATTACTGACTAGTAAGTCATGATTTCAGTGCATAAACTCTTTTCCCATGTATACAATTCCAAAATGAACATACTAAAATGGGAGAAAATGTTTACACAATGGTCATTCAGAAGTTAAACACACTTCTTTGCAGTTGCATTGAAAACGTTACAGAGGCGCTGAAAAGCACTTTAAGGCAATAAAAAACTAAACAAGCTATTACTGACTAGTAAGTCATGATTTCAGTGCATAAACTCTTTTCCCATGTATACAATTCCAAAATGAACATACTAAAATGGGTGAAAATGTTTACACAATGGTCATTCAGAAGTTAAACACACTTCTTTGCAGTTGCATTGAAAACGTTACAGAGGCGCTGAAAAGCACTTTAAGGCAATAAAAAACTAAACATGCTATTACTGACTAGTAAGTCATGATTTCAGTGCATAAACTCTTTTCCCATGTATACAACTCCAAAATGAACATACTAAAATGGGAGAAAATGTTTACACAATGGTCATTCAGAAGTTAAACACACTTCTTTGCAGTTGCATTGAAAACGTTACAGAGGCGCTGAAAAGCACTTTAAGGCAATAAAAAACTAAACATGCTATTACTGACTAGTAAGTCACGATTTCAGTGCATAAACTCTTTTCCCATGTATACAACTCCAAAATGAACATACTAAAATGGGAGAAATTGTTTACACAATGGTCATTCAGAAGTTAAACACACTTCTTTGCAGTTGCATTGAAAACGTTACAGAGGCGCTGAAAAGCACTTTAAGGCAATAAAAAACTAAACATGCTATTAATGACTAGTAAGTCATGATTTCAGTGCATAAACTCTTTTCCCATGTATACAGTTCCAAAATGAACATACTAAAATGGGAGAAAATGTTTACACAATGGTCATTCAGAAGTTAAACACACTTCTTTGCAGTTGCATTGAAAACGTTACAGAGGCGCTGAAAAGCACTTTAAGGCAATAAAAAACTAAACATGCTATTACTGACTAGTAAGTCATGATTTCAGTGCATAAACTCTTTTCCCATGTATACAATTCCAAAATGAACATACTAAAATGGGAGAAAATGTTTACACAATGGTCATTCAGAAGTTTAACACACTTCTTTGCAGTTGCATTGAAAACGTTACAGAGGCGCTGAAAAGCACTTTAAGGCAATAAAAAACTAAACATGCTATTACTGACTAGTAAGTCATGATTTCAGTGCATAAACTCTTTTCCCATGTATATAATTCCAAAAAGAACATACTAAAATGGGAGAAAATGTTTACACAATGGTCATTCAGAAGTTAAACACACTTCTTTGCAGTTGCATTGAAAACGTTACAAAGGCGCTGAAAAGCACTTTAAGGCAATAAAAAACTAAACATGCTATTACTGACTAGTAAGTCATAATTTCAGTGCATAAACTCTTTTCCCATGTATACAATTCCAAAAAGAACATACTAAATGGGAGAAAATGTTTACACAATGGTCATTCAGAAGTTAAACACACTTCTTTGCAGTTGCATTGAAAACGTTACAAAGGCGCTGAAAAGCACTTTAAGGCAATAAAAAACTAAACATGCTATTAATGACTAGTAAGTCATGATTTCAGTGCATAAACTCTTTTCCCATGTATACAACTCCAAAATGAACATACTAAAATGGGAGAAAATGTTTACACAATGGTCATTCAGAAGTTAAACACACTTCTTTGCAGTTGCATTGAAAACGTTACAGAGGCGCTGAAAAGCACTTTAAGGCAATAAAAAACTAAACATGCTATTACTGACTAGTAAGTCATGATTTCAGTGCATAAACTCTTTTCCCATGTATACAGTTCCAAAATGAACATACTAAAATGGGAGAAAATGTTTACACAATGGTCATTCAGAAGTTAAACACACTTCTTTGCAGTTGCATTGAAAACGTTACAGAGGCGCTGAAAAGCACTTTAAGGCAATAAAAAACTAAACATGCTATTACTGACTAGTAAGTCATGATTTCAGTGCATAAACTCTTTTCCCATGTATACAATTCCAAAATGAACATACTAAAATGGGAGAAAATGTTTGCACAATGGTCATTCAGAAGTTAAACACACTTCTTTGCAGTTGCATTGAAAACGTTACAGAGGCGCTGAAAAGCACTTTAAGGCAATAAAAAACTAAACATGCTATTACTGACTAGTAAGTCATGATTTCAGTGCATAAACTCTTTTCCCATGTATACAATTCCAAAAAGAACATACTAAAATGGGAGAAAATGTTTACACAATGGTCATTCAGAAGTTAAACACACTTCTTTGCAGTTACATTGAAAACGTTACAGAGGCGCTGAAAAGCACTTTAAGGCAATAAAAAACTAAACATGCTATTACTGACTAGTAAGTCATGATTTCAGTGCATAAACTCTTTTCCCATGTATACAACTCCAAAATGAACATACTAAAATGGGAGAAAATGTTTACACAATGGTCATTCAGAAGTTAAACACACTTCTTTGCAGTTGCATTGAAAACGTTACAGAGGCGCTGAAAAGCACTTTAAGGCAATAAAAAACTAAACGTGCTATTACTGACTAGTAAGTCATGATTTCAGTGCATAAACTCTTTTCCCATGTATACAACTCCAAAATGAACATACTAAAATGGGAGAAATTGTTTACACAATGGTCATTCAGAAGTTAAACACACTTCTTTGCAGTTGCATTGAAAACGTTACAAAGGCGCTGAAAAGCACTTTAAGGCAATAAAAAACTAAACATGCTATTAATGACTAGTAAGTCATGATTTCAGTGCATAAACTCTTTTCCCATGTATACAACTCCAAAATGAACATACTAAAATGGGAGAAAATGTTTACACAATGGTCATTCAGAAGTTAAACACACTTCTTTGCAGTTGCATTGAAAACGTTACAAAGGCGCTGAAAAGCACTTTAAGGCAATAAAAAACTAAACATGCTATTACTGACTAGTAAGTCATGATTTCAGTGCATAAACTCTTTTCCCATGTATACAATTCCAAAATGAACATACTAAAATGGGAGAAATTGTTTACACAATGGTCATTCAGAAGTTAAACACACTTCTTTGCAGTTGCATTGAAAACGTTACAGAGGCGCTGAAAAGCACTTTAAGGCAATAAAAAACTAAACATGCTATTAATGACTAGTAAGTCATGATTTCAGTGCATAAACTCTTTTCCCATGTATACAGTTCCAAAATGAACATACTAAAATGGGAGAAAATGTTTACACAATGGTCATTCAGAAGTTAAACACACTTCTTTGCAGTTGCATTGAAAACGTTACAGAGGCGCTGAAAAGCACTTTAAGGCAATAAAAAACTAAACATGCTATTACTGACTAGTAAGTCATGATTTCAGTGCATAAACTCTTTTCCCATGTATACAATTCCAAAATGAACATACTAAAATGGGAGAAAATGTTTACACAATGGTCATTCAGAAGTTAAACACACTTCTTTGCAGTTGCATTGAAAACGTTACAAAGGCGCTGAAAAGCACTTTAAGGCAATAAAAAACTAAACATGCTATTAATGACTAGTAAGTCATGATTTCAGTGCATAAACTCTTTTCCCATGTATACAACTCCAAAATGAACATACTAAAATGGGAGAAAATGTTTACACAATGGTCATTCAGAAGTTAAACACACTTCTTTGCAGTTGCATTGAAAACGTTACAGAGGCGCTGAAAAGCACTTTAAGGCAATAAAAAACTAAACATGCTATTACTGACTAGTAAGTCACGATTTCAGTGCATAAACTCTTTTCCCATGTATACAACTCCAAAATGAACATACTAAAATGGGAGAAATTGTTTACACAATGGTCATTCAGAAGTTAAACACACTTCTTTGCAGTTGCATTGAAAACGTTACAGAGGCGCTGAAAAGCACTTTAAGGCAATAAAAAACTAAACATGCTATTAATGACTAGTAAGTCATGATTTCAGTGCATAAACTCTTTTCCCATGTATACAGTTCCAAAATGAACATACTAAAATGGGAGAAAATGTTTACACAATGGTCATTCAGAAGTTAAACACACTTCTTTGCAGTTGCATTGAAAACGTTACAGAGGCGCTGAAAAGCACTTTAAGGCAATAAAAAACTAAACATGCTATTACTGACTAGTAAGTCATGATTTCAGTGCATAAACTCTTTTCCCATGTATACAATTCCAAAATGAACATACTAAAATGGGAGAAAATGTTTACACAATGGTCATTCAGAAGTTTAACACACTTCTTTGCAGTTGCATTGAAAACGTTACAGAGGCGCTGAAAAGCACTTTAAGGCAATAAAAAACTAAACATGCTATTACTGACTAGTAAGTCATGATTTCAGTGCATAAACTCTTTTCCCATGTATACAATTCCAAAAAGAACATACTAAAATGGGAGAAAATGTTTACACAATGGTCATTCAGAAGTTAAACACACTTCTTTGCAGTTGCATTGAAAACGTTACAAAGGCGCTGAAAAGCACTTTAAGGCAATAAAAAACTAAACATGCTATTACTGACTAGTAAGTCATAATTTCAGTGCATAAACTCTTTTCCCATGTATACAATTCCAAAAAGAACATACTAAATGGGAGAAAATGTTTACACAATGGTCATTCAGAAGTTAAACACACTTCTTTGCAGTTGCATTGAAAACGTTACAAAGGCGCTGAAAAGCACTTTAAGGCAATAAAAAACTAAACATGCTATTAATGACTAGTAAGTCATGATTTCAGTGCATAAACTCTTTTCCCATGTATACAACTCCAAAATGAACATACTAAAATGGGAGAAAATGTTTACACAATGGTCATTCAGAAGTTAAACACACTTCTTTGCAGTTGCATTGAAAACGTTACAGAGGCGCTGAAAAGCACTTTAAGGCAATAAAAAACTAAACATGCTATTACTGACTAGTAAGTCATGATTTCAGTGCATAAACTCTTTTCCCATGTATACAGTTCCAAAATGAACATACTAAAATGGGAGAAAATGTTTACACAATGGTCATTCAGAAGTTAAACACACTTCTTTGCAGTTGCATTGAAAACGTTACAGAGGCGCTGAAAAGCACTTTAAGGCAATAAAAAACTAAACATGCTATTACTGACTAGTAAGTCATGATTTCAGTGCATAAACTCTTTTCCCATGTATACAATTCCAAAATGAACATACTAAAATGGGAGAAAATGTTTGCACAATGGTCATTCAGAAGTTAAACACACTTCTTTGCAGTTGCATTGAAAACGTTACAGAGGCGCTGAAAAGCACTTTAAGGCAATAAAAAACTAAACATGCTATTACTGACTAGTAAGTCATGATTTCAGTGCATAAACTCTTTTCCCATGTATACAATTCCAAAAAGAACATACTAAAATGGGAGAAAATGTTTACACAATGGTCATTCAGAAGTTAAACACACTTCTTTGCAGTTACATTGAAAACGTTACAGAGGCGCTGAAAAGCACTTTAAGGCAATAAAAAACTAAACATGCTATTACTGACTAGTAAGTCATGATTTCAGTGCATAAACTCTTTTCCCATGTATACAACTCCAAAATGAACATACTAAAATGGGAGAAAATGTTTACACAATGGTCATTCAGAAGTTAAACACACTTCTTTGCAGTTGCATTGAAAACGTTACAGAGGCGCTGAAAAGCACTTTAAGGCAATAAAAAACTAAACGTGCTATTACTGACTAGTAAGTCATGATTTCAGTGCATAAACTCTTTTCCCATGTATACAACTCCAAAATGAACATACTAAAATGGGAGAAATTGTTTACACAATGGTCATTCAGAAGTTAAACACACTTCTTTGCAGTTGCATTGAAAACGTTACAAAGGCGCTGAAAAGCACTTTAAGGCAATAAAAAACTAAACATGCTATTAATGACTAGTAAGTCATGATTTCAGTGCATAAACTCTTTTCCCATGTATACAACTCCAAAATGAACATACTAAAATGGGAGAAAATGTTTACACAATG
This sequence comes from Neosalanx taihuensis, assembly GCA_030340665.1. NCBI lineage: Eukaryota > Metazoa > Chordata > Actinopteri > Osmeriformes > Salangidae > Neosalanx > Neosalanx taihuensis. The sequence goes on from CM059307.1 coordinate 7,716,492, forward strand.
GTCATTCAGAAGTTAAACACACTTCTTTGCAGTTGCATTGAAAACGTTACAAAGGCGCTGAAAAGCACTTTAAGGCAATAAAAAACTAAACATGCTATTACTGACTAGTAAGTCATGATTTCAGTGCATAAACTCTTTTCCCATGTATACAATTCCAAAATGAACATACTAAAATGGGAGAAATTGTTTACACAATGGTCATTCAGAAGTTAAACACACTTCTTTGCAGTTGCATTGAAAACGTTACAGAGGCGCTGAAAAGCACTTTAAGGCAATAAAAAACTAAACATGCTATTAATGACTAGTAAGTCATGATTTCAGTGCATAAACTCTTTTCCCATGTATACAGTTCCAAAATGAACATACTAAAATGGGAGAAAATGTTTACACAATGGTCATTCAGAAGTTAAACACACTTCTTTGCAGTTGCATTGAAAACGTTACAGAGGCGCTGAAAAGCACTTTAAGGCAATAAAAAACTAAACATGCTATTACTGACTAGTAAGTCATGATTTCAGTGCATAAACTCTTTTCCCATGTATACAATTCCAAAATGAACATACTAAAATGGGAGAAAATGTTTACACAATGGTCATTCAGAAGTTAAACACACTTCTTTGCAGTTGCATTGAAAACGTTACAGAGGCGCTGAAAAGCACTTTAAGGCAATAAAAAACTAAACATGCTATTACTGACTAGTAAGTCATGATTTCAGTGCATAAACTCTTTTCCCATGTATACAATTCCAAAATGAACATACTAAAATGGGTGAAAATGTTTACACAATGGTCATTCAGAAGTTAAACACACTTCTTTGCAGTTGCATTGAAAACGTTACAAAGGCGCTGAAAAGCACTTTAAGGCAATAAAAAACTAAACATGCTATTACTGACTAGTAAGTCATGATTTCAGTGCATAAACTCTTTTCCCATGTATACAATTCCAAAATGAACATACTAAAATGGGAGAAAATGTTTACACAATGGTCATTCAGAAGTTAAACACACTTCTTTGCAGTTGCATTGAAAACGTTACAGAGGCGCTGAAAAGCACTTTAAGGCAATAAAAAACTAAACATGCTATTACTGACTAGTAAGTCATGATTTCAGTGCATAAACTCTTTTCCCATGTATACAATTCCAAAAAGAACATACTAAAATGGGAGAAAATGTTTACACAATGGTCATTCAGAAGTTAAACACACTTCTTTGCAGTTGCATTGAAAACGTTACAAAGGCGCTGAAAAGCACTTTAAGGCAATAAAAAACTAAACATGCTATTACTGACTAGTAAGTCATAATTTCAGTGCATAAACTCTTTTCCCATGTATACAATTCCAAAAAGAACATACTAAATGGGAGAAAATGTTTACACAATGGTCATTCAGAAGTTAAACACACTTCTTTGCAGTTGCATTGAAAACGTTACAAAGGCGCTGAAAAGCACTTTAAGGCAATAAAAAACTAAACATGCTATTACTGACTAGTAAGTCATAATTTCAGTGCATAAACTCTTTTCCCATGTATACAATTCCAAAAAGAACATACTAAATGGGAGAAAATGTTTACACAATGGTCATTCAGAAGTTAAACACACTTCTTTGCAGTTGCATTGAAAACGTTACAAAGGCGCTGAAAAGCACTTTAAGGCAATAAAAAACTAAACATGCTATTAATGACTAGTAAGTCATGATTTCAGTGCATAAACTCTTTTCCCATGTATACAACTCCAAAATGAACATACTAAAATGGGAGAAAATGTTTACACAATGGTCATTCAGAAGTTAAACACACTTCTTTGCAGTTGCATTGAAAACGTTACAAAGGCGCTGAAAAGCACTTTAAGGCAATAAAAAACTAAACATGCTATTAATGACTAGTAAGTCATGATTTCAGTGCATAAACTCTTTTCCCATGTATACAATTCCAAAAAGAACATACTAAATGGGAGAAAATGTTTACACAATGGTCATTCAGAAGTTAAACACACTTCTTTGCAGTTGCATTGAAAACGTTACAAAGGCGCTGAAAAGCACTTTAAGGCAATAAAAAACTAAACATGCTATTAATGACTAGTAAGTCATGATTTCAGTGCATAAACTCTTTTCCCATGTATACAACTCCAAAATGAACATACTAAAATGGGAGAAAATGTTTACACAATGGTCATTCAGAAGTTAAACACACTTCTTTGCAGTTGCATTGAAAACGTTACAGAGGCGCTGAAAAGCACTTTAAGGCAATAAAAAACTAAACATGCTATTACTGACTAGTAAGTCATGATTTCAGTGCATAAACTCTTTTCCCATGTATACAGTTCCAAAATGAACATACTAAAATGGGAGAAAATGTTTACACAATGGTCATTCAGAAGTTAAACACACTTCTTTGCAGTTGCATTGAAAACGTTACAGAGGCGCTGAAAAGCACTTTAAGGCAATAAAAAACTAAACATGCTATTACTGACTAGTAAGTCATGATTTCAGTGCATAAACTCTTTTCCCATGTATACAATTCCAAAATGAACATACTAAAATGGGAGAAAATGTTTGCACAATGGTCATTCAGAAGTTAAACACACTTCTTTGCAGTTGCATTGAAAACGTTACAGAGGCGCTGAAAAGCACTTTAAGGCAATAAAAAACTAAACATGCTATTACTGACTAGTAAGTCATGATTTCAGTGCATAAACTCTTTTCCCATGTATACAATTCCAAAAAGAACATACTAAAATGGGAGAAAATGTTTACACAATGGTCATTCAGAAGTTAAACACACTTCTTTGCAGTTACATTGAAAACGTTACAGAGGCGCTGAAAAGCACTTTAAGGCAATAAAAAACTAAACATGCTATTACTGACTAGTAAGTCATGATTTCAGTGCATAAACTCTTTTCCCATGTATACAACTCCAAAATGAACATACTAAAATGGGAGAAAATGTTTACACAATGGTCATTCAGAAGTTAAACACACTTCTTTGCAGTTGCATTGAAAACGTTACAGAGGCGCTGAAAAGCACTTTAAGGCAATAAAAAACTAAACGTGCTATTACTGACTAGTAAGTCATGATTTCAGTGCATAAACTCTTTTCCCATGTATACAACTCCAAAATGAACATACTAAAATGGGAGAAATTGTTTACACAATGGTCATTCAGAAGTTAAACACACTTCTTTGCAGTTGCATTGAAAACGTTACAAAGGCGCTGAAAAGCACTTTAAGGCAATAAAAAACTAAACATGCTATTAATGACTAGTAAGTCATGATTTCAGTGCATAAACTCTTTTCCCATGTATACAACTCCAAAATGAACATACTAAAATGGGAGAAAATGTTTACACAATGGTCATTCAGAAGTTAAACACACTTCTTTGCAGTTGCATTGAAAACGTTACAAAGGCGCTGAAAAGCACTTTAAGGCAATAAAAAACTAAACATGCTATTACTGACTAGTAAGTCATGATTTCAGTGCATAAACTCTTTTCCCATGTATACAATTCCAAAATGAACATACTAAAATGGGAGAAATTGTTTACACAATGGTCATTCAGAAGTTAAACACACTTCTTTGCAGTTGCATTGAAAACGTTACAGAGGCGCTGAAAAGCACTTTAAGGCAATAAAAAACTAAACATGCTATTAATGACTAGTAAGTCATGATTTCAGTGCATAAACTCTTTTCCCATGTATACAGTTCCAAAATGAACATACTAAAATGGGAGAAAATGTTTACACAATGGTCATTCAGAAGTTAAACACACTTCTTTGCAGTTGCATTGAAAACGTTACAGAGGCGCTGAAAAGCACTTTAAGGCAATAAAAAACTAAACATGCTATTACTGACTAGTAAGTCATGATTTCAGTGCATAAACTCTTTTCCCATGTATACAATTCCAAAATGAACATACTAAAATGGGAGAAAATGTTTACACAATGGTCATTCAGAAGTTAAACACACTTCTTTGCAGTTGCATTGAAAACGTTACAGAGGCGCTGAAAAGCACTTTAAGGCAATAAAAAACTAAACATGCTATTACTGACTAGTAAGTCATGATTTCAGTGCATAAACTCTTTTCCCATGTATACAATTCCAAAATGAACATACTAAAATGGGTGAAAATGTTTACACAATGGTCATTCAGAAGTTAAACACACTTCTTTGCAGTTGCATTGAAAACGTTACAAAGGCGCTGAAAAGCACTTTAAGGCAATAAAAAACTAAACATGCTATTACTGACTAGTAAGTCATGATTTCAGTGCATAAACTCTTTTCCCATGTATACAATTCCAAAATGAACATACTAAAATGGGAGAAAATGTTTACACAATGGTCATTCAGAAGTTAAACACACTTCTTTGCAGTTGCATTGAAAACGTTACAGAGGCGCTGAAAAGCACTTTAAGGCAATAAAAAACTAAACATGCTATTACTGACTAGTAAGTCATGATTTCAGTGCATAAACTCTTTTCCCATGTATACAATTCCAAAAAGAACATACTAAAATGGGAGAAAATGTTTACACAATGGTCATTCAGAAGTTAAACACACTTCTTTGCAGTTGCATTGAAAACGTTACAAAGGCGCTGAAAAGCACTTTAAGGCAATAAAAAACTAAACATGCTATTACTGACTAGTAAGTCATAATTTCAGTGCATAAACTCTTTTCCCATGTATACAATTCCAAAAAGAACATACTAAATGGGAGAAAATGTTTACACAATGGTCATTCAGAAGTTAAACACACTTCTTTGCAGTTGCATTGAAAACGTTACAAAGGCGCTGAAAAGCACTTTAAGGCAATAAAAAACTAAACATGCTATTACTGACTAGTAAGTCATAATTTCAGTGCATAAACTCTTTTCCCATGTATACAATTCCAAAAAGAACATACTAAATGGGAGAAAATGTTTACACAATGGTCATTCAGAAGTTAAACACACTTCTTTGCAGTTGCATTGAAAACGTTACAAAGGCGCTGAAAAGCACTTTAAGGCAATAAAAAACTAAACATGCTATTAATGACTAGTAAGTCATGATTTCAGTGCATAAACTCTTTTCCCATGTATACAACTCCAAAATGAACATACTAAAATGGGAGAAAATGTTTACACAATGGTCATTCAGAAGTTAAACACACTTCTTTGCAGTTGCATTGAAAACGTTACAGAGGCGCTGAAAAGCACTTTAAGGCAATAAAAAACTAAACATGCTATTACTGACTAGTAAGTCATGATTTCAGTGCATAAACTCTTTTCCCATGTATACAGTTCCAAAATGAACATACTAAAATGGGAGAAAATGTTTACACAATGGTCATTCAGAAGTTAAACACACTTCTTTGCAGTTGCATTGAAAACGTTACAGAGGCGCTGAAAAGCACTTTAAGGCAATAAAAAACTAAACATGCTATTACTGACTAGTAAGTCATGATTTCAGTGCATAAACTCTTTTCCCATGTATACAATTCCAAAATGAACATACTAAAATGGGAGAAAATGTTTGCACAATGGTCATTCAGAAGTTAAACACACTTCTTTGCAGTTGCATTGAAAACGTTACAGAGGCGCTGAAAAGCACTTTAAGGCAATAAAAAACTAAACATGCTATTACTGACTAGTAAGTCATGATTTCAGTGCATAAACTCTTTTCCCATGTATACAATTCCAAAAAGAACATACTAAAATGGGAGAAAATGTTTACACAATGGTCATTCAGAAGTTAAACACACTTCTTTGCAGTTACATTGAAAACGTTACAGAGGCGCTGAAAAGCACTTTAAGGCAATAAAAAACTAAACATGCTATTACTGACTAGTAAGTCATGATTTCAGTGCATAAACTCTTTTCCCATGTATACAACTCCAAAATGAACATACTAAAATGGGAGAAAATGTTTACACAATGGTCATTCAGAAGTTAAACACACTTCTTTGCAGTTGCATTGAAAACGTTACAGAGGCGCTGAAAAGCACTTTAAGGCAATAAAAAACTAAACGTGCTATTACTGACTAGTAAGTCATGATTTCAGTGCATAAACTCTTTTCCCATGTATACAACTCCAAAATGAACATACTAAAATGGGAGAAATTGTTTACACAATGGTCATTCAGAAGTTAAACACACTTCTTTGCAGTTGCATTGAAAACGTTACAAAGGCGCTGAAAAGCACTTTAAGGCAATAAAAAACTAAACATGCTATTAATGACTAGTAAGTCATGATTTCAGTGCATAAACTCTTTTCCCATGTATACAACTCCAAAATGAACATACTAAAATGGGAGAAAATGTTTACACAATGGTCATTCAGAAGTTAAACACACTTCTTTGCAGTTGCATTGAAAACGTTACAAAGGCGCTGAAAAGCACTTTAAGGCAATAAAAAACTAAACATGCTATTACTGACTAGTAAGTCATGATTTCAGTGCATAAACTCTTTTCCCATGTATACAATTCCAAAATGAACATACTAAAATGGGAGAAATTGTTTACACAATGGTCATTCAGAAGTTAAACACACTTCTTTGCAGTTGCATTGAAAACGTTACAGAGGCGCTGAAAAGCACTTTAAGGCAATAAAAAACTAAACATGCTATTAATGACTAGTAAGTCATGATTTCAGTGCATAAACTCTTTTCCCATGTATACAGTTCCAAAATGAACATACTAAAATGGGAGAAAATGTTTACACAATGGTCATTCAGAAGTTAAACACACTTCTTTGCAGTTGCATTGAAAACGTTACAGAGGCGCTGAAAAGCACTTTAAGGCAATAAAAAACTAAACCTGCTATTACTGACTAGTAAGTCATGATTTCAGTGCATAAACTCTTTTCCCATGTATACAATTCCAAAATGAACATACTAAAATGGGAGAAAATTTTTACACAATGGTCATTCAGAAGTTAAACACACTTCTTTGCAGTTGCATTGAAAACGTTACAGAGGCGCTGAAAAGCACTTTAAGGCAATAAAAAACTAAACATGCTATTACTGACTAGTAAGTCATGATTTCAGTGCATAAACTCTTTTCCCATGTATACAATTCCAAAATGAACATACTAAAATGGGAGAAAATTTTTACACAATGGTCATTCAGAAGTTAAACACACTTCTTTGCAGTTGCATTGAAAACGTTACAGAGGCGCTGAAAAGCACTTTAAGGCAATAAAAAACTAAACATGCTATTACTGACTAGTAAGTCATGATTTCAGTGCATAAACTCTTTTCCCATGTATACAATTCCAAAATGAACATACTAAAATGGGTGAAAATGTTTACACAATGGTCATTCAGAAGTTAAACACACTTCTTTGCAGTTGCATTGAAAACGTTACAAAGGCGCTGAAAAGCACTTTAAGGCAATAAAAAACTAAACATGCTATTACTGACTAGTAAGTCATGATTTCAGTGCATAAACTCTTTTCCCATGTATACAATTCCAAAATGAACATACTAAAATGGGAGAAAATGTTTACACAATGGTCATTCAGAAGTTAAACACACTTCTTTGCAGTTGCATTGAAAACGTTACAGAGGCGCTGAAAAGCACTTTAAGGCAATAAAAAACTAAACATGCTATTACTGACTAGTAAGTCATGATTTCAGTGCATAAACTCTTTTCCCATGTATACAATTCCAAAAAGAACATACTAAAATGGGAGAAAATGTTTACACAATGGTCATTCAGAAGTTAAACACACTTCTTTGCAGTTACATTGAAAACGTTACAGAGGCGCTGAAAAGCACTTTAAGGCAATAAAAAACTAAACATGCTATTACTGACTAGTAAGTCATGATTTCAGTGCATAAACTCTTTTCCCATGTATACAGTTCCAAAATGAACATACTAAAATGGGAGAAAATGTTTACACAATGGTCATTCAGAAGTTAAACACACTTCTTTGCAGTTGCATTGAAAACGTTACAGAGGCGCTGAAAAGCACTTTAAGGCAATAAAAAACTAAACATGCTATTACTGACTAGTAAGTCATGATTTCAGTGCATAAACTCTTTTCCCATGTATACAATTCCAAAATGAACATACTAAAATGGGAGAAAATGTTTGCACAATGGTCATTCAGAAGTTAAACACACTTCTTTGCAGTTGCATTGAAAACGTTACAGAGGCGCTGAAAAGCACTTTAAGGCAATAAAAAACTAAACATGCTATTACTGACTAGTAAGTCATGATTTCAGTGCATAAACTCTTTTCCCATGTATACAATTCCAAAAAGAACATACTAAAATGGGAGAAAATGTTTACACAATGGTCATTCAGAAGTTAAACACACTTCTTTGCAGTTACATTGAAAACGTTACAGAGGCGCTGAAAAGCACTTTAAGGCAATAAAAAACTAAACATGCTATTACTGACTAGTAAGTCATGATTTCAGTGCATAAACTCTTTTCCCATGTATACAACTCCAAAATGAACATACTAAAATGGGAGAAAATGTTTACACAATGGTCATTCAGAAGTTAAACACACTTCTTTGCAGTTGCATTGAAAACGTTACAGAGGCGCTGAAAAGCACTTTAAGGCAATAAAAAACTAAATGTGCTATTACTGACTAGTAAGTCATGATTTCAGTGCATAAACTCTTTTCCCATGTATACAACTCCAAAATGAACATACTAAAATGGGAGAAATTGTTTACACAATGGTCATTCAGAAGTTAAACACACTTCTTTGCAGTTGCATTGAAAACGTTACAAAGGCGCTGAAAAGCACTTTAAGGCAATAAAAAACTAAACATGCTATTAATGACTAGTAAGTCATGATTTCAGTGCATAAACTCTTTTCCCATGTATACAACTCCAAAATGAACATACTAAAATGGGAGAAAATGTTTACACAATGGTCATTCAGAAGTTAAACACACTTCTTTGCAGTTGCATTGAAAACGTTACAAAGGCGCTGAAAAGCACTTTAAGGCAATAAAAAACTAAACATGCTATTACTGACTAGTAAGTCATGATTTCAGTGCATAAACTCTTTTCCCATGTATACAATTCCAAAATGAACATACTAAAATGGGAGAAATTGTTTACACAATGGTCATTCAGAAGTTAAACACACTTCTTTGCAGTTGCATTGAAAACGTTACAGAGGCGCTGAAAAGCACTTTAAGGCAATAAAAAACTAAACATGCTATTAATGACTAGTAAGTCATGATTTCAGTGCATAAACTCTTTTCCCATGTATACAGTTCCAAAATGAACATACTAAAATGGGAGAAAATGTTTACACAATGGTCATTCAGAAGTTAAACACACTTCTTTGCAGTTGCATTGAAAACGTTACAGAGGCGCTGAAAAGCACTTTAAGGCAATAAAAAACTAAACATGCTATTACTGACTAGTAAGTCATGATTTCAGTGCATAAACTCTTTTCCCATGTATACAATTCCAAAATGAACATACTAAAATGGGAGAAAATGTTTACACAATGGTCATTCAGAAGTTAAACACACTTCTTTGCAGTTGCATTGAAAACGTTACAGAGGCGCTGAAAAGCACTTTAAGGCAATAAAAAACTAAACATGCTATTACTGACTAGTAAGTCATGATTTCAGTGCATAAACTCTTTTCCCATGTATACAATTCCAAAATGAACATACTAAAATGGGTGAAAATGTTTACACAATGGTCATTCAGAAGTTAAACACACTTCTTTGCAGTTGCATTGAAAACGTTACAAAGGCGCTGAAAAGCACTTTAAGGCAATAAAAAACTAAACATGCTATTACTGACTAGTAAGTCATGATTTCAGTGCATAAACTCTTTTCCCATGTATACAATTCCAAAATGAACATACTAAAATGGGAGAAAATGTTTACACAATGGTCATTCAGAAGTTAAACACACTTCTTTGCAGTTGCATTGAAAACGTTACAGAGGCGCTGAAAAGCACTTTAAGGCAATAAAAAACTAAACATGCTATTACTGACTAGTAAGTCATGATTTCAGTGCATAAACTCTTTTCCCATGTATACAATTCCAAAAAGAACATACTAAAATGGGAGAAAATGTTTACACAATGGTCATTCAGAAGTTAAACACACTTCTTTGCAGTTGCATTGAAAACGTTACAAAGGCGCTGAAAAGCACTTTAAGGCAATAAAAAACTAAACATGCTATTACTGACTAGTAAGTCATAATTTCAGTGCATAAACTCTTTTCCCATGTATACAATTCCAAAAAGAACATACTAAATGGGAGAAAATGTTTACACAATGGTCATTCAGAAGTTAAACACACTTCTTTGCAGTTGCATTGAAAACGTTACAAAGGCGCTGAAAAGCACTTTAAGGCAATAAAAAACTAAACATGCTATTACTGACTAGTAAGTCATAATTTCAGTGCATAAACTCTTTTCCCATGTATACAATTCCAAAAAGAACATACTAAATGGGAGAAAATGTTTACACAATGGTCATTCAGAAGTTAAACACACTTCTTTGCAGTTGCATTGAAAACGTTACAAAGGCGCTGAAAAGCACTTTAAGGCAATAAAAAACTAAACATGCTATTAATGACTAGTAAGTCATGATTTCAGTGCATAAACTCTTTTCCCATGTATACAACTCCAAAATGAACATACTAAAATGGGAGAAATTGTTTACACAATGGTCATTCAGAAGTTAAACACACTTCTTTGCAGTTGCATTGAAAACGTTACAAAGGCGCTGAAAAGCACTTTAAGGCAATAAAAAACTAAACCTGCTATTACTGACTAGTAAGTCATGATTTCAGTGCATAAACTCTTTTCCCATGTATACAATTCCAAAATGAACATACTAAAATGGGAGAAAATTTTTACACAATGGTCATTCAGAAGTTAAACACACTTCTTTGCAGTTGCATTGAAAACGTTACAGAGGCGCTGAAAAGCACTTTAAGGCAATAAAAAACTAAACATGCTATTACTGACTAGTAAGTCATGATTTCAGTGCATAAACTCTTTTCCCATGTATACAATTCCAAAATGAACATACTAAAATGGGTGAAAATGTTTACACAATGGTCATTCAGAAGTTAAACACACTTCTTTGCAGTTGCATTGAAAACGTTACAAAGGCGCTGAAAAGCACTTTAAGGCAATAAAAAACTAAACATGCTATTACTGACTAGTAAGTCATGATTTCAGTGCATAAACTCTTTTCCCATGTATACAATTCCAAAATGAACATACTAAAATGGGAGAAAATGTTTACACAATGGTCATTCAGAAGTTAAACACACTTCTTTGCAGTTGCATTGAAAACGTTACAGAGGCGCTGAAAAGCACTTTAAGGCAATAAAAAACTAAACATGCTATTACTGACTAGTAAGTCATGATTTCAGTGCATAAACTCTTTTCCCATGTATACAATTCCAAAAAGAACATACTAAAATGGGAGAAAATGTTTACACAATGGTCATTCAGAAGTTAAACACACTTCTTTGCAGTTGCATTGAAAACGTTACAAAGGCGCTGAAAAGCACTTTAAGGCAATAAAAAACTAAACATGCTATTACTGACTAGTAAGTCATAATTTCAGTGCATAAACTCTTTTCCCATGTATACAATTCCAAAAAGAACATACTAAATGGGAGAAAATGTTTACACAATGGTCATTCAGAAGTTAAACACACTTCTTTGCAGTTGCATTGAAAACGTTACAAAGGCGCTGAAAAGCACTTTAAGGCAATAAAAAACTAAACATGCTATTACTGACTAGTAAGTCATAATTTCAGTGCATAAACTCTTTTCCCATGTATACAATTCCAAAAAGAACATACTAAATGGGAGAAAATGTTTACACAATGGTCATTCAGAAGTTAAACACACTTCTTTGCAGTTGCATTGAAAACGTTACAAAGGCGCTGAAAAGCACTTTAAGGCAATAAAAAACTAAACATGCTATTAATGACTAGTAAGTCATGATTTCAGTGCATAAACTCTTTTCCCATGTATACAACTCCAAAATGAACATACTAAAATGGGAGAAATTGTTTACACAATGGTCATTCAGAAGTTAAACACACTTCTTTGCAGTTGCATTGAAAACGTTACAAAGGCGCTGAAAAGCACTTTAAGGCAATAAAAAACTAAACCTGCTATTACTGACTAGTAAGTCATGATTTCAGTGCATAAACTCTTTTCCCATGTATACAATTCCAAAATGAACATACTAAAATGGGAGAAAATTTTTACACAATGGTCATTCAGAAGTTAAACACACTTCTTTGCAGTTGCATTGAAAACGTTACAGAGGCGCTGAAAAGCACTTTAAGGCAATAAAAAACTAAACATGCTATTACTGACTAGTAAGTCATGATTTCAGTGCATAAACTCTTTTCCCATGTATACAATTCCAAAATGAACATACTAAAATGGGTGAAAATGTTTACACAATGGTCATTCAGAAGTTAAACACACTTCTTTGCAGTTGCATTGAAAACGTTACAAAGGCGCTGAAAAGCACTTTAAGGCAATAAAAAACTAAACATGCTATTACTGACTAGTAAGTCATGATTTCAGTGCATAAACTCTTTTCCCATGTATACAATTCCAAAATGAACATACTAAAATGGGAGAAAATGTTTACACAATGGTCATTCAGAAGTTAAACACACTTCTTTGCAGTTGCATTGAAAACGTTACAGAGGCGCTGAAAAGCACTTTAAGGCAATAAAAAACTAAACATGCTATTACTGACTAGTAAGTCATGATTTCAGTGCATAAACTCTTTTCCCATGTATACAATTCCAAAAAGAACATACTAAAATGGGAGAAAATGTTTACACAATGGTCATTCAGAAGTTAAACACACTTCTTTGCAGTTACATTGAAAACGTTACAGAGGCGCTGAAAAGCACTTTAAGGCAATAAAAAACTAAACATGCTATTACTGACTAGTAAGTCATGATTTCAGTGCATAAACTCTTTTCCCATGTATACAACTCCAAAATGAACATACTAAAATGGGAGAAAATGTTTACACAATGGTCATTCAGAAGTTAAACACACTTCTTTGCAGTTGCATTGAAAACGTTACAGAGGCGCTGAAAAGCACTTTAAGGCAAAGCGCTGAAAAGCACTTTAAGGCAATAAAAAACTAAACATGCTATTACTGACTAGTAAGTCATGATTTCAGTGCATAAACTCTTTTCCCATGTATACAATTCCAAAATGAACATACTAAAATGGGAGAAAATGTTTACACAATGGTCATTCAGAAGTTAAACACACTTCTTTGCAGTTGCATTGAAAACGTTACAGAGGCGCTGAAAAGCACTTTAAGGCAATAAAAAACTAAACATGCTATTAATGACTAGTAAGTCATGATTTCAGTGCATAAACTCTTTTCCCATGTATACAATTCCAAAATGAACATACTAAAATGGGAGAAAATGTTTACACAATGGTCATTCAGAAGTTAAACACACTTCTTTGCAGTTGCATTGAAAACGTTACAGAGGCGCTGAAAAGCACTTTAAGGCAATAAAAAACTAAACATGCTATTACTGACTAGTTAGTCATGATTTCAGTGCATAAACTCTTTTCCCATGTATACAACTCCAAAATGAACATACTAAAATGGGAGAAAATGTTTACACAATGGTCATTCAGAAGTTAAACACACTTCTTTGCAGTTGCATTGAAAACGTTACAGAGGCGCTGAAAAGCACTTTAAGGCAATAAAAAACTAAACATGCTATTACTGACTAGTAAGTCATGATTTCAGTGCATAAACTCTTTTCCCATGTATACAATTCCAAAAAGAACATACTAAAATGGGAGAAAATGTTTACACAATGGTCATTCAGAAGTTAAACACACTTCTTTGCAGTTACATTGAAAACGTTACAGAGGCGCTGAAAAGCACTTTAAGGCAATAAAAAACTAAACATGCTATTACTGACTAGTAAGTCATGATTTCAGTGCATAAACTCTTTTCCCATGTATACAACTCCAAAATGAACATACTAAAATGGGAGAAAATGTTTACACAATGGTCATTCAGAAGTTAAACACACTTCTTTGCAGTTGCATTGAAAACGTTACAGAGGCGCTGAAAAGCACTTTAAGGCAATAAAAAACTAAACATGCTATTACTGACTAGTAAGTCATGATTTCAGTGCATAAACTCTTTTCCCATGTATACAATTCCAAAATGAACATACTAAAATGGGAGAAAATGTTTACACAATGGTCATTCAGAAGTTAAACACACTTCTTTGCAGTTGCATTGAAAACGTTACAGAGGCGCTGAAAAGCACTTTAAGGCAATAAAAAACTAAACATGCTATTACTGACTAGTAAGTCATGATTTCAGTGCATAAACTCTTTTCCCATGTATACAATTCCAAAAAGAACATACTAAAATGGGAGAAAATGTTTACACAATGGTCATTCAGAAGTTAAACACACTTCTTTGCAGTTGCATTGAAAACGTTACAAAGGCGCTGAAAAGCACTTTAAGGCAATAAAAAACTAAACATGCTATTACTGACTAGTAAGTCATAATTTCAGTGCATAAACTCTTTTCCCATGTATACAATTCCAAAAAGAACATACTAAATGGGAGAAAATGTTTACACAATGGTCATTCAGAAGTTAAACACACTTCTTTGCAGTTGCATTGAAAACGTTACAAAGGCGCTGAAAAGCACTTTAAGGCAATAAAAAACTAAACATGCTATTACTGACTAGTAAGTCATAATTTCAGTGCATAAACTCTTTTCCCATGTATACAATTCCAAAAAGAACATACTAAATGGGAGAAAATGTTTACACAATGGTCATTCAGAAGTTAAACACACTTCTTTGCAGTTGCATTGAAAACGTTACAAAGGCGCTGAAAAGCACTTTAAGGCAATAAAAAACTAAACATGCTATTAATGACTAGTAAGTCATGATTTCAGTGCATAAACTCTTTTCCCATGTATACAACTCCAAAATGAACATACTAAAATGGGAGAAATTGTTTACACAATGGTCATTCAGAAGTTAAACACACTTCTTTGCAGTTGCATTGAAAACGTTACAAAGGCGCTGAAAAGCACTTTAAGGCAATAAAAAACTAAACCTGCTATTACTGACTAGTAAGTCATGATTTCAGTGCATAAACTCTTTTCCCATGTATACAATTCCAAAATGAACATACTAAAATGGGAGAAAATTTTTACACAATGGTCATTCAGAAGTTAAACACACTTCTTTGCAGTTGCATTGAAAACGTTACAGAGGCGCTGAAAAGCACTTTAAGGCAATAAAAAACTAAACATGCTATTACTGACTAGTAAGTCATGATTTCAGTGCATAAACTCTTTTCCCATGTATACAATTCCAAAATGAACATACTAAAATGGGTGAAAATGTTTACACAATGGTCATTCAGAAGTTAAACACACTTCTTTGCAGTTGCATTGAAAACGTTACAAAGGCGCTGAAAAGCACTTTAAGGCAATAAAAAACTAAACATGCTATTACTGACTAGTAAGTCATGATTTCAGTGCATAAACTCTTTTCCCATGTATACAATTCCAAAATGAACATACTAAAATGGGAGAAAATGTTTACACAATGGTCATTCAGAAGTTAAACACACTTCTTTGCAGTTGCATTGAAAACGTTACAGAGGCGCTGAAAAGCACTTTAAGGCAATAAAAAACTAAACATGCTATTACTGACTAGTAAGTCATGATTTCAGTGCATAAACTCTTTTCCCATGTATACAATTCCAAAAAGAACATACTAAAATGGGAGAAAATGTTTACACAATGGTCATTCAGAAGTTAAACACACTTCTTTGCAGTTACATTGAAAACGTTACAGAGGCGCTGAAAAGCACTTTAAGGCAATAAAAAACTAAACATGCTATTACTGACTAGTAAGTCATGATTTCAGTGCATAAACTCTTTTCCCATGTATACAACTCCAAAATGAACATACTAAAATGGGAGAAAATGTTTACACAATGGTCATTCAGAAGTTAAACACACTTCTTTGCAGTTGCATTGAAAACGTTACAGAGGCGCTGAAAAGCACTTTAAGGCAAAGCGCTGAAAAGCACTTTAAGGCAATAAAAAACTAAACATGCTATTACTGACTAGTAAGTCATGATTTCAGTGCATAAACTCTTTTCCCATGTATACAATTCCAAAATGAACATACTAAAATGGGAGAAAATGTTTACACAATGGTCATTCAGAAGTTAAACACACTTCTTTGCAGTTGCATTGAAAACGTTACAGAGGCGCTGAAAAGCACTTTAAGGCAATAAAAAACTAAACATGCTATTAATGACTAGTAAGTCATGATTTCAGTGCATAAACTCTTTTCCCATGTATACAATTCCAAAATGAACATACTAAAATGGGAGAAAATGTTTACACAATGGTCATTCAGAAGTTAAACACACTTCTTTGCAGTTGCATTGAAAACGTTACAGAGGCGCTGAAAAGCACTTTAAGGCAATAAAAAACTAAACATGCTATTACTGACTAGTTAGTCATGATTTCAGTGCATAAACTCTTTTCCCATGTATACAACTCCAAAATGAACATACTAAAATGGGAGAAAATGTTTACACAATGGTCATTCAGAAGTTAAACACACTTCTTTGCAGTTGCATTGAAAACGTTACAGAGGCGCTGAAAAGCACTTTAAGGCAATAAAAAACTAAACATGCTATTACTGACTAGTAAGTCATGATTTCAGTGCATAAACTCTTTTCCCATGTATACAATTCCAAAAAGAACATACTAAAATGGGAGAAAATGTTTACACAATGGTCATTCAGAAGTTAAACACACTTCTTTGCAGTTACATTGAAAACGTTACAGAGGCGCTGAAAAGCACTTTAAGGCAATAAAAAACTAAACATGCTATTACTGACTAGTAAGTCATGATTTCAGTGCATAAACTCTTTTCCCATGTATACAACTCCAAAATGAACATACTAAAATGGGAGAAAATGTTTACACAATGGTCATTCAGAAGTTAAACACACTTCTTTGCAGTTGCATTGAAAACGTTACAGAGGCGCTGAAAAGCACTTTAAGGCAATAAAAAACTAAACATGCTATTACTGACTAGTAAGTCATGATTTCAGTGCATAAACTCTTTTCCCATGTATACAATTCCAAAATGAACATACTAAAATGGGAGAAAATGTTTACACAATGGTCATTCAGAAGTTAAACACACTTCTTTGCAGTTGCATTGAAAACGTTACAAAGGCGCTGAAAAGCACTTTAAGGCAATAAAAAACTAAACATGCTATTACTGACTAGTAAGTCATGATTTCAGTGCATAAACTCTTTTCCCATGTATACAGTTCCAAAATGAACATACTAAAATGGGAGAAAATGTTTACACAATGGTCATTCAGAAGTTAAACACACTTCTTTGCAGTTACATTGAAAACGTTACAGAGGCGCTGAAAAGCACTTTAAGGCAATAAAAAACTAAACATGCTATTACTGACTAGTAAGTCATGATTTCAGTGCATAAACTCTTTTCCCATGTATACAACTCCAAAATAAACATACTAAAATGGGAGAAAATGTTTACACAATGGTCATTCAGAAGTTAAACACACTTCTTTGCAGTTGCATTGAAAACGTTACAAAGGCGCTGAAAAGCACTTTAAGGCAATAAAAAACTAAACATGCTATTACTGACTAGTAAGTCATGATTTCAGTGCATAAACTCTTTTCCCATGTATACAGTTCCAAAATGAACATACTAAAATGGGAGAAAATGTTTACACAATGGTCATTCAGAAGTTAAACACACTTCTTTGCAGTTGCATTGAAAACGTTACAGAGGCGCTGAAAAGCACTTTAAGGCAATAAAAAACTAAACATGCTATTACTGACTAGTAAGTCATGATTTCAGTGCATAAACTCTTTTCCCATGTATACAACTCCAAAATGAACATACCAAAAATGGGAGAAAATGTTTACACAATGGTCATTCAGAAGTTAAACACACTTCTTTGCAGTTGCATTGAAAACGTTACAGAGGCGCTGAAAAGCACTTTAAGGCAATAAAAAACTAAACATGCTATTACTGACTAGTAAGTCATGATTTCAGTGCATAAACTCTTTTCCCATGTATACAACTCCAAAATGAACATACTAAAATGGGAGAAAATGTTTACACAATGGTCATTCAGAAGTTAAACACACTTCTTTGCAGTTGCATTGAAAACGTTACAGAGGCGCTGAAAAGCACTTTAAGGCAAAGCGCTGAAAAGCACTTTAAGGCAATAAAAAACTAAACATGCTATTACTGACTAGTAAGTCATGATTTCAGTGCATAAACTCTTTTCCCATGTATACAATTCCAAAATGAACATACTAAAATGGGAGAAAATGTTTACACAATGGTCATTCAGAAGTTAAACACACTTCTTTGCAGTTGCATTGAAAACGTTACAGAGGCGCTGAAAAGCACTTTAAGGCAATAAAAAACTAAACATGCTATTTCTGACTAGTAAGTCATGATTTCAGTGCATAAACTCTTTTCCCATGTATACAACTCCAAAATGAACATACTAAAATGGGAGAAAATGTTTACACAATGGTCATTCAGAAGTTAAACACACTTCTTTGCAGTTGCATTGAAAACGTTACAGAGGCGCTGAAAAGCACTTTAAGGCAATAAAAAACTAAACATGCTATTACTGACTAGTAAGTCATGATTTCAGTGCATAAACTCTTTTCCCATGTATACAATTCCAAAATGAACATACTAAAATGGGAGAAAATGTTTACACAATGGTCATTCAGAAGTTAAACACACTTCTTTGCAGTTGCATTGAAAACGTTACAGAGGCGCTGAAAAGCACTTTAAGGCAATAAAAAACTAAACATGCTATTACTGACTAGTAAGTCATGATTTCAGTGCATAAACTCTTTTCCCATGTATACAACTCCAAAATGAACATACTAAAATGGGAGAAAATGTTTACACAATGGTCATTCAGAAGTTAAACACACTTCTTTGCAGTTGCATTGAAAACGTTACAAAGGCGCTGAAAAGCACTTTAAGGCAATAAAAAACTAAACATGCTATTACTGACTAGTAAGTCATGATTTCAGTGCATAAACTCTTTTCCCATGTATACAACTCCAAAATGAACATACTAAAATGGGAGAAAATGTTTACACAATGGTCATTCAGAAGTTAAACACACTTCTTTGCAGTTGCATTGAAAACGTTACAAAGGCGCTGAAAAGCACTTTAAGGCAATAAAAAACTAAACATGCTATTACTGACTAGTAAGTCATGATTTCAGTGCATAAACTCTTTTCCCATGTATACAGTTCCAAAATGAACATAATAAAATGGGAGAAAATGTTTACACAATGGTCATTCAGAAGTTAAACACACTTCTTTGCAGTTGCATTGAAAACGTTACAGAGGCGCTGAAAAGCACTTTAAGGCAATAAAAAACTAAACATGCTATTACTGACTAGTAAGTCATGATTTCAGTGCATAAACTCTTTTCCCATGTATACAATTCCAAAATGAACATACTAAAATGGGAGAAAATGTTTACACAATGGTCATTCAGAAGTTAAACACACTTCTTTGCAGTTGCATTGAAAACGTTACAAAGGCGCTGAAAAGCACTTTAAGGCAATAAAAAACTAAACATGCTATTACTGACTAGTAAGTCATGATTTCAGTGCATAAACTCTTTTCCCATGTATACAACTCCAAAATGAACATACTAAAATGGGAGAAAATGTTTACACAATGGTCATTCAGAAGTTAAACACACTTCTTTGCAGTTGCATTGAAAACGTTACAGAGGCGCTGAAAAGCACTTTAAGGCAATAAAAAACTAAACATGCTATTACTGACTAGTAAGTCATGATTTCAGTGCATAAACTCTTTTCCCATGTATACAACTCCAAAATGAACATACTAAAATGGGAGAAAATGTTTACACAATGGTCATTCAGAAGTTAAACACACTTCTTTGCAGTTGCATTGAAAACGTTACAGAGGCGCTGAAAAGCACTTTAAGGCAAAGCGCTGAAAAGCACTTTAAGGCAATAAAAAACTAAACATGCTATTACTGACTAGTAAGTCATGATTTCAGTGCATAAACTCTTTTCCCATGTATACAATTCCAAAATGAACATACTAAAATGGGAGAAAATGTTTACACAATGGTCATTCAGAAGTTAAACACACTTCTTTGCAGTTGCATTGAAAACGTTACAGAGGCGCTGAAAAGCACTTTAAGGCAATAAAAAACTAAACATGCTATTAATGACTAGTAAGTCATGATTTCAGTGCATAAACTCTTTTCCCATGTATACAATTCCAAAATGAACATACTAAAATGGGAGAAAATGTTTACACAATGGTCATTCAGAAGTTAAACACACTTCTTTGCAGTTGCATTGAAAACGTTACAGAGGCGCTGAAAAGCACTTTAAGGCAATAAAAAACTAAACATGCTATTACTGACTAGTAAGTCATGATTTCAGTGCATAAACTCTTTTCCCATGTATACAACTCCAAAATGAACATACTAAAATGGGAGAAAATGTTTACACAATGGTCATTCAGAAGTTAAACACACTTCTTTGCAGTTGCATTGAAAACGTTACAGAGGCGCTGAAAAGCACTTTAAGGCAATAAAAAACTAAACATGCTATTACTGACTAGTAAGTCATGATTTCAGTGCATAAACTCTTTTCCCATGTATACAATTCCAAAATGAACATACTAAAATGGGAGAAAATGTTTACACAATGGTCATTCAGAAGTTAAACACACTTCTTTGCAGTTGCATTGAAAACGTTACAGAGGCGCTGAAAAGCACTTTAAGGCAATAAAAAACTAAACATGCTATTACTGACTAGTAAGTCATGATTTCAGTGCATAAACTCTTTTCCCATGTATACAATTCCAAAATGAACATACTAAAATGGGAGAAAATGTTTACACAATGGTCATTCAGAAGTTAAACACACTTCTTTGCAGTTGCATTGAAAACGTTACAGAGGCGCTGAAAAGCACTTTAAGGCAATAAAAAACTAAACATGCTATTACTGACTAGTAAGTCATGATTTCAGTGCATAAACTCTTTTCCCATGTATACAATTCCAAAATGAACATACTAAAATGGGAGAAAATGTTTACACAATGGTCATTCAGAAGTTAAACACACTTCTTTGCAGTTGCATTGAAAACGTTACAGAGGCGCTGAAAAGCACTTTAAGGCAATAAAAAACTAAACATGCTATTACTGACTAGTAAGTCATGATTTCAGTGCATAAACTCTTTTCCCATGTATACAACTCCAAAATGAACATACTAAAATGGGAGAAAATGTTTACACAATGGTCATTCAGAAGTTAAACACACTTCTTTGCAGTTGCATTGAAAACGTTACAGAGGCGCTGAAAAGCACTTTAAGGCAATAAAAAACTAAACATGCTATTACTGACTAGTAAGTCATGATTTCAGTGCATAAACTCTTTTCCCATGTATACAATTCCAAAATGAACATACTAAAATGGGAGAAAATGTTTACACAATGGTCATTCAGAAGTTAAACACACTTCTTTGCAGTTGCATTGAAAACGTTACAGAGGCGCTGAAAAGCACTTTAAGGCAATAAAAAACTAAACATGCTATTACTGACTAGTAAGTCATGATTTCAGTGCATAAACTCTTTTCCCATGTATACAACTCCAAAATGAACATACTAAAATGGGAGAAAATGTTTACACAATGGTCATTCAGAAGTTAAACACACTTCTTTGCAGTTGCATTGAAAACGTTACAGAGGCGCTGAAAAGCACTTTAAGGCAATAAAAAACTAAACATGCTATTACTGACTAGTAAGTCATGATTTCAGTGCATAAACTCTTTTCCCATGTATACAATTCCAAAATGAACATACTAAAATGGGAGAAAATGTTTACACAATGGTCATTCAGAAGTTAAACACACTTCTTTGCAGTTGCATTGAAAACGTTACAGAGGCGCTGAAAAGCACTTTAAGGCAATAAAAAACTAAACATGCTATTAATGACTAGTAAGTCATGATTTCAGTGCATAAACTCTTTTCCCATGTATACAATTCCAAAATGAACATACTAAAATGGGAGAAAATGTTTACACAATGGTCATTCAGAAGTTAAACACACTTCTTTGCAGTTGCATTGAAAACGTTACAGAGGCGCTGAAAAGCACTTTAAGGCAATAAAAAACTAAACATGCTATTACTGACTAGTAAGTCATGATTTCAGTGCATAAACTCTTTTCCCATGTATACAACTCCAAAATGAACATACTAAAATGGGAGAAAATGTTTACACAATGGTCATTCAGAAGTTAAACACACTTCTTTGCAGTTGCATTGAAAACGTTACAGAGGCGCTGAAAAGCACTTTAAGGCAATAAAAAACTAAACATGCTATTACTGACTAGTAAGTCATGATTTCAGTGCATAAACTCTTTTCCCATGTATACAATTCCAAAATGAACATACTAAAATGGGAGAAAATGTTTACACAATGGTCATTCAGAAGTTAAACACACTTCTTTGCAGTTGCATTGAAAACGTTACAGAGGCGCTGAAAAGCACTTTAAGGCAATAAAAAACTAAACATGCTATTACTGACTAGTAAGTCATGATTTCAGTGCATAAACTCTTTTCCCATGTATACAACTCCAAAATGAACATACTAAAATGGGAGAAAATGTTTACACAATGGTCATTCAGAAGTTAAACACACTTCTTTGCAGTTGCATTGAAAACGTTACAGAGGCGCTGAAAAGCACTTTAAGGCAAAGCGCTGAAAAGCACTTTAAGGCAATAAAAAACTAAACATGCTATTACTGACTAGTAAGTCATGATTTCAGTGCATAAACTCTTTTCCCATGTATACAATTCCAAAATGAACATACTAAAATGGGAGAAAATGTTTACACAATGGTCATTCAGAAGTTAAACACACTTCTTTGCAGTTGCATTGAAAACGTTACAGAGGCGCTGAAAAGCACTTTAAGGCAATAAAAAACTAAACATGCTATTACTGACTAGTAAGTCATGATTTCAGTGCATAAACTCTTTTCCCATGTATACAATTCCAAAATGAACATACTAAAATGGGAGAAAATGTTTACACAATGGTCATTCAGAAGTTAAACACACTTCTTTGCAGTTGCATTGAAAACGTTACAGAGGCGCTGAAAAGCACTTTAAGGCAATAAAAAACTAAACATGCTATTACTGACTAGTAAGTCATGATTTCAGTGCATAAACTCTTTTCCCATGTATACAATTCCAAAATGAACATACTAAAATGGGAGAAAATGTTTACACAATGGTCATTCAGAAGTTAAACACACTTCTTTGCAGTTGCATTGAAAACGTTACAGAGGCGCTGAAAAGCACTTTAAGGCAATAAAAAACTAAACATGCTATTACTGACTAGTAAGTCATGATTTCAGTGCATAAACTCTTTTCCCATGTATACAATTCCAAAATGAACATACTAAAATGGGAGAAAATGTTTACACAATGGTCATTCAGAAGTTAAACACACTTCTTTGCAGTTGCATTGAAAACGTTACAGAGGCGCTGAAAAGCACTTTAAGGCAATAAAAAACTAAACATGCTATTACTGACTAGTAAGTCATGATTTCAGTGCATAAACTCTTTTCCCATGTATACAATTCCAAAATGAACATACTAAAATGGGAGAAAATGTTTACACAATGGTCATTCAGAAGTTAAACACACTTCTTTGCAGTTGCATTGAAAACGTTACAGAGGCGCTGAAAAGCACTTTAAGGCAATAAAAAACTAAACATGCTATTACTGACTAGTAAGTCATGATTTCAGTGCATAAACTCTTTTCCCATGTATACAATTCCAAAATGAACATACTAAAATGGGAGAAAATGTTTACACAATGGTCATTCAGAAGTTAAACACACTTCTTTGCAGTTGCATTGAAAACGTTACAGAGGCGCTGAAAAGCACTTTAAGGCAATAAAAAACTAAACATGCTATTACTGACTAGTAAGTCATGATTTCAGTGCATAAACTCTTTTCCCATGTATACAACTCCAAAATGAACATACTAAAATGGGAGAAAATGTTTACACAATGGTCATTCAGAAGTTAAACACACTTCTTTGCAGTTGCATTGAAAACGTTACAGAGGCGCTGAAAAGCACTTTAAGGCAATAAAAAACTAAACATGCTATTACTGACTAGTAAGTCATGATTTCAGTGCATAAACTCTTTTCCCATGTATACAACTCCAAAATGAACATACTAAAATGGGAGAAAATGTTTACACAATGGTCATTCAGAAGTTAAACACACTTCTTTGCAGTTGCATTGAAAACGTTACAGAGGCGCTGAAAAGCACTTTAAGGCAATAAAAAACTAAACATGCTATTACTGACTAGTAAGTCATGATTTCAGTGCATAAACTCTTTTCCCATGTATACAATTCCAAAATGAACATACTAAAATGGGAGAAAATGTTTACACAATGGTCATTCAGAAGTTAAACACACTTCTTTGCAGTTGCATTGAAAACGTTACAGAGGCGCTGAAAAGCACTTTAAGGCAATAAAAAACTAAACATGCTATTACTGACTAGTAAGTCATGATTTCAGTGCATAAACTCTTTTCCCATGTATACAACTCCAAAATGAACATACTAAAATGGGAGAAAATGTTTACACAATGGTCATTCAGAAGTTAAACACACTTCTTTGCAGTTGCATTGAAAACGTTACAGAGGCGCTGAAAAGCACTTTAAGGCAATAAAAAACTAAACATGCTATTACTGACTAGTAAGTCATGATTTCAGTGCATAAACTCTTTTCCCATGTATACAACTCCAAAATGAACATACTAAAATGGGAGAAAATGTTTACACAATGGTCATTCAGAAGTTAAACACACTTCTTTGCAGTTGCATTGAAAACGTTACAGAGGCGCTGAAAAGCACTTTAAGGCAATAAAAAACTAAACATGCTATTACTGACTAGTAAGTCATGATTTCAGTGCATAAACTCTTTTCCCATGTATACAATTCCAAAATGAACATACTAAAATGGGAGAAAATGTTTACACAATGGTCATTCAGAAGTTAAACACACTTCTTTGCAGTTGCATTGAAAACGTTACAGAGGCGCTGAAAAGCACTTTAAGGCAATAAAAAACTAAACATGCTATTAATGACTAGTAAGTCATGATTTCAGTGCATAAACTCTTTTCCCATGTATACAATTCCAAAATGAACATACTAAAATGGGAGAAAATGTTTACACAATGGTCATTCAGAAGTTAAACACACTTCTTTGCAGTTGCATTGAAAACGTTACAGAGGCGCTGAAAAGCACTTTAAGGCAATAAAAAACTAAACATGCTATTACTGACTAGTAAGTCATGATTTCAGTGCATAAACTCTTTTCCCATGTATACAACTCCAAAATGAACATACTAAAATGGGAGAAAATGTTTACACAATGGTCATTCAGAAGTTAAACATACTTCTTTGCAGTTGCATTGAAAACGTTACAGAGGCGCTGAAAAGCACTTTAAGGCAATAAAAAACTAAACATGCTATTACTGACTAGTAAGTCATGATTTCAGTGCATAAACTCTTTTCCCATGTATACAATTTCAAAATGAACATACTAAAATGTGAGAAAATGTTTACACAATGGTCATTCAGAAGTTAAACACACTTCTTTGCAGTTGCATTGAAAACGTTACAGAGGCGCTGAAAAGCACTTTAAGGCAATAAAAAACTAAACATGCTATTACTGACTAGTAAGTCATGATTTCAGTGCATAAACTCTTTTCCCATGTATACAACTCCAAAATGAACATACTAAAATGGGAGAAAATGTTTACACAATGGTCATTCAGAAGTTAAACACACTTCTTTGCAGTTGCATTGAAAACGTTACAAAGGCGCTGAAAAGCACTTTAAGGCAATAAAAAACTAAACATGCTATTACTGACTAGTAAGTCATGATTTCAGTGCATAAACTCTTTTCCCATGTATACAGTTCCAAAATGAACATACTAAAATGGGAGAAAATGTTTACACAATGGTCATTCAGAAGTTAAACACACTTCTTTGCAGTTGCATTGAAAACGTTACAGAGGCGCTGAAAAGCACTTTAAGGCAATAAAAAACTAAACATGCTATTACTGACTAGTAAGTCATGATTTCAGTGCATAAACTCTTTTCCCATGTATACAATTCCAAAATGAACATACTAAAATGGGAGAAAATGTTTACACAATGGTCATTCAGAAGTTAAACACACTTCTTTGCAGTTGCATTGAAAACGTTACAGAGGCGCTGAAAAGCACTTTAAGGCAATAAAAAACTAAACATGCTATTACTGACTAGTAAGTCATGATTTCAGTGCATAAACTCTTTTCCCATGTATACAACTCCAAAATGAACATACTAAAATGGGAGAAAATGTTTACACAATGGTCATTCAGAAGTTAAACACACTTCTTTGCAGTTGCATTGAAAACGTTACAGAGGCGCTGAAAAGCACTTTAAGGCAATAAAAAACTAAACATGCTATTACTGACTAGTAAGTCATGATTTCAGTGCATAAACTCTTTTCCCATGTATACAACTCCAAAATGAACATACTAAAATGGGAGAAAATGTTTACACAATGGTCATTCAGAAGTTAAACACACTTCTTTGCAGTTGCATTGAAAACGTTACAAAGGCGCTGAAAAGCACTTTAAGGCAATAAAAAACTAAACATGCTATTACTGACTAGTAAGTCATGATTTCAGTGCATAAACTCTTTTCCCATGTATACAGTTCCAAAATGAACATACTAAAATGGGAGAAAATGTTTACACAATGGTCATTCAGAAGTTAAACACACTTCTTTGCAGTTGCATTGAAAACGTTACAGAGGCGCTGAAAAGCACTTTAAGGCAATAAAAAACTAAACATGCTATTACTGACTAGTAAGTCATGATTTCAGTGCATAAACTCTTTTCCCATGTATACAGTTCCAAAATGAACATACTAAAATGGGAGAAAATGTTTACACAATGGTCATTCAGAAGTTAAACACACTTCTTTGCAGTTGCATTGAAAACGTTACAGAGGCGCTGAAAAGCACTTTAAGGCAATAAAAAACTAAACATGCTATTACTGACTAGTAAGTCATGATTTCAGTGCATAAACTCTTTTCCCATGTATACAATTCCAAAATGAACATACTAAAATGGGAGAAAATGTTTACACAATGGTCATTCAGAAGTTAAACACACTTCTTTGCAGTTGCATTGAAAACGTTACAGAGGCGCTGAAAAGCACTTTAAGGCAATAAAAAACTAAACATGCTATTAATGACTAGTAAGTCATGATTTCAGTGCATAAACTCTTTTCCCATGTATACAATTCCAAAATGAACATACTAAAATGGGAGAAAATGTTTACACAATGGTCATTCAGAAGTTAAACACACTTCTTTGCAGTTGCATTGAAAACGTTACAGAGGCGCTGAAAAGCACTTTAAGGCAATAAAAAACTAAACATGCTATTACTGACTAGTAAGTCATGATTTCAGTGCATAAACTCTTTTCCCATGTATACAACTCCAAAATGAACATACTAAAATGGGAGAAAATGTTTACACAATGGTCATTCAGAAGTTAAACACACTTCTTTGCAGTTGCATTGAAAACGTTACAGAGGCGCTGAAAAGCACTTTAAGGCAATAAAAAACTAAACATGCTATTACTGACTAGTAAGTCATGATTTCAGTGCATAAACTCTTTTCCCATGTATACAACTCCAAAATGAACATACTAAAATGGGAGAAAATGTTTACACAATGGTCATTCAGAAGTTAAACACACTTCTTTGCAGTTGCATTGAAAACGTTACAGAGGCGCTGAAAAGCACTTTAAGGCAATAAAAAACTAAACATGCTATTACTGACTAGTAAGTCATGATTTCAGTGCATAAACTCTTTTCCCATGTATACAACTCCAAAATGAACATACTAAAATGGGAGAAAATGTTTACACAATGGTCATTCAGAAGTTAAACACACTTCTTTGCAGTTGCATTGAAAACGTTACAGAGGCGCTGAAAAGCACTTTAAGGCAATAAAAAACTAAACATGCTATTACTGACTAGTAAGTCATGATTTCAGTGCATAAACTCTTTTCCCATGTATACAACTCCAAAATGAACATACTAAAATGGGAGAAAATGTTTACACAATGGTCATTCAGAAGTTAAACACACTTCTTTGCAGTTGCATTGAAAACGTTACAGAGGCGCTGAAAAGCACTTTAAGGCAAAGCGCTGAAAAGCACTTTAAGGCAATAAAAAACTAAACATGCTATTACTGACTAGTAAGTCATGATTTCAGTGCATAAACTCTTTTCCCATGTATACAATTCCAAAATGAACATACTAAAATGGGAGAAAATGTTTACACAATGGTCATTCAGAAGTTAAACACACTTCTTTGCAGTTGCATTGAAAACGTTACAGAGGCGCTGAAAAGCACTTTAAGGCAATAAAAAACTAAACATGCTATTAATGACTAGTAAGTCATGATTTCAGTGCATAAACTCTTTTCCCATGTATACAACTCCAAAATGAACATACTAAAATGGGAGAAAATGTTTACACAATGGTCATTCAGAAGTTAAACACACTTCTTTGCAGTTGCATTGAAAACGTTACAGAGGCGCTGAAAAGCACTTTAAGGCAATAAAAAACTAAACATGCTATTACTGACTAGTAAGTCATGATTTCAGTGCATAAACTCTTTTCCCATGTATACAATTCCAAAATGAACATACTAAAATGGGAGAAAATGTTTACACAATGGTCATTCAGAAGTTAAACACACTTCTTTGCAGTTGCATTGAAAACGTTACAGAGGCGCTGAAAAGCACTTTAAGGCAAAGCGCTGAAAAGCACTTTAAGGCAATAAAAAACTAAACATGCTATTACTGACTAGTAAGTCATGATTTCAGTGCATAAACTCTTTTCCCATGTATACAATTCCAAAATGAACATACTAAAATGGGAGAAAATGTTTACACAATGGTCATTCAGAAGTTAAACACACTTCTTTGCAGTTGCATTGAAAACGTTACAGAGACGCTGAAAAGCACTTTAAGGCAATAAAAAACTAAACATGCTATTACTGACTAGTAAGTCATGATTTCAGTGCATAAACTCTTTTCCCATGTATACAATTCCAAAATGAACATACTAAAATGGGAGAAAATGTTTACACAATGGTCATTCAGAAGTTAAACACACTTCTTTGCAGTTGCATTGAAAACGTTACAGAGGCGCTGAAAAGCACTTTAAGGCAATAAAAAACTAAACATGCTATTACTGACTAGTAAGTCATGATTTCAGTGCATAAACTCTTTTCCCATGTATACAACTCCAAAATGAACATACTAAAATGGGAGAAAATGTTTACACAATGGTCATTCAGAAGTTAAACACACTTCTTTGCAGTTGCATTGAAAACGTTACAGAGGCGCTGAAAAGCACTTTAAGGCAATAAAAAACTAAACATGCTATTACTGACTAGTAAGTCATGATTTCAGTGCATAAACTCTTTTCCCATGTATACAGTTCCAAAATGAACATACTAAAATGGGAGAAAATGTTTACACAATGGTCATTCAGAAGTTAAACACACTTCTTTGCAGTTGCATTGAAAACGTTACAGAGGCGCTGAAAAGCACTTTAAGGCAATAAAAAACTAAACATGCTATTACTGACTAGTAAGTCATGATTTCAGTGCATAAACTCTTTTCCCATGTATACAGTTCCAAAATGAACATACTAAAATGGGAGAAAATGTTTACACAATGGTCATTCAGAAGTTAAACACACTTCTTTGCAGTTGCATTGAAAACGTTACAGAGGCGCTGAAAAGCACTTTAAGGCAATAAAAAACTAAACATGCTATTACTGACTAGTAAGTCATGATTTCAGTGCATAAACTCTTTTCCCATGTATACAATTCCAAAATGAACATACTAAAATGGGAGAAAATGTTTACACAATGGTCATTCAGAAGTTAAACACACTTCTTTGCAGTTGCATTGAAAACGTTACAGAGGCGCTGAAAAGCACTTTAAGGCAATAAAAAACTAAACATGCTATTAATGACTAGTAAGTCATGATTTCAGTGCATAAACTCTTTTCCCATGTATACAATTCCAAAATGAACATACTAAAATGGGAGAAAATGTTTACACAATGGTCATTCAGAAGTTAAACACACTTCTTTGCAGTTGCATTGAAAACGTTACAGAGGCGCTGAAAAGCACTTTAAGGCAATAAAAAACTAAACATGCTATTACTGACTAGTAAGTCATGATTTCAGTGCATAAACTCTTTTCCCATGTATACAACTCCAAAATGAACATACTAAAATGGGAGAAAATGTTTACACAATGGTCATTCAGAAGTTAAACACACTTCTTTGCAGTTGCATTGAAAACGTTACAGAGGCGCTGAAAAGCACTTTAAGGCAATAAAAAACTAAACATGCTATTACTGACTAGTAAGTCATGATTTCAGTGCATAAACTCTTTTCCCATGTATACAACTCCAAAATGAACATACTAAAATGGGAGAAAATGTTTACACAATGGTCATTCAGAAGTTAAACACACTTCTTTGCAGTTGCATTGAAAACGTTACAGAGGCGCTGAAAAGCACTTTAAGGCAATAAAAAACTAAACATGCTATTACTGACTAGTAAGTCATGATTTCAGTGCATAAACTCTTTTCCCATGTATACAACTCCAAAATGAACATACTAAAATGGGAGAAAATGTTTACACAATGGTCATTCAGAAGTTAAACACACTTCTTTGCAGTTGCATTGAAAACGTTACAGAGGCGCTGAAAAGCACTTTAAGGCAATAAAAAACTAAACATGCTATTACTGACTAGTAAGTCATGATTTCAGTGCATAAACTCTTTTCCCATGTATACAACTCCAAAATGAACATACTAAAATGGGAGAAAATGTTTACACAATGGTCATTCAGAAGTTAAACACACTTCTTTGCAGTTGCATTGAAAACGTTACAGAGGCGCTGAAAAGCACTTTAAGGCAAAGCGCTGAAAAGCACTTTAAGGCAATAAAAAACTAAACATGCTATTACTGACTAGTAAGTCATGATTTCAGTGCATAAACTCTTTTCCCATGTATACAATTCCAAAATGAACATACTAAAATGGGAGAAAATGTTTACACAATGGTCATTCAGAAGTTAAACACACTTCTTTGCAGTTGCATTGAAAACGTTACAGAGGCGCTGAAAAGCACTTTAAGGCAATAAAAAACTAAACATGCTATTAATGACTAGTAAGTCATGATTTCAGTGCATAAACTCTTTTCCCATGTATACAATTCCAAAATGAACATACTAAAATGGGAGAAAATGTTTACACAATGGTCATTCAGAAGTTAAACACACTTCTTTGCAGTTGCATTGAAAACGTTACAGAGGCGCTGAAAAGCACTTTAAGGCAATAAAAAACTAAACATGCTATTACTGACTAGTAAGTCATGATTTCAGTGCATAAACTCTTTTCCCATGTATACAACTCCAAAATGAACATACTAAAATGGGAGAAAATGTTTACACAATGGTCATTCAGAAGTTAAACACACTTCTTTGCAGTTGCATTGAAAACGTTACAGAGGAGCTGAAAAGCACTTTAAGGCAATAAAAAACTAAACATGCTATTACTGACTAGTAAGTCATGATTTCAGTGCATAAACTCTTTTCCCATGTATACAACTCCAAAATGAACATACTAAAATGGGAGAAAATGTTTACACAATGGTCATTCAGAAGTTAAACACACTTCTTTGCAGTTGCATTGAAAACGTTACAGAGACGCTGAAAAGCACTTTAAGGCAAAGCGCTGAAAAGCACTTTAAGGCAATAAGAAACTAAACATGCTATTACTGACTAGTAAGTCATGATTTCAGTGCATAAACTCTTTTCCCATGTATACAATTCCAAAATGAACATACTAAAATGGGAGAAAATGTTTACACAATGGTCATTCAGAAGTTAAACACACTTCTTTGCAGTTGCATTGAAAACGTTACAGAGGCGCTGAAAAGCACTTTAAGGCAATAAAAAACTAAACATGCTATTAATGACTAGTAAGTCATGATTTCAGTGCATAAACTCTTTTCCCATGTATACAACTCCAAAATGAACATACTAAAATTGGAGAAAATGTTTACACAATGGTCATTCAGAAGTTAAACACACTTCTTTGCAGTTGCATTGAAAACGTTACAGAGGCGCTGAAAAGCACTTTAAGGCAATAAAAAACTAAACATGCTATTACTGACTAGTAAGTCATGATTTCAGTGCATAAACTCTTTTCCCATGTATACAACTCCAAAATGAACATACTAAAATGGGAGAAAATGTTTACACAATGGTCATTCAGAAGTTAAACACACTTCTTTGCAGTTGCATTGAAAACGTTACAGAGGCGCTGAAAAGCACTTTAAGGCAATAAAAAACTAAACATGCTATTACTGACTAGTAAGTCATGATTTCAGTGCATAAACTCTTTTCCCATGTATACAATTCCAAAATGAACATACTAAAATGGGAGAAAATGTTTACACAATGGTCATTCAGAAGTTAAACACACTTCTTTGCAGTTGCATTGAAAACGTTACAGAGACGCTGAAAAGCACTTTAAGGCAAAGCGCTGAAAAGCACTTTAAGGCAATAAGAAACTAAACATGCTATTACTGACTAGTAAGTCATGATTTCAGTGCATAAACTCTTTTCCCATGTATACAATTCCAAAATGAACATACTAAAATGGGAGAAAATGTTTACACAATGGTCATTCAGAAGTTAAACACACTTCTTTGCAGTTGCATTGAAAACGTTACAGAGGCGCTGAAAAGCACTTTAAGGCAATAAAAAACTAAACATGCTATTAATGACTAGTAAGTCATGATTTCAGTGCATAAACTCTTTTCCCATGTATACAACTCCAAAATGAACATACTAAAATGGGAGAAAATGTTTACACAATGGTCATTCAGAAGTTAAACACACTTCTTTGCAGTTGCATTGAAAACGTTACAGAGGCGCTGAAAAGCACTTTAAGGCAATAAAAAACTAAACATGCTATTACTGACTAGTAAGTCATGATTTCAGTGCATAAACTCTTTTCCCATGTATACAATTCCAAAATGAACATACTAAAATGGGAGAAAATGTTTACACAATGGTCATTCAGAAGTTAAACACACTTCTTTGCAGTTGCATTGAAAACGTTACAGAGGCGCTGAAAAGCACTTTAAGGCAATAAAAAACTAAACATGCTATTAATGACTAGTAAGTCATGATTTCAGTGCATAAACTCTTTTCCCATGTATACAACTCCAAAATGAACATACTAAAATGGGAGAAAATGTTTACACAATGGTCATTCAGAAGTTAAACACACTTCTTTGCAGTTGCATTGAAAACGTTACAGAGGCGCTGAAAAGCACTTTAAGGCAATAAAAAACTAAACATGCTATTACTGACTAGTAAGTCATGATTTCAGTGCATAAACTCTTTTCCCATGTATACAACTCCAAAATGAACATACTAAAATGGGAGAAAATGTTTACACAATGGTCATTCAGAAGTTAAACACACTTCTTTGCAGTTGCATTGAAAACGTTACAGAGGAGCTGAAAAGCACTTTAAGGCAATAAAAAACTAAACATGCTATTACTGACTAGTAAGTCATGATTTCAGTGCATAAACTCTTTTCCCATGTATACAACTCCAAAATGAACATACTAAAATGGGAGAAAATGTTTACACAATGGTCATTCAGAAGTTAAACACACTTCTTTGCAGTTGCATTGAAAACGTTACAGAGACGCTGAAAAGCACTTTAAGGCAAAGCGCTGAAAAGCACTTTAAGGCAATAAGAAACTAAACATGCTATTACTGACTAGTAAGTCATGATTTCAGTGCATAAACTCTTTTCCCATGTATACAATTCCAAAATGAACATACTAAAATGGGAGAAAATGTTTACACAATGGTCATTCAGAAGTTAAACACACTTCTTTGCAGTTGCATTGAAAACGTTACAGAGGCGCTGAAAAGCACTTTAAGGCAATAAAAAACTAAACATGCTATTAATGACTAGTAAGTCATGATTTCAGTGCATAAACTCTTTTCCCATGTATACAACTCCAAAATGAACATACTAAAATTGGAGAAAATGTTTACACAATGGTCATTCAGAAGTTAAACACACTTCTTTGCAGTTGCATTGAAAACGTTACAGAGGCGCTGAAAAGCACTTTAAGGCAATAAAAAACTAAACATGCTATTACTGACTAGTAAGTCATGATTTCAGTGCATAAACTCTTTTCCCATGTATACAACTCCAAAATGAACATACTAAAATGGGAGAAAATGTTTACACAATGGTCATTCAGAAGTTAAACACACTTCTTTGCAGTTGCATTGAAAACGTTACAGAGGCGCTGAAAAGCACTTTAAGGCAATAAAAAACTAAACATGCTATTACTGACTAGTAAGTCATGATTTCAGTGCATAAACTCTTTTCCCATGTATACAATTCCAAAATGAACATACTAAAATGGGAGAAAATGTTTACACAATGGTCATTCAGAAGTTAAACACACTTCTTTGCAGTTGCATTGAAAACGTTACAGAGGCGCTGAAAAGCACTTTAAGGCAATAAAAAACTAAACATGCTATTACTGACTAGTAAGTCATGATTTCAGTGCATAAACTCTTTTCCCATGTATACAACTCCAAAATGAACATACTAAAATGGGAGAAAATGTTTACACAATGGTCATTCAGAAGTTAAACACACTTCTTTGCAGTTGCATTGAAAACGTTACAGAGGCGCTGAAAAGCACTTTAAGGCAATAAAAAACTAAACATGCTATTACTGACTAGTAAGTCATGATTTCAGTGCATAAACTCTTTTCCCATGTATACAACTCCAAAATGAACATACTAAAATGGGAGAAAATGTTTACACAATGGTCATTCAGAAGTTAAACACACTTCTTTGCAGTTGCATTGAAAACGTTACAGAGGCGCTGAAAAGCACTTTAAGGCAATAAAAAACTAAACATGCTATTACTGACTAGTAAGTCATGATTTCAGTGCATAAACTCTTTTCCCATGTATACAACTCCAAAATGAACATACTAAAAT
This sequence comes from Neosalanx taihuensis, assembly GCA_030340665.1. Classification (NCBI taxonomy): domain Eukaryota; kingdom Metazoa; phylum Chordata; class Actinopteri; order Osmeriformes; family Salangidae; genus Neosalanx; species Neosalanx taihuensis. The sequence goes on from CM059307.1 coordinate 7,751,801, forward strand.
GGGAGAAAATGTTTACACAATGGTCATTCAGAAGTTAAACACACTTCTTTGCAGTTGCATTGAAAACGTTACAAAGGCGCTGAAAAGCACTTTAAGGCAATAAAAAACTAAACATGCTATTACTGACTAGTAAGTCATGATTTCAGTGCATAAACTCTTTTCCCATGTATACAACTCCAAAATGAACATACTAAAATGGGAGAAAATGTTTACACAATGGTCATTCAGAAGTTAAACACACTTCTTTGCAGTTGCATTGAAAACGTTACAAAGGCGCTGAAAAGCACTTTAAGGCAATAAAAAACTAAACATGCTATTACTGACTAGTAAGTCATGATTTCAGTGCATAAACTCTTTTCCCATGTATACAGTTCCAAAATGAACATACTAAAATGGGAGAAAATGTTTACACAATGGTCATTCAGAAGTTAAACACACTTCTTTGCAGTTGCATTGAAAACGTTACAGAGGCGCTGAAAAGCACTTTAAGGCAATAAAAAACTAAACATGCTATTACTGACTAGTAAGTCATGATTTCAGTGCATAAACTCTTTTCCCATGTATACAGTTCCAAAATGAACATACTAAAATGGGAGAAAATGTTTACACAATGGTCATTCAGAAGTTAAACACACTTCTTTGCAGTTGCATTGAAAACGTTACAAAGGCGCTGAAAAGCACTTTAAGGCAATAAAAAACTAAACATGCTATTACTGACTAGTAAGTCATGATTTCAGTGCATAAACTCTTTTCCCATGTATACAACTCCAAAATGAACATACTAAAATGGGAGAAAATGTTTACACAATGGTCATTCAGAAGTTAAACACACTTCTTTGCAGTTGCATTGAAAACGTTACAAAGGCGCTGAAAAGCACTTTAAGGCAATAAAAAACTAAACATGCTATTACTGACTAGTAAGTCATGATTTCAGTGCATAAACTCTTTTCCCATGTATACAGTTCCAAAATGAACATACTAAAATGGGAGAAAATGTTTACACAATGGTCATTCAGAAGTTAAACACACTTCTTTGCAGTTGCATTGAAAACGTTACAGAGGCGCTGAAAAGCACTTTAAGGCAATAAAAAACTAAACATGCTATTACTGACTAGTAAGTCATGATTTCAGTGCATAAACTCTTTTCCCATGTATACAGTTCCAAAATGAACATACTAAAATGGGAGAAAATGTTTACACAATGGTCATTCAGAAGTTAAACACACTTCTTTGCAGTTGCATTGAAAACGTTACAGAGGCGCTGAAAAGCACTTTAAGGCAATAAAAAACTAAACATGCTATTACTGACTAGTAAGTCATGATTTCAGTGCATAAACTCTTTTCCCATGTATACAATTCCAAAATGAACATACTAAAATGGGAGAAAATGTTTACACAATGGTCATTCAGAAGTTAAACACACTTCTTTGCAGTTGCATTGAAAACGTTACAGAGGCGCTGAAAAGCACTTTAAGGCAATAAAAAACTAAACATGCTATTAATGACTAGTAAGTCATGATTTCAGTGCATAAACTCTTTTCCCATGTATACAATTCCAAAATGAACATACTAAAATGGGAGAAAATGTTTACACAATGGTCATTCAGAAGTTAAACACACTTCTTTGCAGTTGCATTGAAAACGTTACAGAGGCGCTGAAAAGCACTTTAAGGCAATAAAAAACTAAACATGCTATTACTGACTAGTAAGTCATGATTTCAGTGCATAAACTCTTTTCCCATGTATACAACTCCAAAATGAACATACTAAAATGGGAGAAAATGTTTACACAATGGTCATTCAGAAGTTAAACACACTTCTTTGCAGTTGCATTGAAAACGTTACAGAGGCGCTGAAAAGCACTTTAAGGCAATAAAAAACTAAACATGCTATTACTGACTAGTAAGTCATGATTTCAGTGCATAAACTCTTTTCCCATGTATACAACTCCAAAATGAACATACTAAAATGGGAGAAAATGTTTACACAATGGTCATTCAGAAGTTAAACACACTTCTTTGCAGTTGCATTGAAAACGTTACAGAGGCGCTGAAAAGCACTTTAAGGCAATAAAAAACTAAACATGCTATTACTGACTAGTAAGTCATGATTTCAGTGCATAAACTCTTTTCCCATGTATACAACTCCAAAATGAACATACTAAAATGGGAGAAAATGTTTACACAATGGTCATTCAGAAGTTAAACACACTTCTTTGCAGTTGCATTGAAAACGTTACAGAGGCGCTGAAAAGCACTTTAAGGCAATAAAAAACTAAACATGCTATTACTGACTAGTAAGTCATGATTTCAGTGCATAAACTCTTTTCCCATGTATACAACTCCAAAATGAACATACTAAAATGGGAGAAAATGTTTACACAATGGTCATTCAGAAGTTAAACACACTTCTTTGCAGTTGCATTGAAAACGTTACAGAGGCGCTGAAAAGCACTTTAAGGCAAAGCGCTGAAAAGCACTTTAAGGCAATAAAAAACTAAACATGCTATTACTGACTAGTAAGTCATGATTTCAGTGCATAAACTCTTTTCCCATGTATACAATTCCAAAATGAACATACTAAAATGGGAGAAAATGTTTACACAATGGTCATTCAGAAGTTAAACACACTTCTTTGCAGTTGCATTGAAAACGTTACAGAGGCGCTGAAAAGCACTTTAAGGCAATAAAAAACTAAACATGCTATTAATGACTAGTAAGTCATGATTTCAGTGCATAAACTCTTTTCCCATGTATACAATTCCAAAATGAACATACTAAAATGGGAGAAAATGTTTACACAATGGTCATTCAGAAGTTAAACACACTTCTTTGCAGTTGCATTGAAAACGTTACAGAGGCGCTGAAAAGCACTTTAAGGCAATAAAAAACTAAACATGCTATTACTGACTAGTAAGTCATGATTTCAGTGCATAAACTCTTTTCCCATGTATACAACTCCAAAATGAACATACTAAAATGGGAGAAAATGTTTACACAATGGTCATTCAGAAGTTAAACACACTTCTTTGCAGTTGCATTGAAAACGTTACAGAGGAGCTGAAAAGCACTTTAAGGCAATAAAAAACTAAACATGCTATTACTGACTAGTAAGTCATGATTTCAGTGCATAAACTCTTTTCCCATGTATACAACTCCAAAATGAACATACTAAAATGGGAGAAAATGTTTACACAATGGTCATTCAGAAGTTAAACACACTTCTTTGCAGTTGCATTGAAAACGTTACAGAGACGCTGAAAAGCACTTTAAGGCAAAGCGCTGAAAAGCACTTTAAGGCAATAAGAAACTAAACATGCTATTACTGACTAGTAAGTCATGATTTCAGTGCATAAACTCTTTTCCCATGTATACAATTCCAAAATGAACATACTAAAATGGGAGAAAATGTTTACACAATGGTCATTCAGAAGTTAAACACACTTCTTTGCAGTTGCATTGAAAACGTTACAGAGGCGCTGAAAAGCACTTTAAGGCAATAAAAAACTAAACATGCTATTAATGACTAGTAAGTCATGATTTCAGTGCATAAACTCTTTTCCCATGTATACAACTCCAAAATGAACATACTAAAATTGGAGAAAATGTTTACACAATGGTCATTCAGAAGTTAAACACACTTCTTTGCAGTTGCATTGAAAACGTTACAGAGGCGCTGAAAAGCACTTTAAGGCAATAAAAAACTAAACATGCTATTACTGACTAGTAAGTCATGATTTCAGTGCATAAACTCTTTTCCCATGTATACAACTCCAAAATGAACATACTAAAATGGGAGAAAATGTTTACACAATGGTCATTCAGAAGTTAAACACACTTCTTTGCAGTTGCATTGAAAACGTTACAGAGGCGCTGAAAAGCACTTTAAGGCAATAAAAAACTAAACATGCTATTACTGACTAGTAAGTCATGATTTCAGTGCATAAACTCTTTTCCCATGTATACAATTCCAAAATGAACATACTAAAATGGGAGAAAATGTTTACACAATGGTCATTCAGAAGTTAAACACACTTCTTTGCAGTTGCATTGAAAACGTTACAGAGACGCTGAAAAGCACTTTAAGGCAAAGCGCTGAAAAGCACTTTAAGGCAATAAGAAACTAAACATGCTATTACTGACTAGTAAGTCATGATTTCAGTGCATAAACTCTTTTCCCATGTATACAATTCCAAAATGAACATACTAAAATGGGAGAAAATGTTTACACAATGGTCATTCAGAAGTTAAACACACTTCTTTGCAGTTGCATTGAAAACGTTACAGAGGCGCTGAAAAGCACTTTAAGGCAATAAAAAACTAAACATGCTATTAATGACTAGTAAGTCATGATTTCAGTGCATAAACTCTTTTCCCATGTATACAACTCCAAAATGAACATACTAAAATTGGAGAAAATGTTTACACAATGGTCATTCAGAAGTTAAACACACTTCTTTGCAGTTGCATTGAAAACGTTACAGAGGCGCTGAAAAGCACTTTAAGGCAATAAAAAACTAAACATGCTATTACTGACTAGTAAGTCATGATTTCAGTGCATAAACTCTTTTCCCATGTATACAACTCCAAAATGAACATACTAAAATGGGAGAAAATGTTTACACAATGGTCATTCAGAAGTTAAACACACTTCTTTGCAGTTGCATTGAAAACGTTACAGAGGCGCTGAAAAGCACTTTAAGGCAATAAAAAACTAAACATGCTATTACTGACTAGTAAGTCATGATTTCAGTGCATAAACTCTTTTCCCATGTATACAATTCCAAAATGAACATACTAAAATGGGAGAAAATGTTTACACAATGGTCATTCAGAAGTTAAACACACTTCTTTGCAGTTGCATTGAAAACGTTACAGAGGCGCTGAAAAGCACTTTAAGGCAATAAAAAACTAAACATGCTATTACTGACTAGTAAGTCATGATTTCAGTGCATAAACTCTTTTCCCATGTATACAACTCCAAAATGAACATACTAAAATGGGAGAAAATGTTTACACAATGGTCATTCAGAAGTTAAACACACTTCTTTGCAGTTGCATTGAAAACGTTACAGAGGCGCTGAAAAGCACTTTAAGGCAATAAAAAACTAAACATGCTATTACTGACTAGTAAGTCATGATTTCAGTGCATAAACTCTTTTCCCATGTATACAATTCCAAAATGAACATACTAAAATGGGAGAAAATGTTTACACAATGGTCATTCAGAAGTTAAACACACTTCTTTGCAGTTGCATTGAAAACGTTACAGAGGCGCTGAAAAGCACTTTAAGGCAAAGCGCTGAAAAGCACTTTAAGGCAATAAAAAACTAAACATGCTATTACTGACTAGTAAGTCATGATTTCAGTGCATAAACTCTTTTCCCATGTATACAATTCCAAAATGAACATACTAAAATGGGAGAAAATGTTTACACAATGGTCATTCAGAAGTTAAACACAATTCTTTGCAGTTGCATTGAAAACGTTACAGAGGCGCTGAAAAGCACTTTAAGGCAAAGCGCTGAAAAGCACTTTAAGGCAATAAAAAACTAAACATGCTATTACTGACTAGTAAGTCATGATTTCAGTGCATAAACTCTTTTCCCATGTATACAATTCCAAAATGAACATACTAAAATGGGAGAAAATGTTTACACAATGGTCATTCAGAAGTTAAACACACTTCTTTGCAGTTGCATTGAAAACGTTACAGAGGCGCTGAAAAGCACTTTAAGGCAATAAAAAACTAAACATGCTATTACTGACTAGTAAGTCATGATTTCAGTGCATAAACTCTTTTCCCATGTATACAATTCCAAAATGAACATACTAAAATGGGAGAAAATGTTTACACAATGGTCATTCAGAAGTTAAACACACTTCTTTGCAGTTGCATTGAAAACGTTACAGAGGCGCTGAAAAGCACTTTAAGGCAATAAAAAACTAAACATGCTATTAATGACTAGTAAGTCATGATTTCAGTGCATAAACTCTTTTCCCATGTATACAACTCCAAAATGAACATACTAAAATGGGAGAAAATGTTTACACAATGGTCATTCAGAAGTTAAACACACTTCTTTGCAGTTGCATTGAAAACGTTACAGAGGCGCTGAAAAGCACTTTAAGGCAATAAAAAACTAAACATGCTATTACTGACTAGTAAGTCATGATTTCAGTGCATAAACTCTTTTCCCATGTATACAACTCCAAAATGAACATACTAAAATGGGAGAAAATGTTTACACAATGGTCATTCAGAAGTTAAACACACTTCTTTGCAGTTGCATTGAAAACGTTACAGAGGAGCTGAAAAGCACTTTAAGGCAATAAAAAACTAAACATGCTATTACTGACTAGTAAGTCATGATTTCAGTGCATAAACTCTTTTCCCATGTATACAACTCCAAAATGAACATACTAAAATGGGAGAAAATGTTTACACAATGGTCATTCAGAAGTTAAACACACTTCTTTGCAGTTGCATTGAAAACGTTACAGAGACGCTGAAAAGCACTTTAAGGCAAAGCGCTGAAAAGCACTTTAAGGCAATAAGAAACTAAACATGCTATTACTGACTAGTAAGTCATGATTTCAGTGCATAAACTCTTTTCCCATGTATACAATTCCAAAATGAACATACTAAAATGGGAGAAAATGTTTACACAATGGTCATTCAGAAGTTAAACACACTTCTTTGCAGTTGCATTGAAAACGTTACAGAGGCGCTGAAAAGCACTTTAAGGCAATAAAAAACTAAACATGCTATTAATGACTAGTAAGTCATGATTTCAGTGCATAAACTCTTTTCCCATGTATACAACTCCAAAATGAACATACTAAAATTGGAGAAAATGTTTACACAATGGTCATTCAGAAGTTAAACACACTTCTTTGCAGTTGCATTGAAAACGTTACAGAGGCGCTGAAAAGCACTTTAAGGCAATAAAAAACTAAACATGCTATTACTGACTAGTAAGTCATGATTTCAGTGCATAAACTCTTTTCCCATGTATACAACTCCAAAATGAACATACTAAAATGGGAGAAAATGTTTACACAATGGTCATTCAGAAGTTAAACACACTTCTTTGCAGTTGCATTGAAAACGTTACAGAGGCGCTGAAAAGCACTTTAAGGCAATAAAAAACTAAACATGCTATTACTGACTAGTAAGTCATGATTTCAGTGCATAAACTCTTTTCCCATGTATACAATTCCAAAATGAACATACTAAAATGGGAGAAAATGTTTACACAATGGTCATTCAGAAGTTAAACACACTTCTTTGCAGTTGCATTGAAAACGTTACAGAGGCGCTGAAAAGCACTTTAAGGCAATAAAAAACTAAACATGCTATTACTGACTAGTAAGTCATGATTTCAGTGCATAAACTCTTTTCCCATGTATACAACTCCAAAATGAACATACTAAAATGGGAGAAAATGTTTACACAATGGTCATTCAGAAGTTAAACACACTTCTTTGCAGTTGCATTGAAAACGTTACAGAGGCGCTGAAAAGCACTTTAAGGCAATAAAAAACTAAACATGCTATTACTGACTAGTAAGTCATGATTTCAGTGCATAAACTCTTTTCCCATGTATACAATTCCAAAATGAACATACTAAAATGGGAGAAAATGTTTACACAATGGTCATTCAGAAGTTAAACACACTTCTTTGCAGTTGCATTGAAAACGTTACAGAGGCGCTGAAAAGCACTTTAAGGCAATAAAAAACTAAACATGCTATTAATGACTAGTAAGTCATGATTTCAGTGCATAAACTCTTTTCCCATGTATACAATTCCAAAATGAACATACTAAAATGGGAGAAAATGTTTACACAATGGTCATTCAGAAGTTAAACACACTTCTTTGCAGTTGCATTGAAAACGTTACAGAGGCGCTGAAAAGCACTTTAAGGCAATAAAAAACTAAACATGCTATTACTGACTAGTAAGTCATGATTTCAGTGCATAAACTCTTTTCCCATGTATACAACTCCAAAATGAACATACTAAAATGGGAGAAAATGTTTACACAATGGTCATTCAGAAGTTAAACACACTTCTTTGCAGTTGCATTGAAAACGTTACAGAGGCGCTGAAAAGCACTTTAAGGCAATAAAAAACTAAACATGCTATTACTGACTAGTAAGTCATGATTTCAGTGCATAAACTCTTTTCCCATGTATACAACTCCAAAATGAACATACTAAAATGGGAGAAAATGTTTACACAATGGTCATTCAGAAGTTAAACACACTTCTTTGCAGTTGCATTGAAAACGTTACAGAGGCGCTGAAAAGCACTTTAAGGCAATAAAAAACTAAACATGCTATTACTGACTAGTAAGTCATGATTTCAGTGCATAAACTCTTTTCCCATGTATACAACTCCAAAATGAACATACTAAAATGGGAGAAAATGTTTACACAATGGTCATTCAGAAGTTAAACACACTTCTTTGCAGTTGCATTGAAAACGTTACAGAGGCGCTGAAAAGCACTTTAAGGCAAAGCGCTGAAAAGCACTTTAAGGCAATAAAAAACTAAACATGCTATTACTGACTAGTAAGTCATGATTTCAGTGCATAAACTCTTTTCCCATGTATACAATTCCAAAATGAACATACTAAAATGGGAGAAAATGTTTACACAATGGTCATTCAGAAGTTAAACACACTTCTTTGCAGTTGCATTGAAAACGTTACAGAGGCGCTGAAAAGCACTTTAAGGCAATAAAAAACTAAACATGCTATTAATGACTAGTAAGTCATGATTTCAGTGCATAAACTCTTTTCCCATGTATACAATTCCAAAATGAACATACTAAAATGGGAGAAAATGTTTACACAATGGTCATTCAGAAGTTAAACACACTTCTTTGCAGTTGCATTGAAAACGTTACAGAGGCGCTGAAAAGCACTTTAAGGCAATAAAAAACTAAACATGCTATTACTGACTAGTAAGTCATGATTTCAGTGCATAAACTCTTTTCCCATGTATACAACTCCAAAATGAACATACTAAAATGGGAGAAAATGTTTACACAATGGTCATTCAGAAGTTAAACACACTTCTTTGCAGTTGCATTGAAAACGTTACAGAGGAGCTGAAAGGCACTTTAAGGCAATAAAAAACTAAACATGCTATTACTGACTAGTAAGTCATGATTTCAGTGCATAAACTCTTTTCCCATGTATACAACTCCAAAATGAACATACTAAAATGGGAGAAAATGTTTACACAATGGTCATTCAGAAGTTAAACACACTTCTTTGCAGTTGCATTGAAAACGTTACAGAGACGCTGAAAAGCACTTTAAGGCAAAGCGCTGAAAAGCACTTTAAGGCAATAAGAAACTAAACATGCTATTACTGACTAGTAAGTCATGATTTCAGTGCATAAACTCTTTTCCCATGTATACAATTCCAAAATGAACATACTAAAATGGGAGAAAATGTTTACACAATGGTCATTCAGAAGTTAAACACACTTCTTTGCAGTTGCATTGAAAACGTTACAGAGGCGCTGAAAAGCACTTTAAGGCAATAAAAAACTAAACATGCTATTAATGACTAGTAAGTCATGATTTCAGTGCATAAACTCTTTTCCCATGTATACAACTCCAAAATGAACATACTAAAATTGGAGAAAATGTTTACACAATGGTCATTCAGAAGTTAAACACACTTCTTTGCAGTTGCATTGAAAACGTTACAGAGGCGCTGAAAAGCACTTTAAGGCAATAAAAAACTAAACATGCTATTACTGACTAGTAAGTCATGATTTCAGTGCATAAACTCTTTTCCCATGTATACAACTCCAAAATGAACATACTAAAATGGGAGAAAATGTTTACACAATGGTCATTCAGAAGTTAAACACACTTCTTTGCAGTTGCATTGAAAACGTTACAGAGGCGCTGAAAAGCACTTTAAGGCAATAAAAAACTAAACATGCTATTACTGACTAGTAAGTCATGATTTCAGTGCATAAACTCTTTTCCCATGTATACAATTCCAAAATGAACATACTAAAATGGGAGGAAATTTTTACACAATGGTCATTCAGAAGTTAAACACACTTCTTTGCAGTTGCATTGAAAACGTTACAGAGGCGCTGAAAAGCACTTTAAGGCAATAAAAAACTAAACATGCTATTACTGACTAGTAAGTCATGATTTCAGTGCATAAACTCTTTTCCCATGTATACAACTCCAAAATGAACATACTAAAATGGGAGAAAATGTTTACACAATGGTCATTCAGAAGTTAAACACACTTCTTTGCAGTTGCATTGAAAACGTTACAGAGGCGCTGAAAAGCACTTTAAGGCAATAAAAAACTAAACATGCTATTACTGACTAGTAAGTCATGATTTCAGTGCATAAACTCTTTTCCCATGTATACAATTCCAAAATGAACATACTAAAATGGGAGAAAATAATTACACAATGGTCATTCAGAAGTTAAACACACTTCTTTGCAGTTGCATTGAAAACGTTACAGAGGCGCTGAAAAGCACTTTAAGGCAATAAAAAACTAAACATGCTATTAATGACTAGTAAGTCATGATTTCAGTGCATAAACTCTTTTCCCATGTATACAATTCCAAAATGAACATACTAAAATGGGAGAAAATGTTTACACAATGGTCATTCAGAAGTTAAACACACTTCTTTGCAGTTGCATTGAAAACGTTACAGAGGCGCTGAAAAGCACTTTAAGGCAATAAAAAACTAAACATGCTATTACTGACTAGTAAGTCATGATTTCAGTGCATAAACTCTTTTCCCATGTATACAACTCCAAAATGAACATACTAAAATGGGAGAAAATGTTTACACAATGGTCATTCAGAAGTTAAACACACTTCTTTGCAGTTGCATTGAAAACGTTACAGAGGCGCTGAAAAGCACTTTAAGGCAATAAAAAACTAAACATGCTATTACTGACTAGTAAGTCATGATTTCAGTGCATAAACTCTTTTCCCATGTATACAATTCCAAAATGAACATACTAAAATGGGAGAAAATGTTTACACAATGGTCATTCAGAAGTTAAACACACTTCTTTGCAGTTGCATTGAAAACGTTACAGAGGCGCTGAAAAGCACTTTAAGGCAATAAAAAACTAAACATGCTATTAATGACTAGTAAGTCATGATTTCAGTGCATAAACTCTTTTCCCATGTATACAATTCCAAAATGAACATACTAAAATGGGAGAAAATGTTTACACAATGGTCATTCAGAAGTTAAACACACTTCTTTGCAGTTGCATTGAAAACGTTACAGAGGCGCTGAAAAGCACTTTAAGGCAATAAAAAACTAAACATGCTATTACTGACTAGTAAGTCATGATTTCAGTGCATAAACTCTTTTCCCATGTATACAACTCCAAAATGAACATACTAAAATGGGAGAAAATGTTTACACAATGGTCATTCAGAAGTTAAACACACTTCTTTGCAGTTGCATTGAAAACGTTACAGAGGCGCTGAAAAGCACTTTAAGGCAATAAAAAACTAAACATGCTATTACTGACTAGTAAGTCATGATTTCAGTGCATAAACTCTTTTCCCATGTATACAATTCCAAAATGAACATACTAAAATGGGAGAAAATGTTTACACAATGGTCATTCAGAAGTTAAACACACTTCTTTGCAGTTGCATTGAAAACGTTACAGAGGCGCTGAAAAGCACTTTAAGGCAATAAAAAACTAAACATGCTATTACTGACTAGTAAGTCATGATTTCAGTGCATAAACTCTTTTCCCATGTATACAATTCCAAAATGAACATACTAAAATGGGAGAAAATGTTTACACAATGGTCATTCAGAAGTTAAACACACTTCTTTGCAGTTGCATTGAAAACGTTACAGAGGCGCTGAAAAGCACTTTAAGGCAATAAAAAACTAAACATGCTATTACTGACTAGTAAGTCATGATTTCAGTGCATAAACTCTTTTCCCATGTATACAACTCCAAAATGAACATACTAAAATGGGAGAAAATGTTTACACAATGGTCATTCAGAAGTTAAACACACTTCTTTGCAGTTGCATTGAAAACGTTACAAAGGCGCTGAAAAGCACTTTAAGGCAATAAAAAACTAAACATGCTATTACTGACTAGTAAGTCATGATTTCAGTGCATAAACTCTTTTCCCATGTATACAACTCCAAAATGAACATACTAAAATGGGAGAAAATGTTTACACAATGGTCATTCAGAAGTTAAACACACTTCTTTGCAGTTGCATTGAAAACGTTACAAAGGCGCTGAAAAGCACTTTAAGGCAATAAAAAACTAAACATGCTATTACTGACTAGTAAGTCATGATTTCAGTGCATAAACTCTTTTCCCATGTATACAGTTCCAAAATGAACATACTAAAATGGGAGAAAATGTTTACACAATGGTCATTCAGAAGTTAAACACACTTCTTTGCAGTTGCATTGAAAACGTTACAGAGGCGCTGAAAAGCACTTTAAGGCAATAAAAAACTAAACATGCTATTACTGACTAGTAAGTCATGATTTCAGTGCATAAACTCTTTTCCCATGTATACAACTCCAAAATGAACATACTAAAATGGGAGAAATTGTTTACACAATGGTCATTCAGAAGTTAAACACACTTCTTTGCAGTTGCATTGAAAACGTTACAAAGGCGCTGAAAAGCACTTTAAGGCAATAAAAAACTAAACATGCTATTAATGACTAGTAAGTCATGATTTCAGTGCATAAACTCTTTTCCCATGTATACAACTCCAAAATGAACATACTAAAATGGGAGAAAATGTTTACACAATGGTCATTCAGAAGTTAAACACACTTCTTTGCAGTTGCATTGAAAACGTTACAGAGGCGCTGAAAAGCACTTTAAGGCAATAAAAAACTAAACATGCTATTACTGACTAGTAAGTCATGATTTCAGTGCATAAACTCTTTTCCCATGTATACAGTTCCAAAATGAACATACTAAAATGGGAGAAAATGTTTACACAATGGTCATTCAGAAGTTAAACACACTTCTTTGCAGTTGCATTGAAAACGTTACAGAGGCGCTGAAAAGCACTTTAAGGCAATAAAAAACTAAACATGCTATTACTGACTAGTAAGTCATGATTTCAGTGCATAAACTCTTTTCCCATGTATACAACTCCAAAATGAACATACTAAAATGGGAGAAATTGTTTACACAATGGTCATTCAGAAGTTAAACACACTTCTTTGCAGTTGCATTGAAAACGTTACAAAGGCGCTGAAAAGCACTTTAAGGCAATAAAAAACTAAACATGCTATTAATGACTAGTAAGTCATGATTTCAGTGCATAAACTCTTTTCCCATGTATACAACTCCAAAATGAACATACTAAAATGGGAGAAAATGTTTACACAATGGTCATTCAGAAGTTAAACACACTTCTTTGCAGTTGCATTGAAAACGTTACAGAGGCGCTGAAAAGCACTTTAAGGCAATAAAAAACTAAACATGCTATTACTGACTAGTAAGTCATGATTTCAGTGCATAAACTCTTTTCCCATGTATACAATTCCAAAAAGAACATACTAAAATGGGAGAAAATGTTTACACAATGGTCATTCAGAAGTTAAACACACTTCTTTGCAGTTACATTGAAAATGTTACAGAGGCGCTGAAAAGCACTTTAAGGCAATAAAAAACTAAACATGCTATTACTGACTAGTAAGTCATGATTTCAGTGCATAAACTCTTTTCCCATGTATACAACTCCAAAATGAACATACTAAAATGGGAGAAATTGTTTACACAATGGTCATTCAGAAGTTAAACACACTTCTTTGCAGTTGCATTGAAAACGTTACAGAGGCACTGAAAAGCACTTTAAGGCAATAAAAAACTAAACATGCTATTACTGACTAGTAAGTCATGATTTCAGTGCATAAACTCTTTTCCCATGTATACAACTCCAAAATGAACATACTAAAATGGGAGAAATTGTTTACACAATGGTCATTCAGAAGTTAAACACACTTCTTTGCAGTTGCATTGAAAACGTTACAAAGGCGCTGAAAAGCACTTTAAGGCAATAAAAAACTAAACATGCTATTAATGACTAGTAAGTCATGATTTCAGTGCATAAACTCTTTTCCCATGTATACAACTCCAAAATGAACATACTAAAATGGGAGAAAATGTTTACACAATGGTCATTCAGAAGTTAAACACACTTCTTTGCAGTTGCATTGAAAACGTTACAGAGGCGCTGAAAAGCACTTTAAGGCAATAAAAAACTAAACATGCTATTACTGACTAGTAAGTCATGATTTCAGTGCATAAACTCTTTTCCCATGTATACAATTCCAAAAAGAACATACTAAAATGGGAGAAAATGTTTACACAATGGTCATTCAGAAGTTAAACACACTTCTTTGCAGTTACATTGAAAATGTTACAGAGGCGCTGAAAAGCACTTTAAGGCAATAAAAAACTAAACATGCTATTACTGACTAGTAAGTCATGATTTCAGTGCATAAACTCTTTTCCCATGTATACAGTTCCAAAATGAACATACTAAAATGGGAGAAAATGTTTACACAATGGTCATTCAGAAGTTAAACACACTTCTTTGCAGTTGCATTGAAAACGTTACAGAGGCGCTGAAAAGCACTTTAAGGCAATAAAAAACTAAACATGCTATTACTGACTAGTAAGTCATGATTTCAGTGCATAAACTCTTTTCCCATGTATACAACTCCAAAATGAACATACTAAAATGGGAGAAATTGTTTACACAATGGTCATTCAGAAGTTAAACACACTTCTTTGCAGTTGCATTGAAAACGTTACAGAGGCACTGAAAAGCACTTTAAGGCAATAAAAAACTAAACATGCTATTACTGACTAGTAAGTCATGATTTCAGTGCATAAACTCTTTTCCCATGTATACAACTCCAAAATGAACATACTAAAATGGGAGAAATTGTTTACACAATGGTCATTCAGAAGTTAAACACACTTCTTTGCAGTTGCATTGAAAACGTTACAAAGGCGCTGAAAAGCACTTTAAGGCAATAAAAAACTAAACATGCTATTAATGACTAGTAAGTCATGATTTCAGTGCATAAACTCTTTTCCCATGTATACAACTCCAAAATGAACATACTAAAATGGGAGAAAATGTTTACACAATGGTCATTCAGAAGTTAAACACACTTCTTTGCAGTTGCATTGAAAACGTTACAGAGGCGCTGAAAAGCACTTTAAGGCAATAAAAAACTAAACATGCTATTACTGACTAGTAAGTCATGATTTCAGTGCATAAACTCTTTTCCCATGTATACAGTTCCAAAATGAACATACTAAAATGGGAGAAAATGTTTACACAATGGTCATTCAGAAGTTAAACACACTTCTTTGCAGTTGCATTGAAAACGTTACAGAGGCGCTGAAAAGCACTTTAAGGCAATAAAAAACTAAACATGCTATTACTGACTAGTAAGTCATGATTTCAGTGCATAAACTCTTTTCCCATGTATACAACTCCAAAATGAACATACTAAAATGGGAGAAATTGTTTACACAATGGTCATTCAGAAGTTAAACACACTTCTTTGCAGTTGCATTGAAAACGTTACAAAGGCGCTGAAAAGCACTTTAAGGCAATAAAAAACTAAACATGCTATTAATGACTAGTAAGTCATGATTTCAGTGCATAAACTCTTTTCCCATGTATACAACTCCAAAATGAACATACTAAAATGGGAGAAAATGTTTACACAATGGTCATTCAGAAGTTAAACACACTTCTTTGCAGTTGCATTGAAAACGTTACAGAGGCGCTGAAAAGCACTTTAAGGCAATAAAAAACTAAACATGCTATTACTGACTAGTAAGTCATGATTTCAGTGCATAAACTCTTTTCCCATGTATACAATTCCAAAAAGAACATACTAAAATGGGAGAAAATGTTTACACAATGGTCATTCAGAAGTTAAACACACTTCTTTGCAGTTACATTGAAAATGTTACAGAGGCGCTGAAAAGCACTTTAAGGCAATAAAAAACTAAACATGCTATTACTGACTAGTAAGTCATGATTTCAGTGCATAAACTCTTTTCCCATGTATACAACTCCAAAATGAACATACTAAAATGGGAGAAAATGTTTACACAATGGTCATTCAGAAGTTAAACACACTTCTTTGCAGTTGCATTGAAAACGTTACAGAGACGCTGAAAAGCACTTTAAGGCAAAGCGCTGAAAAGCACTTTAAGGCAATAAGAAACTAAACATGCTATTACTGACTAGTAAGTCATGATTTCAGTGCATAAACTCTTTTCCCATGTATACAATTCCAAAATGAACATACTAAAATGGGAGAAAATGTTTACACAATGGTCATTCAGAAGTTAAACACACTTCTTTGCAGTTGCATTGAAAACGTTACAGAGGCGCTGAAAAGCACTTTAAGGCAATAAAAAACTAAACATGCTATTACTGACTAGTAAGTCATGATTTCAGTGCATAAACTCTTTTCCCATGTATACAACTCCAAAATGAACATACTAAAATGGGAGAAATTGTTTACACAATGGTCATTCAGAAGTTAAACACACTTCTTTGCAGTTGCATTGAAAACGTTACAGAGGCACTGAAAAGCACTTTAAGGCAATAAAAAACTAAACATGCTATTACTGACTAGTAAGTCATGATTTCAGTGCATAAACTCTTTTCCCATGTATACAACTCCAAAATGAACATACTAAAATGGGAGAAAATGTTTACACAATGGTCATTCAGAAGTTAAACACACTTCTTTGCAGTTGCATTGAAAACGTTACAGAGGCGCTGAAAAGCACTTTAAGGCAATAAAAAACTAAACATGCTATTACTGACTAGTAAGTCATGATTTCAGTGCATAAACTCTTTTCCCATGTATACAATTCCAAAAAGAACATACTAAAATGGGAGAAAATGTTTACACAATGGTCATTCAGAAGTTAAACACACTTCTTTGCAGTTACATTGAAAATGTTACAGAGGCGCTGAAAAGCACTTTAAGGCAATAAAAAACTAAACATGCTATTACTGACTAGTAAGTCATGATTTCAGTGCATAAACTCTTTTCCCATGTATACAGTTCCAAAATGAACATACTAAAATGGGAGAAAATGTTTACACAATGGTCATTCAGAAGTTAAACACACTTCTTTGCAGTTGCATTGAAAACGTTACAGAGGCGCTGAAAAGCACTTTAAGGCAATAAAAAACTAAACATGCTATTACTGACTAGTAAGTCATGATTTCAGTGCATAAACTCTTTTCCCATGTATACAACTCCAAAATGAACATACTAAAATGGGAGAAATTGTTTACACAATGGTCATTCAGAAGTTAAACACACTTCTTTGCAGTTGCATTGAAAACGTTACAAAGGCGCTGAAAAGCACTTTAAGGCAATAAAAAACTAAACATGCTATTAATGACTAGTAAGTCATGATTTCAGTGCATAAACTCTTTTCCCATGTATACAACTCCAAAATGAACATACTAAAATGGGAGAAAATGTTTACACAATGGTCATTCAGAAGTTAAACACACTTCTTTGCAGTTGCATTGAAAACGTTACAGAGGCGCTGAAAAGCACTTTAAGGCAATAAAAAACTAAACATGCTATTACTGACTAGTAAGTCATGATTTCAGTGCATAAACTCTTTTCCCATGTATACAATTCCAAAAAGAACATACTAAAATGGGAGAAAATGTTTACACAATGGTCATTCAGAAGTTAAACACACTTCTTTGCAGTTGCATTGAAAACGTTACAAAGGCGCTGAAAAGCACTTTAAGGCAATAAAAAACTAAACATGCTATTACTGACTAGTAAGTCATGATTTCAGTGCATAAACTCTTTTCCCATGTATACAATTCCAAAAAGAACATACTAAAATGGGAGAAAATGTTTACACAATGGTCATTCAGAAGTTAAACACACTTCTTTGCAGTTACATTGAAAATGTTACAGAGGCGCTGAAAAGCACTTTAAGGCAATAAAAAACTAAACATGCTATTACTGACTAGTAAGTCATGATTTCAGTGCATAAACTCTTTTCCCATGTATACAATTCCAAAAAGAACATACTAAAATGGGAGAAAATGTTTACACAATGGTCATTCAGAAGTTAAACACACTTCTTTGCAGTTACATTGAAAATGTTACAGAGGCGCTGAAAAGCACTTTAAGGCAATAAAAAACTAAACATGCTATTACTGACTAGTAAGTCATGATTTCAGTGCATAAACTCTTTTCCCATGTATACAACTCCAAAATGAACATACTAAAATGGGAGAAAATGTTTACACAATGGTCATTCAGAAGTTAAACACACTTCTTTGCAGTTGCATTGAAAACGTTACAGAGGCGCTGAAAAGCACTTTAAGGCAATAAAAAACTAAACATGCTATTACTGACTAGTAAGTCATGATTTCAGTGCATAAACTCTTTTCCCATGTATACAACTCCAAAATGAACATACTAAAATGGGAGAAATTGTTTACACAATGGTCATTCAGAAGTTAAACACACTTCTTTGCAGTTGCATTGAAAACGTTACAAAGGCGCTGAAAAGCACTTTAAGGCAATAAAAAACTAAACATGCTATTAATGACTAGTAAGTCATGATTTCAGTGCATAAACTCTTTTCCCATGTATACAACTCCAAAATGAACATACTAAAATGGGAGAAAATGTTTACACAATGGTCATTCAGAAGTTAAACACACTTCTTTGCAGTTGCATTGAAAACGTTACAGAGGCGCTGAAAAGCACTTTAAGGCAATAAAAAACTAAACATGCTATTACTGACTAGTAAGTCATGATTTCAGTGCATAAACTCTTTTCCCATGTATACAATTCCAAAAAGAACATATTAAAATGGGAGAAAATGTTTACACAATGGTCATTCAGAAGTTAAACACACTTCTTTGCAGTTACATTGAAAATGTTACAGAGGCGCTGAAAAGCACTTTAAGGCAATAAAAAACTAAACATGCTATTACTGACTAGTAAGTCATGATTTCAGTGCATAAACTCTTTTCCCATGTATACAACTCCAAAATGAACATACTAAAATGGGAGAAAATGTTTACACAATGGTCATTCAGAAGTTAAACACACTTCTTTGCAGTTGCATTGAAAACGTTACAGAGGCGCTGAAAAGCACTTTAAGGCAATAAAAAACTAAACATGCTATTACTGACTAGTAAGTCATGATTTCAGTGCATAAACTCTTTTCCCATGTATACAACTCCAAAATGAACATACTAAAATGGGAGAAATTGTTTACACAATGGTCATTCAGAAGTTAAACACACTTCTTTGCAGTTGCATTGAAAACGTTACAAAGGCGCTGAAAAGCACTTTAAGGCAATAAAAAACTAAACATGCTATTAATGACTAGTAAGTCATGATTTCAGTGCATAAACTCTTTTCCCATGTATACAATTCCAAAAAGAACATACTAAAATGGGAGAAAATGTTTACACAATGGTCATTCAGAAGTTAAACACACTTCTTTGCAGTTGCATTGAAAACGTTACAAAGGCGCTGAAAAGCACTTTAAGGCAATAAAAAACTAAACATGCTATTACTGACTAGTAAGTCATGATTTCAGTGCATAAACTCTTTTCCCATGTATACAATTCAAAAATTAACATACTAAAATGGGAGAAAATGTTTACACAATGGTCATTCAGAAGTTAAACACACTTCTTTGCAGTTGCATTGAAAACGTTACAGAGGCGCTGAAAAGCACTTTAAGGCAATAAAAAACTAAACATGCTATTACTGACTAGTAAGTCATGATTTCAGTGCATAAACTCTTTTCCCATGTATACAATTCCAAAATGAACATACTAAAATGGGAGAAAATGTTTACACAATGGTCATTCAGAAGTTAAACACACTTCTTTGCAGTTGCATTGAAAACGTTACAAAGGCGCTGAAAAGCACTTTAAGGCAATAAAAAACTAAACATGCTTTTACTGACTAGTAAGTCATGATTTCAGTGCATAAACTCTTTTCCCATGTATACAATTCCAAAATGAACATACTAAAATGGGAGAAAATGTTTACACAATGGTCATTCAGAAGTTAAACACACTTCTTTGCAGTTGCATTGAAAACGTTACAAAGGCGCTGAAAAGCACTTTAAGGCAATAAAAAACTAAACATGCTATTACTGACTAGAAAGTCATGATTTCAGTGCATAAACTCTTTTCCCATGTATACAACTCCAAAATGAACATACTAAAATGGGAGAATTTGTTTACACAATGGTCATTCAGAAGTTAAACACACTTCTTTGCAGTTGCATTGAAAACGTTACAGAGGCGCTGAAAAGCACTTTAAGGCAATACAAAACTAAACATGCTATTACTGACTAGTAAGTCATGATTTCAGTGCATAAACTCTTTTCCCATGTATACAATTCCAAAAAGAACATACTAAAATGGGAGAAAATGTTTACACAATGGTCATTCAGAAGTTAAACACACTTCTTTGCAGTTGCATTGAAAACGTTACAGAGGCGCTGAAAAGCACTTTAAGGCAATAAAAAACTAAACATGCTATTACTGACTAGTAAGTCATGATTTCAGTGCATAAACTCTTTTCCCATGTATACAACTCCAAAATGAACATACTAAAATGGGAGAAAATGTTTACACAATGGTCATTCAGAAGTTAAACACACTTCTTTGCAGTTGCATTGAAAACGTTACAGAGGCGCTGAAAAGCACTTTAAGGCAATAAAAAACTAAACATGCTATTACTGACTAGTAAGTCATGATTTCAGTGCATAAACTCTTTTCCCATGTATACAATTCCAAAATGAACATACTAAAATGGGAGAAAATGTTTACACAATGGTCATTCAGAAGTTAAACACACTTCTTTGCAGTTGCATTGAAAACGTTACAGAGGCGCTGAAAAGCACTTTAAGGCAATAAAAAACTAAACATGCTATTACTGACTAGTAAGTCATGATTTCAGTGCATAAACTCTTTTCCCATGTATACAATTCCAAAATGAACATACTAAAATGGGAGAAAATGTTTACACAATGGTCATTCAGAAGTTAAACACACTTCTTTGCAGTTGCATTGAAAACGTTACAGAGGCGCTGAAAAGCACTTTAAGGCAATAAAAAACTAAACATGCTATTAATGACTAGTAAGTCATGATTTCAGTGCATAAACTCTTTTCCCATGTATACAACTCCAAAATGAACATACTAAAATGGGAGAAAATGTTTACACAATGGTCATTCAGAAGTTAAACACACTTCTTTGCAGTTGCATTGAAAACGTTACAGAGGCGCTGAAAAGCACTTTAAGGCAATAAAAAACTAAACATGCTATTACTGACTAGTAAGTCATGATTTCAGTGCATAAACTCTTTTCCCATGTATACAACTCCAAAATGAACATACTAAAATGGGAGAAAATGTTTACACAATGGTCATTCAGAAGTTAAACACACTTCTTTGCAGTTGCATTGAAAACGTTACAAAGGCGCTGAAAAGCACTTTAAGGCAATAAAAAACTAAACATGCTATTAATGACTAGTAAGTCATGATTTCAGTGCATAAACTCTTTTCCCATTGTTACGTGTGGGGTTTTATGTGTCTTGTTTGGTTCTGTGTTGTGTTGGTTTTGTCTCCCTCTTCTGTTCCTACCTGTCATTTTCCCAGATGCACCCCTGGTTCCTGTCATCATCCGTCACCTGTTCCCAGTCACCAATCAAGCAATCCCACACCTTATATATACTCCCCTTTGTGTTCAGTTTGGTCTCTTCTGTTCGGCTGATGTTTTTCTGTTTGGCTGAGAGCTCTCCTCTGTTTTTTTTGATAGGTAACGTATGGTTATTTGATTTCCACATTGTTTGTGTATTTATTTTTGTTTTACACACAGGGACAAGTGAGGACAGTAAGATACCCTGGGGTCTACATCTACCATCACGTAGGTTTACCTGCTGTTACAACCCTAGGTTAGAGTGAGCACCACCCTCTGTATTTATAGGTGCTTAGCACATGTCAAGGGGGGGGATGGGTTATTGTTTCTTTCTTTTATTTGGTGCCACTGTAAGTCCTCCTTGATCCCTGTGTTGTAGTTCTTGTAAATAAAGATCATTGATTTATTATAATCCGTTCAGTTTTCCTGTTTTTGTGTTGCTGCACCCTCACCCACCATGTCTGTTGCCTTATGTTGCGCCCTTTCACTGAGTGAAACAGAGGGGGCGTAACATAAAATGGGGGCTCGTCCGGGATCCTTGATCCATTCAAGCAACAGACATCTGAGTGTTGGTGTGCAGTGAGCACGTAGTAATAGGACTGGTAAGTAGAATCCCTTGTTTGGCTACTTAATTATGGCTACTTTCACTGTTGAGGAGTTTCTTAGTGATCCTTCGGTTGAACGACTCAACCTTTGTAGGAAGGAGGATCTGTTTGCTATTGCGGCACATTTTTGTGTTAGTTTTTCAAAAAGCCTGTTGAAGTCCCAGCTGAAAGAAGAGGTTGTGCGTTTGTTAGTCAGCAAGAAGGTGCTTAGTACGGGTGACGGTGCGTCTGCTACTTCTCCCCCTCTTCCTGTCCCAGTGATTGAGCAAGAAGAGGTGGTAGAGTTGCTTACAAATGGGGTCCCCGAGGTAGAGTATAAGCCTCCTCGTACGGTGCCTAAATTTACTCCACTCTCCTCTGGTAGGAGTAGTGAGGATGCCCGCCTTAGGTTACGTTTAGCGCGGCTGCAGTTCGAGGCACAGGAGAAAGAGAGAGATGCTGAATACAATCATCGGTTGGCAATTCGGAGAATGGAGCTGGAAATGGAGGTTAAAGTAAAACAACTAGAACTTGAAGTTGCTGCCAAAGCTATGCATCCTGCTCAATTTTCTTCCACGGCTGTGGGAGCTTTTGATGTGAGCAGAAATATAGCTTTAGTACCTCAGTTTCGTGAGGCTGAGGTAGACTGTTATTTTGGTGCTTTTGAGCGAGTTGCTACCTCTCTGAAATGGCCTACAGAGGTCTGGGCGTTATTGCTCCAGTGTAGGTTGACCGGGAAGGCCCAGGAGATTCTATCCACTCTCTCTCTAGAGGACAGCTTGTCTTATGAAGCTATCAAGACAGCTGTGCTTCGTGCCTATGAACTAGTGCCAGAGGCCTATAGACAGAAGTTTCGAGCTCACAAGAAGTCGCCTGGCAGAACTTTTGTGGAGTTCGCCCGTGAGAAAGAGTCCCTGTTTAACCGTTGGTGTAAGGCAAGTAATGTGTCTGATTTTAATTCTTTGTCAGAGTTGGTGTTACTCGAAGAGTTCAAGAATAGTTTGCCTGACCGTTTAGTGACATATCTTAATGAGCGAAAGGTTGGGACGTTAGCACAGGCTGCAGTGCTTGCTGATGAGTTTGTGCTAACCCATAAGCAAACATTTGGTACTCCCCGAAATGATAGGATTTTTTATCCTTCTGCTCAGACTCCAGATAAAACACAGGCTAGTCCACCCCGCCCACCATTAGCTCCGCGCCACAAGGAGGAACGGGAGTGTTATTATTGTCATCAAATGGGGCACATTAAAAATGACTGTTTTATGTTAAAACGCAAGCAGTCTCAGCCAAATAAACAACCAAAAGAGGTTGGTTTGGTCCAGACATTGAAGACTCCGGCGTTAATGGTCCAGAAAAAGGTGTGTGACAAACTGGATTCCAGCTACGAACCGTTCATGTTGGATGGGCTGGTTTCTCTCAGTGGTAGTGAGTTGGACCAGTGTCCAGTGCGCATACTGAGGGATACCGGAGCAGCACAGTCTTTTATATTGTCAGATGTGTTACCTTTCTCTGAGTCATCAAGTGGCTCTAGTGTGTTGGTGCAAGGCATTGAGATGGGTTTTGTGTCTGTGCCTCTCCATCAGATACACTTAAACTGCAGTTTGGCACAGGGGGTGTTCAAAGTGGGCGTGCGCCCATCGTTACCAGTAAGGGGGGTTACTTTTCTGTTAGGGAATGACATCGCTGGTGGCAGAGTTATGCCAGTTTTAGAGGTTTTGGAACGCCCTGAGATTTTACAGCCTGATGTATTAGTTCAGAAATACCCTGAAGTGTTCTCAAGTTGTGCAGTCACCCGTGCTCAAGCACGTAGTTTGGGTGAAATAGTTGACCTGTCAGAGACCATGTTTGCAACTGAGTTCTCTGATACACCCGTTTCCCCACTTGTGTCTACTCAGCCTACGGATGAGACGAGTGACCTAGTAACACTTCAGCAGGATAAGCTTACCTCTGAGACGACCCAGTTACCCATGACCCGTGGTAATCTGATCGTTGCTCAGAAGGAAGACTCTAGTCTAGCCACATGTTTTGCTGCTGCTCTTGCTCCAGAGATGGCTAGAAACAGGGAAGTGGCATATTTTGTTGAGAATGATGTACTGATGCGGAGGTGGAAATCACGGATGGATTTTGAGAATGAGTGGAGCTATGTGGTTCAGATTGTCGTGCCCACACCTTATCGACAGTCTGTCTTATCTCTGGCTCATGATCATCTCTGGTCGGGACATCTAGGAATCACAAAAACCTACGACCGGGTTTTAAAGCACTTCTTCTGGCCTGGGTTAAAAAGGGATGTAACCAGGTTCTGTAATACGTGTCATATATGTCAAGTCACAGGGAAGCCTAATCAGGTTATTAAACCTGCCCCGCTTCACCCGATCCCAGCTATGGGGGAGCCGTTTGAGCACGTACTGGTAGATTATGTTGGTCCCCTGCCAAAAACCAAGTCTGGTAACCAGTTCCTTTTGACAATTATGTGTGTAGCTACACGGTACCCTGAGGCTATTCCTCTTAGGAAAATAACATCTCAGTCTGTAGTAAAAGCCCTGATCAAGTTTTTCTCTACTTTTGGACTGCCCAAGATAGTACAAACCGATCAAGGTACTAATTTCCTTTCAGGTATATTCACACAGGTATTAACATCTTTGTCTATCTCTCACAGAGTTTCAAGTGCTTACCACCCTGAGTCACAGGGTGCCCTCGAAAGGTGGCATCAGACTTTCAAGTCTGTTTTACGTAAGTATTGCATGGAGAGTGGTAGAGACTGGGATGAAGGCGTTCCCCTAGCTCTATTCGCAGTTCGAGAAACTGTTCAAGAGTCACTAGGTTTTAGCCCAGCTGAACTTGTGTTTGGCCATTCAGTAAGGGGCCCTTTAAGGGTTTTAAAGGATCAGCTTATGGGAGAAACTCCGCCCGACATGCATACAAAGAGAAATGTGTTGTCCTATGTGAGCAGGTTTAAGGAGCGGTTGCATGAGGCTTGCAGTGTCGCGAGGGAGAGTCTCTCTGCTGCTCAGAGCTCAATGAAACGGCAGTTTGATAGAAAGGCACTTCAACGTTCTTTCCAGTCAGATGACATGGTTTTAGTTTTACTGCCCATCCCTGGTTCTTCTATGTGTGCTCGTTTCTTCGGTCCTTATTTCATTGAGAGGAGGTTAAATGATACTGACTATGTTGTCAGGACTCCAGATAGGCGAAGGAAAACTCGAGTGTGTCACATAAACATGTTAAAGCGTTATCTCCCTAGGGGCAACATGCAGCCTGAGAGACACAGTGTGCCCCCGATGGCTGCTGTGGGAGCTGCAGTGGCTGTGAGTTCCGGTCCTTCTATGCTCACAGTGAGTGATGAGGATGGTCTGAACGCTTGTAAGGTCCAGCAACAAACTCCTCGCTTATCCAACTCGGAGATGTTGTAGAACCTTCCTTCCTTAATGCCACACTTAAGTAAGGAGCAAGAAGCTGACATGACAGTGCTTATTCACAGTTTTCCTGTTCTGTTTGGAGATATTCCAACCCGCACTATTGTTCTGCAACATGACATAGATGTGGGGGATGCGAAGTCAGTTAAGCAGCATCCCTATAGAGTGAATGCAGTGAAGAGAGCAGTGATGAAGCAGGAGGTAGAATATTTGTTGGAGCATCACTTGGCATGCCAGAGTTCAAGTCCATGGAGCTCCCCATGCCTGAAAATGTTTACACAATGGTCATTCAGAAGTTAAACACACTTCTTTGCAGTTGCATTGAAAACGTTACAAAGGCGCTGAAAAGCACTTTAAGGCAATAAAAAACTAAACATGCTATTACTGACTAGTAAGTCATGATTTCAGTGCATAAACTCTTCCCATGTATACAATTCCAAAATGAACATACTAAAATGGGAGAAAATTTTTACACAATGGTCATTCAGAAGTTAAACACACTTCTTTGCAGTTGCATTGAAAACGTTACAGAGGCGCTGAAAAGCACTTTAAGGCAATAAAAAACTAAACATGCTATTACTGACTAGTAAGTCATGATTTCAGTGCATAAACTCTTTTCCCATGTATACAATTCCAAAAAGAACATACTAAAATGGGAGAAAATGTTTACACAATGGTCATTCAGAAGTTAAACACACTTCTTTGCAGTTGCATTGAAAACGTTACAGAGGCGCTGAAAAGCACTTTAAGGCAATAAAAAACTAAACATGCTATTACTGACTAGTAAGTCATGATTTCAGTGCATAAACTCTTTTCCCATGTATACAATTCCAAAATGAACATACTAAAATGGGAGAAAATGTTTACACAATGGTCATTCAGAAGTTAAACACACTTCTTTGCAGTTGCATTGAAAACGTTACAGAGGCGCTGAAAAGCACTTTAAGGCAATAAAAAACTAAACATGCTATTACTGACTAGTAAGTCATGATTTCAGTGCATAAACTATTTTCCCATGTATACAATTCCAAAATGAACATACTAAAATGGGAGAAAATGTTTACACAATGGTCATTCAGAAGATAAACACACTTCTTTGCAGTTGCATTGAAAACGTTACAAAGGCGCTGAAAAGCACTTTAAGGCAATAAAAAACTAAACATGCTATTAATGACTAGTAAGTCATGATTTCAGTGCATAAACTCTTTTCCCATGTATACAACTCCAAAATGAACATACTAAAATGGGAGAAAATGTTTACACAATGGTCATTCAGAAGTTAAACACACTTCTTTGCAGTTGCATTGAAAACGTTACAGAGGCGCTGAAAAGCACTTTAAGGCAATAAAAAACTAAACATGCTATTACTGACTAGTAAGTCATGATTTCAGTGCATAAACTCTTTTCCCATGTATACAACTCCAAAATGAACATACTAAAATGGGAGAAAATGTTTACACAATGGTCATTCAGAAGTTAAACACACTTCTTTGCAGTTGCATTGAAAACGTTACAGAGGCGCTGAAAAGCACTTTAAGGCAATAAAAAACTAAACATGCTATTACTGACTAGTAAGTCATGATTTCAGTGCATAAACTCTTTTCCCATGTATACAATTCCAAAATGAACATACTAAAATGGGAGAAAATGTTTACACAATGGTCATTCAGAAGTTAAACACACTTCTTTGCAGTTGCATTGAAAACGTTACAAAGGCGCTGAAAAGCACTTTAAGGCAATAAAAAACTAAACATGCTATTAATGACTAGTAAGTCATGATTTCAGTGCATAAACTCTTTTCCCATGTATACAACTCCAAAATGAACATACTAAAATGGGAGAAATTGTTTACACAATGGTCATTCAGAAGTTAAACACACTTCTTTGCAGTTGCATTGAAAACGTTACAGAGGCGCTGAAAAGCACTTTAAGGCAATAAAAAACTAAACATGCTATTACTGACTAGTAAGTCATGATTTCAGTGCATAAACTCTTTTCCCATGTATACAACTCCAAAATGAACATACTAAAATGGGAGAAAATGTTTACACAATGGTCATTCAGAAGTTAAACACACTTCTTTGCAGTTGCATTGAAAACGTTACAGAGGCGCTGAAAAGCACTTTAAGGCAATAAAAAACTAAACATGCTATTACTGACTAGTAAGTCATGATTTCAGTGCATAAACTCTTTTCCCATGTATACAATTCCAAAATGAACATACTAAAATGGGAGAAAATGTTTACACAATGGTCATTCAGAAGTTAAACACACTTCTTTGCAGTTGCATTGAAAACGTTACAGAGGCGCTGAAAAGCACTTTAAGGCAATAAAAAACTAAACATGCTATTACTGACTAGTAAGTCATGATTTCAGTGCATAAACTATTTTCCCATGTATACAATTCCAAAATGAACATACTAAAATGGGAGAAAATGTTTACACAATGGTCATTCAGAAGTTAAACACACTTCTTTGCAGTTGCATTGAAAACGTTACAAAGGCGCTGAAAAGCACTTTAAGGCAATAAAAAACTAAACATGCTATTAATGACTAGTAAGTCATGATTTCAGTGCATAAACTCTTTTCCCATGTATACAACTCCAAAATGAACATACTAAAATGGGAGAAAATGTTTACACAATGGTCATTCAGAAGTTAAACACACTTCTTTGCAGTTGCATTGAAAACGTTACAAAGGCGCTGAAAAGCACTTTAAGGCAATAAAAAACTAAACATGCTATTAATGACTAGTAAGTCATGATTTCAGTGCATAAACTCTTTTCCCATGTATACAACTCCAAAATGAACATACTAAAATGGGAGAAAATGTTTACACAATGGTCATTCAGAAGTTAAACACACTTCTTTGCAGTTGCATTGAAAACGTTACAAAGGCGCTGAAAAGCACTTTAAGGCAATAAAAAACTAAACATGCTATTAATGACTAGTAAGTCATGATTTCAGTGCATAAACTCTTTTCCCATGTATACAACTCCAAAATGAACATACTAAAATGGGAGAAAATGTTTACACAATGGTCATTCAGAAGTTAAACACACTTCTTTGCAGTTGCATTGAAAACGTTACAAAGGCGCTGAAAAGCACTTTAAGGCAATAAAAAACTAAACATGCTATTAATGACTAGTAAGTCATGATTTCAGTGCACAAACTCTTTTCCCATGTATACAACTCCAAAATGAACATACTAAAATGGGAGAAAATGTTTACACAAAGGTCATTCAGAAGTTAAACACACTTCTTTGCAGTTGCATTGAAAACGTTACAAAGGCGCTGAAAAGCACTTTAAGGCAATAAAAAACTAAACATGCTATTAATGACTAGTAAGTCATGATTTCAGTGCATAAACTCTTTTCCCATGTATACAACTCCAAAATGAACATACTAAAATGGGAGAAAATGTTTACACAATGGTCATTCAGAAGTTATACACACTTCTTTGCAGTTGCATTGAAAACGTTACAAAGGCGCTGAAAAGCACTTTAAGGCAATAAAAAACTAAACATGCTATTACTGACTAGTAAGTCATGATTTCAGTGCATAAACTCTTTTCCCATGTATACAATTCCAAAATGAACATACTAAAATGGGAGAAAATGTTTACACAATGGTCATTCAGAAGTTAAACACACTTCTTTGCAGTTGCATTGAAAACGTTACAAAGGCGCTGAAAAGCACTTTAAGGCAATAAAAAACTAAACATGCTATTAATGACTAGTAAGTCATGATTTCAGTGCATAAACTCTTTTCCCATGTATACAACTCCAAAATGAACATACTAAAATGGGAGAAAATGTTTACACAATGGTCATTCAGAAGTTAAACACACTTCTTTGCAGTTGCATTGAAAACGTTACAAAGGCGCTGAAAAGCACTTTAAGGCAATAAAAAACTAAACATGCTATTAATGACTAGTAAGTCATGATTTCAGTGCACAAACTCTTTTCCCATGTATACAACTCCAAAATGAACATACTAAAATGGGAGAAAATGTTTACACAAAGGTCATTCAGAAGTTAAACACACTTCTTTGCAGTTGCATTGAAAACGTTACAAAGGCGCTGAAAAGCACTTTAAGGCAATAAAAAACTAAACATGCTATTAATGACTAGTAAGTCATGATTTCAGTGCATAAACTCTTTTCCCATGTATACAACTCCAAAATGAACATACTAAAATGGGAGAAAATGTTTACACAATGGTCATTCAGAAGTTATACACACTTCTTTGCAGTTGCATTGAAAACGTTACAAAGGCGCTGAAAAGCACTTTAAGGCAATAAAAAACTAAACATGCTATTACTGACTAGTAAGTCATGATTTCAGTGCATAAACTCTTTTCCCATGTATACAATTCCAAAATGAACATACTAAAATGGGAGAAAATGTTTACACAATGGTCATTCAGAAGTTAAACACACTTCTTTGCAGTTGCATTGAAAACGTTACAAAGGCGCTGAAAAGCACTTTAAGGCAATAAAAAACTAAACATGCTATTAATGACTAGTAAGTCATGATTTCAGTGCATAAACTCTTTTCCCATGTATACAACTCCAAAATGAACATACTAAAATGGGAGAAAATGTTTACACAATGGTCATTCAGAAGTTATACACACTTCTTTGCAGTTGCATTGAAAACGTTACAAAGGCGCTGAAAAGCACTTTAAGGCAATAAAAAACTAAACATGCTATTAATGACTAGTAAGTCATGATTTCAGTGCATAAACTCTTTTCCCATGTATACAACTCCAAAATGAACATACTAAAATGGGAGAAAATGTTTACACAATGGTCATTCAGAAGTTAAACACACTTCTTTGCAGTTGCATTGAAAACGTTACAAAGGCGCTGAAAAGCACTTTAAGGCAATAAAAAACTAAACATGCTATTAATGACTAGTAAGTCATGATTTCAGTGCACAAACTCTTTTCCCATGTATACAACTCCAAAATGAACATACTAAAATGGGAGAAAATGTTTACACAAAGGTCATTCAGAAGTTAAACACACTTCTTTGCAGTTGCATTGAAAACGTTACAAAGGCGCTGAAAAGCACTTTAAGGCAATAAAAAACTAAACATGCTATTAATGACTAGTAAGTCATGATTTCAGTGCACAAACTCTTTTCCCATGTATACAACTCCAAAATGAACATACTAAAATGGGAGAAAATGTTTACACAAAGGTCATTCAGAAGTTAAACACACTTCTTTGCAGTTGCATTGAAAACGTTACAAAGGCGCTGAAAAGCACTTTAAGGCAATAAAAAACTAAACATGCTATTAATGACTAGTAAGTCATGATTTCAGTGCATAAACTCTTTTCCCATGTATACAACTCCAAAATGAACATACTAAAATGGGAGAAAATGTTTACACAATGGTCATTCAGAAGTTATACACACTTCTTTGCAGTTGCATTGAAAACGTTACAAAGGCGCTGAAAAGCACTTTAAGGCAATAAAAAACTAAACATGCTATTACTGACTAGTAAGTCATGATTTCAGTGCATAAACTCTTTTCCCATGTATACAATTCCAAAATGAACATACTAAAATGGGAGAAAATGTTTACACAATGGTCATTCAGAAGTTAAACACACTTCTTTGCAGTTGCATTGAAAACGTTACAAAGGCGCTGAAAAGCACTTTAAGGCAATAAAAAACTAAACATGCTATTAATGACTAGTAAGTCATGATTTCAGTGCATAAACTCTTTTCCCATGTATACAACTCCAAAATGAACATACTAAAATGGGAGAAAATGTTTACACAATGGTCATTCAGAAGTTATACACACTTCTTTGCAGTTGCATTGAAAACGTTACAAAGGCGCTGAAAAGCACTTTAAGGCAATAAAAAACTAAACATGCTATTAATGACTAGTAAGTCATGATTTCAGTGCATAAACTCTTTTCCCATGTATACAACTCCAAAATGAACATACTAAAATGGGAGAAAATGTTTACACAATGGTCATTCAGAAGTTAAACACACTTCTTTGCAGTTGCATTGAAAACGTTACAAAGGCGCTGAAAAGCACTTTAAGGCAATAAAAAACTAAACATGCTATTAATGACTAGTAAGTCATGATTTCAGTGCACAAACTCTTTTCCCATGTATACAACTCCAAAATGAACATACTAAAATGGGAGAAAATGTTTACACAAAGGTCATTCAGAAGTTAAACACACTTCTTTGCAGTTGCATTGAAAACGTTACAAAGGCGCTGAAAAGCACTTTAAGGCAATAAAAAACTAAACATGCTATTAATGACTAGTAAGTCATGATTTCAGTGCATAAACTCTTTTCCCATGTATACAACTCCAAAATGAACATACTAAAATGGGAGAAAATGTTTACACAATGGTCATTCAGAAGTTATACACACTTCTTTGCAGTTGCATTGAAAACGTTACAAAGGCGCTGAAAAGCACTTTAAGGCAATAAAAAACTAAACATGCTATTACTGACTAGTAAGTCATGATTTCAGTGCATAAACTCTTTTCCCATGTATACAATTCCAAAATGAACATACTAAAATGGGAGAAAATGTTTACACAATGGTCATTCAGAAGTTAAACACACTTCTTTGCAGTTGCATTGAAAACGTTACAAAGGCGCTGAAAAGCACTTTAAGGCAATAAAAAACTAAACATGCTATTAATGACTAGTAAGTCATGATTTCAGTGCATAAACTCTTTTCCCATGTATACAACTCCAAAATGAACATACTAAAATGGGAGAAAATGTTTACACAATGGTCATTCAGAAGTTATACACACTTCTTTGCAGTTGCATTGAAAACGTTACAAAGGCGCTGAAAAGCACTTTAAGGCAATAAAAAACTAAACATGCTATTACTGACTAGTAAGTCATGATTTCAGTGCATAAACTCTTTTCCCATGTATACAATTCCAAAATGAACATACTAAAATGGGAGAAAATGTTTACACAATGGTCATTCAGAAGTTAAACACACTTCTTTGCAGTTGCATTGAAAACGTTACAAAGGCGCTGAAAAGCACTTTAAGGCAATAAAAAACTAAACATGCTATTACTGACTAGTAAGTCATGATTTCAGTGCATAAACTCTTTTCCCATGTATACAACTCCAAAATGAACATACTAAAATGGGAGAAAATGTTTACACAATGGTCATTCAGAAGTTAAACACACTTCTTTGCAGTTGCATTGAAAACGTTACAAAGGCGCTGAAAAGCACTTTAAGGCAATAAAAAACTAAACATGCTATTAATGACTAGTAAGTCATGATTTCAGTGCACAAACTCTTTTCCCATGTATACAACTCCAAAATGAACATACTAAAATGGGAGAAAATGTTTACACAAAGGTCATTCAGAAGTTAAACACACTTCTTTGCAGTTGCATTGAAAACGTTACAAAGGCGCTGAAAAGCACTTTAAGGCAATAAAAAACTAAACATGCTATTAATGACTAGTAAGTCATGATTTCAGTGCATAAACTCTTTTCCCATGTATACAACTCCAAAATGAACATACTAAAATGGGAGAAAATGTTTACACAATGGTCATTCAGAAGTTAAACACACTTCTTTGCAGTTGCATTGAAAACGTTACAAAGGCGCTGAAAAGCACTTTAAGGCAATAAAAAACTAAACATGCTATTACTGACTAGTAAGTCATGATTTCAGTGCATAAACTCTTTTCCCATGTATACAATTCCAAAAAGAACATACTAAAATGGGAGAAAATGTTTACACAATGGTCATTCAGAAGTTAAACACACTTCTTTGCAGTTGCATTGAAAACGTTACAAAGGCGCTGAAAAGCACTTTAAGGCAATAAAAAACTAAACATGCTATTAATGACTAGTAAGTCATGATTTCAGTGCATAAACTCTTTTCCCATGTATACAACTCCAAAATGAACATACTAAAATGGGAGAAAATGTTTACACAATGGTCATTCAGAAGTAAAACACACTTCTTTGCAGTTGCATTGAAAACGTTACAGAGGCGCTGAAAAGCACTTTAAGGCAATAAAAAACTAAACATGCTATTACTGACTAGTAAGTCATGATTTCAGTGCATAAACTCTTTTCCCATGTATACAATTCCAAAAAGAACATACTAAAATGGGAGAAAATGTTTACACAATGGTCATTCAGAAGTTAAACACACTTCTTTGCAGTTGCATTGAAAACGTTACAAAGGCGCTGAAAAGCACTTTAAGGCAATAAAAAACTAAACATGCTATTACTGACTAGTAAGTCATGATTTCAGTGCATAAACTCTTTTCCCATGTATACAATTCCAAAAAGAACATACTAAAATGGGAGAAAATGTTTACACAATGGTCATTCAGAAGTTAAACACACTTCTTTGCAGTTGCATTGAAAACGTTACAAAGGCGCTGAAAAGCACTTTAAGGCAATAAAAAACTAAACATGCTATTAATGACTAGTAAGTCATGATTTCAGTGCATAAACTCTTTTCCCATGTATACAACTCCAAAATGAACATACTAAAATGGGAGAAAATGTTTACACAATGGTCATTCAGAAGTTAAACACACTTCTTTGCAGTTGCATTGAAAACGTTACAAAGGCGCTGAAAAGCACTTTAAGGCAATAAAAAACTAAACATGCTATTAATGACTAGTAATTCATGATTTCAGTGGATAAACTCTTTTCCCATGTAACATGCTATTAATGACTAGTAAGTCATGATTTCAGTGCATAAACTCTTTTCCCATGTATACAATTCCAAAAAGAACATACTAAAATGGGAGAAAATGTTTACACAATGGTCATTCAGAAGTTAAACACACTTCTTTGCAGTTGCATTGAAAACGTTACAAAGGCGCTGAAAAGCACTTTAAGGCAATAAAAAACTAAACATGCTATTAATGACTAGTAAGTCATGATTTCAGTGCATAAACTCTTTTCCCATGTATACAACTCCAAAATGAACATACTAAAATGGGAGAAAATGTTTACACAATGGTCATTCAGAAGTTAAACACACTTCTTTGCAGTTGCATTGAAAACGTTACAAAGGCGCTGAAAAGCACTTTAAGGCAATAAAAAACTAAACATGCTATTAATGACTAGTAAGTCATGATTTCAGTGCATAAACTCTTTTCCCATGTATACAACTCCAAAATGAACATACTAAAATGGGAGAAATTGTTTACACAATGGTCATTCAGAAGTTAAACACACTTCTTTGCAGTTGCATTGAAAACGTTACAAAGGCGCTGAAAAGCACTTTAAGGCAATAAAAAACTAAACATGCTATTACTGACTAGTAAGTCATGATTTCAGTGCATCAACTCTTTTCCCATGTATACAATTCCAAAATGAACATATTAAAATGGTAGAAAGAGTTTAGGAAATGGTCATTCAGAAGTTAAATACAATTCTTTCCCGTTGCATTGAAAATGCTACTGAGCTGAAAAGCACTTTAAGGCTTTTAAAAAACTAAACATGCTATTACTGACTAGTATGGTTTCAGTGGATAAACTCTTTTCCCATGTATTCAACTCCAAAATGGTCATATTAAAATGGTAGAAAGTGTTTAAGAAATGGTCATTCATAAGTTAAATACAATTCTTTGCCGTTGCATTGAAAATGCTACTAAGCAGCTGAAAAGCACATTAGGCATTAAAAAACTAAACATGCTATTACTGACTAGTAAGTCATGATTTCAGTGGATAAACTATTTTCCCATGTATACAACTCCAAAATGAACATATTAAAATGGTTGAAAGTGTTTAGGAAATGGTCATTCAGAAGTTAAATACAATTCTTTCCCGTTGCATTGAAAATGCTACTAAGGAGCTGAAAAGTACTTTAAGGCATTAAAAAACTAAACATGCTATTACTGACTAGTAAGTCATGATTTCAGTGCATCAACTCTTTTCCCATGTATTCAAGTCCAAAATGAACATATTAAAATGATTTAAAATGTTTAGGAAATGGTTATTCAGAAGTTAAATACAATTCTTTGCCGTTGCATTGAAAACGTTACAAAGGCACTGAAAAGCACTTTAAGGCTGTTTTCACATATGTTGGTGCGCACTGTGGTGCGGCTTTGGAGCGCTCCAAAATACATTGTATCATTTTTCAGTTAGTGCGGTCCGTGTTCACATGTGTTTTTTTTTTACTGTACTCGAAACGCCGCACCGTACACCATGTGACCACTGTCAACGCTATCATTGGTCTCTGACAGCTCTGACCCCCATGACCACCCCCCACATGTTTCCATGACAACCAGCCTAACACGCGGAAGCTAGAGAGATGGAGATAAACAAAGACACGTATGTTTACCCTGGCGCTGGTTATTAGTTTTTATATAATTTGTTTATTAAACTTTTGGCAAATTGTTCAGTTTGAAAATGAGACCCGTCTACGTCGGGAGAGGAACGTGCTGATGCATTTACAGGACGCAATGCCAAATTTTACGACTCAGGAGAACGACTCGGAGTCGACTCTCGAACGACTCTGACGCACTCTCTCTTTTACGACTCTCACGGAGCCGTTTGCTAAACCCCCTAAATCATCACTGTTTTTGTGGGAGGAAGACAGCTGTGCATTAATAAAATCATCGCTCCAAATATCCAGTAGACAGCGAATCTCAGTGACATGTGAAGAACTTCCTGTATTTGGTTCGGCCCGAGGTCGAGCAGCGTTCACACCACAGATGTGTTGCTCCGAGACCGCTCCGAGACCGCTCTCAGACCACCTGTTTAGAGCGGTCTCGGAGCGGCCGTTTAGTGCGCACCAGAGTGCGGCTGTTGTGTTCACACTGACCCAAACGAACCGTACTCGGAGCGACACGTCATTTGGGCCGACCTAAACAGTGTATGTGTGAAAGCACCCAAGGCAATAAAAACCTGAACATACTTTTATGGACTTGTATTGGACGATTCCAGTGCCAAAACAACTTTCCAATGTGTAAACCATCTATGAGACCGAGTTAGATTAGTAAAACTGATTACAAACGTATCGCTGAGAGGTTACATACAATTCTTTGCCGTTGCATTGAAAATGCTACTAAGGAGCTGAAAGCACTTTAAGGCATTTAAAAAACTAAACATGCTATTACTGACTAGTAATTCATGATTTCAGTGGATAAACTCTTTTCCCATGTAACATGCTATTAATGACTAGTAAGTCATGATTTCAGTGCATAAACTCTTTTCCCATGTATACAATTCCAAAAAGAACATACTAAAATGGGAGAAAATGTTTACACAATGGTCATTCAGAAGTTAAACACACTTCTTTGCAGTTGCATTGAAAACGTTACAAAGGCGCTGAAAAGCACTTTAAGGCAATAAAAAACTAAACATGCTATTAATGACTAGTAAGTCATGATTTCAGTGCATAAACTCTTTTCCCATGTATACAACTCCAAAATGAACATACTAAAATGGGAGAAAATGTTTACACAATGGTCATTCAGAAGTTAAACACACTTCTTTGCAGTTGCATTGAAA
Organism: Neosalanx taihuensis; assembly: GCA_030340665.1. NCBI lineage: Eukaryota > Metazoa > Chordata > Actinopteri > Osmeriformes > Salangidae > Neosalanx > Neosalanx taihuensis. Next base: position 7,789,100 of record CM059307.1, read on the forward strand.
ACGTTACAAAGGCGCTGAAAAGCACTTTAAGGCAATAAAAAACTAAACATGCTATTAATGACTAGTAAGTCATGATTTCAGTGCATAAACTCTTTTCCCATGTATACAACTCCAAAATGAACATACTAAAATGGGAGAAATTGTTTACACAATGGTCATTCAGAAGTTAAACACACTTCTTTGCAGTTGCATTGAAAACGTTACAAAGGCGCTGAAAAGCACTTTAAGGCAATAAAAAACTAAACATGCTATTACTGACTAGTAAGTCATGATTTCAGTGCATCAACTCTTTTCCCATGTATACAATTCCAAAATGAACATATTAAAATGGTAGAAAGAGTTTAGGAAATGGTCATTCAGAAGTTAAATACAATTCTTTCCCGTTGCATTGAAAATGCTACTGAGCTGAAAAGCACTTTAAGGCTTTTAAAAAACTAAACATGCTATTACTGACTAGTATGGTTTCAGTGGATAAACTCTTTTCCCATGTATTCAACTCCAAAATGGTCATATTAAAATGGTAGAAAGTGTTTAAGAAATGGTCATTCATAAGTTAAATACAATTCTTTGCCGTTGCATTGAAAATGCTACTAAGCAGCTGAAAAGCACATTAGGCATTAAAAAACTAAACATGCTATTACTGACTAGTAAGTCATGATTTCAGTGGATAAACTATTTTCCCATGTATACAACTCCAAAATGAACATATTAAAATGGTTGAAAGTGTTTAGGAAATGGTCATTCAGAAGTTAAATACAATTCTTTCCCGTTGCATTGAAAATGCTACTAAGGAGCTGAAAAGTACTTTAAGGCATTAAAAAACTAAACATGCTATTACTGACTAGTAAGTCATGATTTCAGTGCATCAACTCTTTTCCCATGTATTCAAGTCCAAAATGAACATATTAAAATGATTTAAAATGTTTAGGAAATGGTTATTCAGAAGTTAAATACAATTCTTTGCCGTTGCATTGAAAACGTTACAAAGGCACTGAAAAGCACTTTAAGGCTGTTTTCACATATGTTGGTGCGCACTGTGGTGCGGCTTTGGAGCGCTCCAAAATACATTGTATCATTTTTCAGTTAGTGCGGTCCGTGTTCACATGTGTTTTTTTTTTACTGTACTCGAAACGCCGCACCGTACACCATGTGACCACTGTCAACGCTATCATTGGTCTCTGACAGCTCTGACCCCCATGACCACCCCCCACATGTTTCCATGACAACCAGCCTAACACGCGGAAGCTAGAGAGATGGAGATAAACAAAGACACGTATGTTTACCCTGGCGCTGGTTATTAGTTTTTATATAATTTGTTTATTAAACTTTTGGCAAATTGTTCAGTTTGAAAATGAGACCCGTCTACGTCGGGAGAGGAACGTGCTGATGCATTTACAGGACGCAATGCCAAATTTTACGACTCAGGAGAACGACTCGGAGTCGACTCTCGAACGACTCTGACGCACTCTCTCTTTTACGACTCTCACGGAGCCGTTTGCTAAACCCCCTAAATCATCACTGTTTTTGTGGGAGGAAGACAGCTGTGCATTAATAAAATCATCGCTCCAAATATCCAGTAGACAGCGAATCTCAGTGACATGTGAAGAACTTCCTGTATTTGGTTCGGCCCGAGGTCGAGCAGCGTTCACACCACAGATGTGTTGCTCCGAGACCGCTCCGAGACCGCTCTCAGACCACCTGTTTAGAGCGGTCTCGGAGCGGCCGTTTAGTGCGCACCAGAGTGCGGCTGTTGTGTTCACACTGACCCAAACGAACCGTACTCGGAGCGACACGTCATTTGGGCCGACCTAAACAGTGTATGTGTGAAAGCACCCAAGGCAATAAAAACCTGAACATACTTTTATGGACTTGTATTGGACGATTCCAGTGCCAAAACAACTTTCCAATGTGTAAACCATCTATGAGACCGAGTTAGATTAGTAAAACTGATTACAAACGTATCGCTGAGAGGTTACATACAATTCTTTGCCGTTGCATTGAAAATGCTACTAAGGAGCTGAAAGCACTTTAAGGCATTTAAAAAACTAAACATGCTATTACTGACTAGTAATTCATGATTTCAGTGGATAAACTCTTTTCCCATGTATACAACTCCAAAATGAACATATTAAAATGGTTGAAAGTGTTTTGGAAATGGTCATTCAGAAGTTAAATACGATTCTTTCCCGTTGCATTGAAAACGTTACAAAGGCACTGAAAAACAGTTTAAGGCAATAAAAACCTGAACATGCTTTTATGGACTTGTATTGGACAATTCTAGTGCCAAAACAACTTTCCAATGTGTAAACCATCTATGAGACCGTGTTAGATTAGTAAAACTGATTACAAACTTATCGCTGAGAGGTTACATACAATTCTTTGCCGTTGCATTGAAAATGCTACTAAGGAGCTGAAAAGCACTTTAGGCATTAAAAAACTAAACATGCTATTACTGACTAGTAAGTCATGATTTCAGTGGATAAACTATTTTCCCATGTATACAACTCCAAAATGAACATATTAAAATGGTTGAAAGTGTTTAGGAAATGGTCATTCAGAAGTGAAATACAATTCTTTCCCGTTGCATTGAAAATGCTACTAAGGAGCTGAAAAGTACTTTAAGGCATTAAAAAACTAAACATGCTATTACTGACTAGTAAGTCATGATTTCAGTGCATCAACTCTTTTCCCATGTATTCAAGTCCAAAATGAACATATTAAAATGATTTAAAATGTTTAGGAAATGGTTATTCAGAAGTTAAATACAATTCTTTGCCGTTGCATTGAAAACGTTACAAAGGCACTGAAAAGCACTTTAAGGCTGTTTTCACATATGTTGGTGCGCACTGTGGTGCGGCTTTGGAGCGCTCCAAAATACATTGTATCATTTTTCAGTTAGTGCGGTCCGTGTTCACATGTGTTTTTTTTTTACTGTACTCGAAACGCCGCACCGTACACCATGTGACAACTGTCAACGCTATCATTGGTCTCTGACAGCTCTGACCCCCATGACCACCCCCCACATGTTTCCATGACAACCAGCCTAACACGCGGAAGCTAGAGAGATGGAGATAAACAAAGACACGTATGTTTACCCTGGCGCTGGTTATTAGTTTTTATATAATTTGTTTATTAAACTTTTGGCAAATTGTTCAGTTTGAAAATGAGACCCGTCTACGTCGGGAGAGGAACGTGCTGATGCATTTACAGGACGCAATGCCAAATTTTACGACTCGGGAGAACGACTCGGAGTCGACTCTCAAACGACTCTGACGCACTCTCTCTTTTACGACTCTCACGGAGCCGTTTGCTAAACCCGCGTAAACATCACTGTTTTTGTGGGAGGAAGACAGCTGTGCATTAATAAAATCATCGCTCCAAATATCCAGTAGACTGCGAATCTCAGTGACATGTGAAGAACTTCCTGTATTTGGTTCGGCCCGAGGTCGAGCAGCGTTCACACCACAGATGTGTTGCTCCGAGACCGCTCCGAGACCGCTCTCAGACCACCTGTTTAGAGCGGTCTCGGAGCGGCCGTTTAGTGCGCACCAGAGTGCGGCTGTTGTGTTCACACTGACCCAAACGAACCGTACTCGGAGCGACACGTCATTTGGGCCGACCTAAACAGTGTATGTGTGAAAGCACCCAAGGCAATAAAAACCTGAACATACTTTTATGGACTTGCATTGGACGATTCCAGTGCCAAAACAACTTTCCAATGAGTAAACCATCTATGAGACCGTGTTAGATTAGTAAAACTGATTACAAACGTATCGCTGAGAGGTTACATACAATTCTTTGCCGTTGCATTGAAAATGCTACTAAGGAGCTGAAAGCACTTTAAGGCATTTAAAAAACTAAACATGCTATTACTGACTAGTAATTCATGATTTCAGTGGATAAACTCTTCTCCCATGTATACAACTCCAAAATGAACATATTAAAATGGTTGAAAGTGTTTAGGAAATGGAAATTCAGAAGTTAAATACAATTCTTTCCCGTTGCATTGAAAATGCTTCTAAGGAGCTGAAAAGTACTTTAAGGCATTAAAAACTAAACATGCTATTACTGACTAGTAAGTCATGATTTCAGTGCATCAACTCTTTTCCCATGTATTCAACTCCAAAATGAACATATTAAAATGGTTGAAAATGTTTAGGAAATGGTTATTCAGAAGTTAAATACAATTCTTTGCCGTTGCATTGAAAACGTTACAAAGGCACTGAAAAGCACCCAAGGCAATAAAAACATGAACATACTTTTATGGACTTGTATTGGACAATTCCAATGCCAAAACAACTTTCCAATGTATAAACCATCTATGAGTCCGTGTTAGATTAGTAAAACTGTTGAATTGAAAACGTTACAAAGGCACTGAAAAGCACTTTAAGACAATAAAAACCTGAACATACTTTTATGGACTTGTGTTGGACAATTCCAGTGCCAAAACATCTTTCCAATGTATAAACCGTGTTAGATTAGTAAAACTGATTACAAACTTATCGCTGAGAGGTTACATACAAAACTTTGCAGTTGCATTGCAAATGCTACTAAGGAACTGAAAAGCACTTTAAGGCATTAAAAAAACTAAACATGCTATTACTGACTAGTAAGTCATGATTTCAGTGCATCAACTCTTTTGTCATGTATACAATTCCAAAATGAACATATTAAAACGGTAGAAAGAGTTTAGGAAATGGTCATTCAGAAGTTAAATACGATTCTTTCCCGTTGCATTGAAAACGTTACAAAGGCACTGAAAAGCACTTTAAGACAATAAAAACCTGAACATACTTTTATGGACTTGTGTTGGACAATTCCAGTGCCAAAACATCTTTCCAATGTATAAACCGTGTTAGATTAGTAAAACTGATTACAAACTTATCGCTGAGAGGTTACATACAAAACTTTGCAGTTGCATTGCAAATGCTACTAAGGAACTGAAAAGCACTTTAAGGCATTAAAAAAACTAAACATGCTATTACTGACTAGTAAGTCATGATTTCAGTGCATCAACTCTTTTGTCATGTATACAATTCCAAAATGAACATATTAAAACGGTAGAAAGAGTTTAGGAAATGGTCATTCAGAAGTTAAATACGATTCTTTCCCGTTGCATTGAAAACGTTACAAAGGCACTGAAAAACAGTTTAAGGCAATAAAAACCTGAACATGCTTTTATGGACTTGTATTGGACAATTCCAGTGCCAAAACAACTTTCCAATGTGTAAACCATCTATGAGACCGTGTTAGATTAGTAAAACTGATTACAAACTTATCGCTGAGAGGTTACATACAATTCTTTGCCGTTGCATTGAAAATGCTACTAAGGAACTGAAAAGCACTTTAAGGCATTAAAAAAACTAAACATGCTATTACTGACTAGTAAGTCATGATTTCAGTGGATACACTCTTTTGTCATGTATACAATTCCAAAATGAACATATTAAAATGGTAGAAAGAGTTTAGGAAATGGTCATTCAGAAGTTAAATACAATTCTTTCCCGTTGCATTGAAAATGCTACTGAGCTGAAAAGCACTTTAAGGCTTTTAAAAAACTAAACATGCTATTACTGACTAGTAATTCATGGTTTCAGTGGATAAACTCTTTTCCCATGTATACAACTCCAAAATGAACATATTAAAATGGTTGAAAGTGTTTAGGAAATGGTCATTCAGAAGTTAAATACGATTCTTTCCCGTTGCATTGAAAACGTTACAAAGGCACTGAAAAACAGTTTAAGGCAATAAAAACCTGAACATGCTTTTATGGACTTGTATTGGACAATTCCGGTGCCAAAACAACTTTCCAATGTGTAAACCATCTATGAGACCGTGTTAGATTAGTAAAACTGATTACAAACTTATCGCTGAGAGGTTACATACAATTCTTTGCCGTTGCATTGAAAATGCTACTAAGGAGCTGAAAAGCACTTTAGGCATTAAAAAACTAAACATGCTATTACTGACTAGTAACTCATGGTTTCAGTGGATAAACTCTTTTCCCATGTATACAACTCCAAAATGAACATATTAAAATGGTTGAAAGTGTTTAGGAAATGGTCATTCAGAAGTTAAATACGATTCTTTCCCGTTGCGTTGAAAACGTTACAAAGGCACTGAAAAACAGTTTAAGGCAATAAAAACCTGAACATGCTTTTATGGACTTGTATTGGACAATTCCGGTGCCAAAACAACTTTCCAATGTGTAAACCATCTATGAGACCGTGTTAGATTAGTAAAACTGATTACAAACTTATCGCTGAGAGGTTACATACAATTCTTTGCCGTTGCATTGAAAATGCTACTAAGGAGCTGAAAAGCACTTTAGGCATTAAAAAACTAAACATGCTATTACTGACTAGTAATTCATGATTTCAGTGGATAAACTCTTTTCCCATGTATACAATTCCAAAATGAACATATTAAAATGGTAGAAAGAGTTTAGGAAATGGTCATTCAGAAGTTAAATACAATTCTTTCCCGTTGCATTGAAAATGCTACTGAGCTGAAAAGCACTTTAAGGCTTTTAAAAAACTAAACATGCTATTACTGACTAGTAATTCATGGTTTCAGTGGATAAACTCTTTTCCCATGTATACAACTCCAAAATAAACATATTAAAATGGTTGAAAGTGTTTAGGAAATGGTCATTCAGAAGTTAAATACGATTCTTTCCCGTTGCATTGAAAACGTTACAAAGGCACTGAAAAACAGTTTAAGGCAATAAAAACCTGAACATGCTTTTATGGACTTGTATTGGACAATTCCGGTGCCAAAACAACTTTCCAATGTGTAAACCATCTATGAGACCGTGTTAGATTAGTAAAACTGATTACAAACTTATCGCTGAGAGGTTACATACAATTCTTTGCCGTTGCATTGAAAATGCTACTAAGGAGCTGAAAAGCACTTTAGGCATTAAAAAACTAAACATGCTATTACTGACTAGTAACTCATGGTTTCAGTGGATAAACTCTTTTCCCATGTATACAACTCCAAAATGAACATATTAAAATGGTTGAAAGTGTTTAGGAAATGGTCATTCAGAAGTTAAATACGATTCTTTCCCGTTGCGTTGAAAACGTTACAAAGGCACTGAAAAACAGTTTAAGGCAATAAAAACCTGAACATGCTTTTATGGACTTGTATTGGACAATTCCGGTGCCAAAACAACTTTCCAATGTGTAAACCATCTATGAGACCGTGTTAGATTAGTAAAACTGATTACAAACTTATCGCTGAGAGGTTACATACAATTCTTTGCCGTTGCATTGAAAATGCTACTAAGGAGCTGAAAAGCACTTTAGGCATTAAAAAACTAAACATGCTATTACTGACTAGTAATTCATGATTTCAGTGGATAAACTCTTTTCCCATGTATACAATTCCAAAATGAACATATTAAAATGGTAGAAAGAGTTTAGGAAATGGTCATTCAGAAGTTAAATACAATTCTTTCCCGTTGCATTGAAAATGCTACTGAGCTGAAAAGCACTTTAAGGCTTTTAAAAAACTAAACATGCTATTACTGACTAGTAATTCATGGTTTCAGTGGATAAACTCTTTTCCCATGTATACAACTCCAAAATGAACATATTAAAATGGTTGAAAGTGTTTAGGAAATGGTCATTCAGAAGTTAAATACGATTCTTTCCCGTTGCATTGAAAACGTTACAAAGGCACTGAAAAACAGTTTAAGGCAATAAAAACCTGAACATGCTTTTATGGACTTGTATTGGACAATTCCGGTGCCAAAACAACTTTCCAATGTGTAAACCATCTATGAGACCGTGTTAGATTAGTAAAACTGATTACAAACTTATCGCTGAGAGGTTACATACAATTCTTTGCCGTTGCATTGAAAATGCTACTAAGGAGCTGAAAAGCACTTTAGGCATTAAAAAACTAAACATGCTATTACTGACTAGTAACTCATGGTTTCAGTGGATAAACTCTTTTCCCATGTATACAACTCCAAAATGAACATATTAAAATGGTTGAAAGTGTTTAGGAAATGGTCATTCAGAAGTTAAATACGATTCTTTCCCGTTGCGTTGAAAACGTTACAAAGGCACTGAAAAACAGTTTAAGGCAATAAAAACCTGAACATGCTTTTATGGACTTGTATTGGACAATTCCGGTGCCAAAACAACTTTCCAATGTGTAAACCATCTATGAGACCGTGTTAGATTAGTAAAACTGATTACAAACTTATCGCTGAGAGGTTACATACAATTCTTTGCTGTTGCATTGAAAATGCTACTAAGGAGCTGAAAAGCACTTTAGGCATTAAAAAACTAAACATGCTATTACTGACTAGTAATTCATGATTTCAGTGGATAAACTCTTTTCCCATGTATACAACTCCAAAATTAACATATTAAAATGGTTGAAAGTGTTAAGGAAATGGTCATTCAGAAGTTAAATACGATTCTTTCCCGTTGCATTGAAAACGTTACAAAGGCACTGAAAAACAGTTTAAGGCAATAAAAACCTGAACATGCTTTTATGGACTTGTATTGGACAATTCCAATGCCAAAACAACTTTCCAATGTATAAACCATCTATGAGTCCGTGTTAGATTAGTAAAACTGTTGAATTGAAAACGTTACAAAGGCACTGAAAAGCACTTTAAGACAATAAAAACCTGAACATACTTTTATGGACTTGTGTTGGACAATTCCAGTGCCAAAACATCTTTCCAATGTATAAACCGTGTTAGATTAGTAAAACTGATTACAAACTTATCGCTGAGAGGTTACATACAAAACTTTGCAGTTGCATTGCAAATGCTACTAAGGAACTGAAAAGCACTTTAAGGCATTAAAAAAACTAAACATGCTATTACTGACTAGTAAGTCATGATTTCAGTGCATCAACTCTTTTGTCATGTATACAATTCCAAAATGAACATATTAAAACGGTAGAAAGAGTTTAGGAAATGGTCATTCAGAAGTTAAATACGATTCTTTCCCGTTGCATTGAAAACGTTACAAAGGCACTGAAAAACAGTTTAAGGCAATAAAAACCTGAACATGCTTTTATGGACTTGTATTGGACAATTCCAGTGCCAAAACAACTTTCCAATGTGTAAACCATCTATGAGACCGTGTTAGATTAGTAAAACTGATTACAAACTTATCGCTGAGAGGTTACATACAATTCTTTGCCGTTGCATTGAAAATGCTACTAAGGAGCTGAAAAGCACTTTAGGCATTAAAAAACTAAACATGCTATTACTGACTAGTAATTCATGATTTCAGTGGATACACTCTTTTGTCATGTATACAATTCCAAAATGAACATATTAAAATGGTAGAAAGAGTTTAGGAAATGGTCATTCAGAAGTTAAATACGATTCTTTCCCGTTGCATTGAAAACGTTACAAAGGCACTGAAAAACAGTTTAAGGCAATAAAAACCTGAACATGCTTTTATGGACTTGTATTGGACAATTCCAATGCCAAAACAACTTTCCAATGTATAAACCATCTATGAGTCCGTGTTAGATTAGTAAAACTGTTGAATTGAAAACGTTACAAAGGCACTGAAAAGCACTTTAAGACAATAAAAACCTGAACATACTTTTATGGACTTGTGTTGGACAATTCCAGTGCCAAAACATCTTTCCAATGTATAAACCGTGTTAGATTAGTAAAACTGATTACAAACTTATCGCTGAGAGGTTACATACAAAACTTTGCAGTTGCATTGAAAATGCTACTAAGGAGCTGAAAAGCACTTTAGGCATTAAAAAACTAAACATGCTATTACTGACTAGTAATTCATGATTTCAGTGGATACACTCTTTTGTCATGTATACAATTCCAAAATGAACATATTAAAATGGTAGAAAGAGTTTAGGAAATGGTCATTCAGAAGTTAAATACGATTCTTTCCCGTTGCATTGAAAACGTTACAAAGGCACTGAAAAACAGTTTAAGGCAATAAAAACCTGAACATGCTTTTATGGACTTGTATTGGACAATTCCAATGCCAAAACAACTTTCCAATGTATAAACCATCTATGAGTCCGTGTTAGATTAGTAAAACTGTTGAATTGAAAACGTTACAAAGGCACTGAAAAGCACTTTAAGACAATAAAAACCTGAACATACTTTTATGGACTTGTGTTGGACAATTCCAGTGCCAAAACATCTTTCCAATGTATAAACCGTGTTAGATTAGTAAAACTGATTACAAACTTATCGCTGAGAGGTTACATACAAAACTTTGCAGTTGCATTGCAAATGCTACTAAGGAACTGAAAAGCACTTTAAGGCATTAAAAAAACTAAACATGCTATTACTGACTAGTAAGTCATGATTTCAGTGCATCAACTCTTTTGTCATGTATACAATTCCAAAATGAACATATTAAAACGGTAGAAAGAGTTTAGGAAATGGTCATTCAGAAGTTAAATACGATTCTTTCCCGTTGCATTGAAAACGTTACAAAGGCACTGAAAAACAGTTTAAGGCAATAAAAACCTGAACATGCTTTTATGGACTTGTATTGGACAATTCCAGTGCCAAAACAACTTTCCAATGTGTAAACCATCTATGAGACCGTGTTAGATTAGTAAAACTGATTACAAACTTATCGCTGAGAGGTTACATACAATTCTTTGCCGTTGCATTGAAAATGCTACTAAGGAGCTGAAAAGCACTTTAGGCATTAAAAAACTAAACATGCTATTACTGACTAGTAATTCATGATTTCAGTGGATACACTCTTTTGTCATGTATACAATTCCAAAATGAACATATTAAAATGGTAGAAAGAGTTTAGGAAATGGTCATTCAGAAGTTAAATACGATTCTTTCCCGTTGCATTGAAAACGTTACAAAGGCACTGAAAAACAGTTTAAGGCAATAAAAACCTGAACATGCTTTTATGGACTTGTATTGGACAATTCCAATGCCAAAACAACTTTCCAATGTATAAACCATCTATGAGTCCGTGTTAGATTAGTAAAACTGTTGAATTGAAAACGTTACAAAGGCACTGAAAAGCACTTTAAGACAATAAAAACCTGAACATACTTTTATGGACTTGTGTTGGACAATTCCAGTGCCAAAACATCTTTCCAATGTATAAACCGTGTTAGATTAGTAAAACTGATTACAAACTTATCGCTGAGAGGTTACATACAAAACTTTGCAGTTGCATTGCAAATGCTACTAAGGAACTGAAAAGCACTTTAAGGCATTAAAAAAACTAAACATGCTATTACTGACTAGTAAGTCATGATTTCAGTGCATCAACTCTTTTGTCATGTATACAATTCCAAAATGAACATATTAAAACGGTAGAAAGAGTTTAGGAAATGGTCATTCAGAAGTTAAATACGATTCTTTCCCGTTGCATTGAAAACGTTACAAAGGCACTGAAAAACAGTTTAAGGCAATAAAAACCTGAACATGCTTTTATGGACTTGTATTGGACAATTCCAGTGCCAAAACAACTTTCCAATGTGTAAACCATCTATGAGACCGTGTTAGATTAGTAAAACTGATTACAAACTTATCGCTGAGAGGTTACATACAATTCTTTGCCGTTGCATTGAAAATGCTACTAAGGAGCTGAAAAGCACTTTAGGCATTAAAAAACTAAACATGCTATTACTGACTAGTAATTCATGATTTCAGTGGATACACTCTTTTGTCATGTATACAATTCCAAAATGAACATATTAAAATGGTAGAAAGAGTTTAGGAAATGGTCATTCAGAAGTTAAATACGATTCTTTCCCGTTGCATTGAAAACGTTACAAAGGCACTGAAAAACAGTTTAAGGCAATAAAAACCTGAACATGCTTTTATGGACTTGTATTGGACAATTCCAATGCCAAAACAACTTTCCAATGTATAAACCATCTATGAGTCCGTGTTAGATTAGTAAAACTGTTGAATTGAAAACGTTACAAAGGCACTGAAAAGCACTTTAAGACAATAAAAACCTGAACATACTTTTATGGACTTGTGTTGGACAATTCCAGTGCCAAAACAACTTTCCAATGTGTAAACCATCTATGAGACCGTGTTAGATTAGTAAAACTGATTACAAACTTATCGCTGAGAGGTTACATACAATTCTTTGCCGTTGCATTGAAAATGCTACTAAGGAGCTGAAAAGCACTTTAGGCATTAAAAAACTAAACATGCTATTACTGACTAGTAATTCATGATTTCAGTGGATACACTCTTTTGTCATGTATACAATTCCAAAATGAACATATTAAAATGGTAGAAAGAGTTTAGGAAATGGTCATTCAGAAGTTAAATACGATTCTTTCCCGTTGCATTGAAAACGTTACAAAGGCACTGAAAAACAGTTTAAGGCAATAAAAACCTGAACATGCTTTTATGGACTTGTATTGGACAATTCCAATGCCAAAACAACTTTCCAATGTATAAACCATCTATGAGTCCGTGTTAGATTAGTAAAACTGTTGAATTGAAAACGTTACAAAGGCACTGAAAAGCACTTTAAGCCAATAAAAACCTGAACATACTTTTATGGACTTGTGTTGGACAATTCCAGTGCCAAAACATCTTTCCAATGTATAAACCGTGTTAGATTAGTAAAACTGATTACAAACTTATCGCTGAGAGGTTACATACAAAACTTTGCAGTTGCATTGAAAATGCTACTAAGGAGCTGAAAAGCACTTTAGGCATTAAAAAACTAAACATGCTATTACTGACTAGTAATTCATGATTTCAGTGGATACACTCTTTTGTCATGTATACAATTCCAAAATGAACATATTAAAATGGTAGAAAGAGTTTAGGAAATGGTCATTCAGAAGTTAAATACGATTCTTTCCCGTTGCATTGAAAACGTTACAAAGGCACTGAAAAACAGTTTAAGGCAATAAAAACCTGAACATGCTTTTATGGACTTGTATTGGACAATTCCAATGCCAAAACAACTTTCCAATGTATAAACCATCTATGAGTCCGTGTTAGATTAGTAAAACTGTTGAATTGAAAACGTTACAAAGGCACTGAAAAGCACTTTAAGACAATAAAAACCTGAACATACTTTTATGGACTTGTGTTGGACAATTCCAGTGCCAAAACATCTTTCCAATGTATAAACCGTGTTAGATTAGTAAAACTGATTACAAACTTATCGCTGAGAGGTTACATACAAAACTTTGCAGTTGCATTGCAAATGCTACTAAGGAACTGAAAAGCACTTTAAGGCATTAAAAAAACTAAACATGCTATTACTGACTAGTAAGTCATGATTTCAGTGCATCAACTCTTTTGTCATGTATACAATTCCAAAATGAACATATTAAAACGGTAGAAAGAGTTTAGGAAATGGTCATTCAGAAGTTAAATACGATTCTTTCCCGTTGCATTGAAAACGTTACAAAGGCACTGAAAAACAGTTTAAGGCAATAAAAACCTGAACATGCTTTTATGGACTTGTATTGGACAATTCCAGTGCCAAAACAACTTTCCAATGTGTAAACCATCTATGAGACCGTGTTAGATTAGTAAAACTGATTACAAACTTATCGCTGAGAGGTTACATACAATTCTTTGCCGTTGCATTGAAAATGCTACTAAGGAGCTGAAAAGCACTTTAGGCATTAAAAAACTAAACATGCTATTACTGACTAGTAATTCATGATTTCAGTGGATACACTCTTTTGTCATGTATACAATTCCAAAATGAACATATTAAAATGGTAGAAAGAGTTTAGGAAATGGTCATTCAGAAGTTAAATACGATTCTTTCCCGTTGCATTGAAAACGTTACAAAGGCACTGAAAAACAGTTTAAGGCAATAAAAACCTGAACATGCTTTTATGGACTTGTATTGGACAATTCCAATGCCAAAACAACTTTCCAATGTATAAACCATCTATGAGTCCGTGTTAGATTAGTAAAACTGTTGAATTGAAAACGTTACAAAGGCACTGAAAAGCACTTTAAGACAATAAAAACCTGAACATACTTTTATGGACTTGTGTTGGACAATTCCAGTGCCAAAACATCTTTCCAATGTATAAACCGTGTTAGATTAGTAAAACTGATTACAAACTTATCGCTGAGAGGTTACATACAAAACTTTGCAGTTGCATTGCAAATGCTACTAAGGAACTGAAAAGCACTTTAAGGCATTAAAAAAACTAAACATGCTATTACTGACTAGTAAGTCATGATTTCAGTGCATCAACTCTTTTGTCATGTATACAATTCCAAAATGAACATATTAAAACGGTAGAAAGAGTTTAGGAAATGGTCATTCAGAAGTTAAATACGATTCTTTCCCGTTGCATTGAAAACGTTACAAAGGCACTGAAAAACAGTTTAAGGCAATAAAAACCTGAACATGCTTTTATGGACTTGTATTGGACAATTCCAGTGCCAAAACAACTTTCCAATGTGTAAACCATCTATGAGACCGTGTTAGATTAGTAAAACTGATTACAAACTTATCGCTGAGAGGTTACATACAATTCTTTGCCGTTGCATTGAAAATGCTACTAAGGAGCTGAAAAGCACTTTAGGCATTAAAAAACTAAACATGCTATTACTGACTAGTAATTCATGATTTCAGTGGATACACTCTTTTGTCATGTATACAATTCCAAAATGAACATATTAAAATGGTAGAAAGAGTTTAGGAAATGGTCATTCAGAAGTTAAATACGATTCTTTCCCGTTGCATTGAAAACGTTACAAAGGCACTGAAAAACAGTTTAAGGCAATAAAAACCTGAACATGCTTTTATGGACTTGTATTGGACAATTCCAATGCCAAAACAACTTTCCAATGTATAAACCATCTATGAGTCCGTGTTAGATTAGTAAAACTGTTGAATTGAAAACGTTACAAAGGCACTGAAAAGCACTTTAAGACAATAAAAACCTGAACATACTTTTATGGACTTGTGTTGGACAATTCCAGTGCCAAAACATCTTTCCAATGTATAAACCGTGTTAGATTAGTAAAACTGATTACAAACTTATCGCTGAGAGGTTACATACAAAACTTTGCAGTTGCATTGAAAATGCTACTAAGGAGCTGAAAAGCACTTTAGGCATTAAAAAACTAAACATGCTATTACTGACTAGTAATTCATGATTTCAGTGGATACACTCTTTTGTCATGTATACAATTCCAAAATGAACATATTAAAATGGTAGAAAGAGTTTAGGAAATGGTCATTCAGAAGTTAAATACGATTCTTTCCCGTTGCATTGAAAACGTTACAAAGGCACTGAAAAACAGTTTAAGGCAATAAAAACCTGAACATGCTTTTATGGACTTGTATTGGACAATTCCAATGCCAAAACAACTTTCCAATGTATAAACCATCTATGAGTCCGTGTTAGATTAGTAAAACTGTTGAATTGAAAACGTTACAAAGGCACTGAAAAGCACTTTAAGACAATAAAAACCTGAACATACTTTTATGGACTTGTGTTGGACAATTCCAGTGCCAAAACATCTTTCCAATGTATAAACCGTGTTAGATTAGTAAAACTGATTACAAACTTATCGCTGAGAGGTTACATACAAAACTTTGCAGTTGCATTGCAAATGCTACTAAGGAACTGAAAAGCACTTTAAGGCATTAAAAAAACTAAACATGCTATTACTGACTAGTAAGTCATGATTTCAGTGCATCAACTCTTTTGTCATGTATACAATTCCAAAATGAACATATTAAAACGGTAGAAAGAGTTTAGGAAATGGTCATTCAGAAGTTAAATACGATTCTTTCCCGTTGCATTGAAAACGTTACAAAGGCACTGAAAAACAGTTTAAGGCAATAAAAACCTGAACATGCTTTTATGGACTTGTATTGGACAATTCCAGTGCCAAAACAACTTTCCAATGTGTAAACCATCTATGAGACCGTGTTAGATTAGTAAAACTGATTACAAACTTATCGCTGAGAGGTTACATACAATTCTTTGCCGTTGCATTGAAAATGCTACTAAGGAGCTGAAAAGCACTTTAGGCATTAAAAAACTAAACATGCTATTACTGACTAGTAATTCATGATTTCAGTGGATACACTCTTTTGTCATGTATACAATTCCAAAATGAACATATTAAAATGGTAGAAAGAGTTTAGGAAATGGTCATTCAGAAGTTAAATACGATTCTTTCCCGTTGCATTGAAAACGTTACAAAGGCACTGAAAAACAGTTTAAGGCAATAAAAACCTGAACATGCTTTTATGGACTTGTATTGGACAATTCCAATGCCAAAACAACTTTCCAATGTATAAACCATCTATGAGTCCGTGTTAGATTAGTAAAACTGTTGAATTGAAAACGTTACAAAGGCACTGAAAAGCACTTTAAGACAATAAAAACCTGAACATACTTTTATGGACTTGTGTTGGACAATTCCAGTGCCAAAACATCTTTCCAATGTATAAACCGTGTTAGATTAGTAAAACTGATTACAAACTTATCGCTGAGAGGTTACATACAAAACTTTGCAGTTGCATTGAAAATGCTACTAAGGAGCTGAAAAGCACTTTAGGCATTAAAAAACTAAACATGCTATTACTGACTAGTAATTCATGATTTCAGTGGATACACTCTTTTGTCATGTATACAATTCCAAAATGAACATATTAAAATGGTAGAAAGAGTTTAGGAAATGGTCATTCAGAAGTTAAATACGATTCTTTCCCGTTGCATTGAAAACGTTACAAAGGCACTGAAAAACAGTTTAAGGCAATAAAAACCTGAACATGCTTTTATGGACTTGTATTGGACAATTCCAATGCCAAAACAACTTTCCAATGTATAAACCATCTATGAGTCCGTGTTAGATTAGTAAAACTGTTGAATTGAAAACGTTACAAAGGCACTGAAAAGCACTTTAAGACAATAAAAACCTGAACATACTTTTATGGACTTGTGTTGGACAATTCCAGTGCCAAAACATCTTTCCAATGTATAAACCGTGTTAGATTAGTAAAACTGATTACAAACTTATCGCTGAGAGGTTACATACAAAACTTTGCAGTTGCATTGCAAATGCTACTAAGGAACTGAAAAGCACTTTAAGGCATTAAAAAAACTAAACATGCTATTACTGACTAGTAAGTCATGATTTCAGTGCATCAACTCTTTTGTCATGTATACAATTCCAAAATGAACATATTAAAACGGTAGAAAGAGTTTAGGAAATGGTCATTCAGAAGTTAAATACGATTCTTTCCCGTTGCATTGAAAACGTTACAAAGGCACTGAAAAACAGTTTAAGGCAATAAAAACCTGAACATGCTTTTATGGACTTGTATTGGACAATTCCAGTGCCAAAACAACTTTCCAATGTGTAAACCATCTATGAGACCGTGTTAGATTAGTAAAACTGATTACAAACTTATCGCTGAGAGGTTACATACAATTCTTTGCCGTTGCATTGAAAATGCTACTAAGGAGCTGAAAAGCACTTTAGGCATTAAAAAACTAAACATGCTATTACTGACTAGTAATTCATGATTTCAGTGGATACACTCTTTTGTCATGTATACAATTCCAAAATGAACATATTAAAATGGTAGAAAGAGTTTAGGAAATGGTCATTCAGAAGTTAAATACGATTCTTTCCCGTTGCATTGAAAACGTTACAAAGGCACTGAAAAACAGTTTAAGGCAATAAAAACCTGAACATGCTTTTATGGACTTGTATTGGACAATTCCAATGCCAAAACAACTTTCCAATGTATAAACCATCTATGAGTCCGTGTTAGATTAGTAAAACTGTTGAATTGAAAACGTTACAAAGGCACTGAAAAGCACTTTAAGACAATAAAAACCTGAACATACTTTTATGGACTTGTGTTGGACAATTCCAGTGCCAAAACATCTTTCCAATGTATAAACCGTGTTAGATTAGTAAAACTGATTACAAACTTATCGCTGAGAGGTTACATACAAAACTTTGCAGTTGCATTGAAAATGCTACTAAGGAGCTGAAAAGCACTTTAGGCATTAAAAAACTAAACATGCTATTACTGACTAGTAATTCATGATTTCAGTGGATACACTCTTTTGTCATGTATACAATTCCAAAATGAACATATTAAAATGGTAGAAAGAGTTTAGGAAATGGTCATTCAGAAGTTAAATACGATTCTTTCCCGTTGCATTGAAAACGTTACAAAGGCACTGAAAAACAGTTTAAGGCAATAAAAACCTGAACATGCTTTTATGGACTTGTATTGGACAATTCCAATGCCAAAACAACTTTCCAATGTATAAACCATCTATGAGTCCGTGTTAGATTAGTAAAACTGTTGAATTGAAAACGTTACAAAGGCACTGAAAAGCACTTTAAGACAATAAAAACCTGAACATACTTTTATGGACTTGTGTTGGACAATTCCAGTGCCAAAACATCTTTCCAATGTATAAACCGTGTTAGATTAGTAAAACTGATTACAAACTTATCGCTGAGAGGTTACATACAAAACTTTGCAGTTGCATTGCAAATGCTACTAAGGAACTGAAAAGCACTTTAAGGCATTAAAAAAACTAAACATGCTATTACTGACTAGTAAGTCATGATTTCAGTGCATCAACTCTTTTGTCATGTATACAATTCCAAAATGAACATATTAAAACGGTAGAAAGAGTTTAGGAAATGGTCATTCAGAAGTTAAATACGATTCTTTCCCGTTGCATTGAAAACGTTACAAAGGCACTGAAAAACAGTTTAAGGCAATAAAAACCTGAACATGCTTTTATGGACTTGTATTGGACAATTCCAGTGCCAAAACAACTTTCCAATGTGTAAACCATCTATGAGACCGTGTTAGATTAGTAAAACTGATTACAAACTTATCGCTGAGAGGTTACATACAATTCTTTGCCGTTGCATTGAAAATGCTACTAAGGAGCTGAAAAGCACTTTAGGCATTAAAAAACTAAACATGCTATTACTGACTAGTAATTCATGATTTCAGTGGATACACTCTTTTGTCATGTATACAATTCCAAAATGAACATATTAAAATGGTAGAAAGAGTTTAGGAAATGGTCATTCAGAAGTTAAATACGATTCTTTCCCGTTGCATTGAAAACGTTACAAAGGCACTGAAAAACAGTTTAAGGCAATAAAAACCTGAACATGCTTTTATGGACTTGTATTGGACAATTCCAATGCCAAAACAACTTTCCAATGTATAAACCATCTATGAGTCCGTGTTAGATTAGTAAAACTGTTGAATTGAAAACGTTACAAAGGCACTGAAAAGCACTTTAAGACAATAAAAACCTGAACATACTTTTATGGACTTGTGTTGGACAATTCCAGTGCCAAAACATCTTTCCAATGTATAAACCGTGTTAGATTAGTAAAACTGATTACAAACTTATCGCTGAGAGGTTACATACAAAACTTTGCAGTTGCATTGCAAATGCTACTAAGGAACTGAAAAGCACTTTAAGGCATTAAAAAAACTAAACATGCTATTACTGACTAGTAAGTCATGATTTCAGTGCATCAACTCTTTTGTCATGTATACAATTCCAAAATGAACATATTAAAACGGTAGAAAGAGTTTAGGAAATGGTCATTCAGAAGTTAAATACGATTCTTTCCCGTTGCATTGAAAACGTTACAAAGGCACTGAAAAACAGTTTAAGGCAATAAAAACCTGAACATGCTTTTATGGACTTGTATTGGACAATTCCAGTGCCAAAACAACTTTCCAATGTGTAAACCATCTATGAGACCGTGTTAGATTAGTAAAACTGATTACAAACTTATCGCTGAGAGGTTACATACAATTCTTTGCCGTTGCATTGAAAATGCTACTAAGGAGCTGAAAAGCACTTTAGGCATTAAAAAACTAAACATGCTATTACTGACTAGTAATTCATGATTTCAGTGGATACACTCTTTTGTCATGTATACAATTCCAAAATGAACATATTAAAATGGTAGAAAGAGTTTAGGAAATGGTCATTCAGAAGTTAAATACGATTCTTTCCCGTTGCATTGAAAACGTTACAAAGGCACTGAAAAACAGTTTAAGGCAATAAAAACCTGAACATGCTTTTATGGACTTGTATTGGACAATTCCAATGCCAAAACAACTTTCCAATGTATAAACCATCTATGAGTCCGTGTTAGATTAGTAAAACTGTTGAATTGAAAACGTTACAAAGGCACTGAAAAGCACTTTAAGACAATAAAAACCTGAACATACTTTTATGGACTTGTGTTGGACAATTCCAGTGCCAAAACATCTTTCCAATGTATAAACCGTGTTAGATTAGTAAAACTGATTACAAACTTATCGCTGAGAGGTTACATACAAAACTTTGCAGTTGCATTGAAAATGCTACTAAGGAGCTGAAAAGCACTTTAGGCATTAAAAAACTAAACATGCTATTACTGACTAGTAATTCATGATTTCAGTGGATACACTCTTTTGTCATGTATACAATTCCAAAATGAACATATTAAAATGGTAGAAAGAGTTTAGGAAATGGTCATTCAGAAGTTAAATACGATTCTTTCCCGTTGCATTGAAAACGTTACAAAGGCACTGAAAAACAGTTTAAGGCAATAAAAACCTGAACATGCTTTTATGGACTTGTATTGGACAATTCCAATGCCAAAACAACTTTCCAATGTATAAACCATCTATGAGTCCGTGTTAGATTAGTAAAACTGTTGAATTGAAAACGTTACAAAGGCACTGAAAAGCACTTTAAGACAATAAAAACCTGAACATACTTTTATGGACTTGTGTTGGACAATTCCAGTGCCAAAACATCTTTCCAATGTATAAACCGTGTTAGATTAGTAAAACTGATTACAAACTTATCGCTGAGAGGTTACATACAAAACTTTGCAGTTGCATTGCAAATGCTACTAAGGAACTGAAAAGCACTTTAAGGCATTAAAAAAACTAAACATGCTATTACTGACTAGTAAGTCATGATTTCAGTGCATCAACTCTTTTGTCATGTATACAATTCCAAAATGAACATATTAAAACGGTAGAAAGAGTTTAGGAAATGGTCATTCAGAAGTTAAATACGATTCTTTCCCGTTGCATTGAAAACGTTACAAAGGCACTGAAAAACAGTTTAAGGCAATAAAAACCTGAACATGCTTTTATGGACTTGTATTGGACAATTCCAGTGCCAAAACAACTTTCCAATGTGTAAACCATCTATGAGACCGTGTTAGATTAGTAAAACTGATTACAAACTTATCGCTGAGAGGTTACATACAATTCTTTGCCGTTGCATTGAAAATGCTACTAAGGAGCTGAAAAGCACTTTAGGCATTAAAAAACTAAACATGCTATTACTGACTAGTAATTCATGATTTCAGTGGATACACTCTTTTGTCATGTATACAATTCCAAAATGAACATATTAAAATGGTAGAAAGAGTTTAGGAAATGGTCATTCAGAAGTTAAATACGATTCTTTCCCGTTGCATTGAAAACGTTACAAAGGCACTGAAAAACAGTTTAAGGCAATAAAAACCTGAACATGCTTTTATGGACTTGTATTGGACAATTCCAATGCCAAAACAACTTTCCAATGTATAAACCATCTATGAGTCCGTGTTAGATTAGTAAAACTGTTGAATTGAAAACGTTACAAAGGCACTGAAAAGCACTTTAAGACAATAAAAACCTGAACATACTTTTATGGACTTGTGTTGGACAATTCCAGTGCCAAAACATCTTTCCAATGTATAAACCGTGTTAGATTAGTAAAACTGATTACAAACTTATCGCTGAGAGGTTACATACAAAACTTTGCAGTTGCATTGCAAATGCTACTAAGGAACTGAAAAGCACTTTAAGGCATTAAAAAAACTAAACATGCTATTACTGACTAGTAAGTCATGATTTCAGTGCATCAACTCTTTTGTCATGTATACAATTCCAAAATGAACATATTAAAACGGTAGAAAGAGTTTAGGAAATGGTCATTCAGAAGTTAAATACGATTCTTTCCCGTTGCATTGAAAACGTTACAAAGGCACTGAAAAACAGTTTAAGGCAATAAAAACCTGAACATGCTTTTATGGACTTGTATTGGACAATTCCAGTGCCAAAACAACTTTCCAATGTGTAAACCATCTATGAGACCGTGTTAGATTAGTAAAACTGATTACAAACTTATCGCTGAGAGGTTACATACAATTCTTTGCCGTTGCATTGAAAATGCTACTAAGGAGCTGAAAAGCACTTTAGGCATTAAAAAACTAAACATGCTATTACTGACTAGTAATTCATGATTTCAGTGGATAAACTCTTTTGTCATGTATACAATTCCAAAATGAACATATTAAAATGGTAGAAAGAGTTTAGGAAATGGTCATTCAGAAGTTAAATACGATTCTTTCCCGTTGCATTGAAAACGTTACAAAGGCACTGAAAAACAGTTTAAGGCAATAAAAACCTGAACATGCTTTTATGGACTTGTATTGGACAATTCCAATGCCAAAACAACTTTCCAATGTATAAACCATCTATGAGTCCGTGTTAGATTAGTAAAACTGTTGAATTGAAAACGTTACAAAGGCACTGAAAAGCACTTTAAGACAATAAAAACCTGAACATACTTTTATGGACTTGTGTTGGACAATTCCAGTGCCAAAACATCTTTCCAATGTATAAACCGTGTTAGATTAGTAAAACTGATTACAAACTTATCGCTGAGAGGTTACATACAAAACTTTGCAGTTGCATTGAAAATGCTACTAAGGAGCTGAAAAGCACTTTAGGCATTAAAAAACTAAACATGCTATTACTGACTAGTAATTCATGATTTCAGTGGATACACTCTTTTGTCATGTATACAATTCCAAAATGAACATATTAAAATGGTAGAAAGAGTTTAGGAAATGGTCATTCAGAAGTTAAATACGATTCTTTCCCGTTGCATTGAAAACGTTACAAAGGCACTGAAAAACAGTTTAAGGCAATAAAAACCTGAACATGCTTTTATGGACTTGCAAATGCTACTAAGGAACTGAAAAGCACTTTAAGGCATTAAAAAAACTAAACATGCTATTACTGACTAGTAAGTCATGATTTCAGTGCATCAACTCTTTTGTCATGTATACAATTCCAAAATGAACATATTAAAACGGTAGAAAGAGTTTAGGAAATGGTCATTCAGAAGTTAAATACGATTCTTTCCCGTTGCATTGAAAACGTTACAAAGGCACTGAAAAACAGTTTAAGGCAATAAAAACCTGAACATGCTTTTATGGACTTGTATTGGACAATTCCAGTGCCAAAACAACTTTCCAATGTGTAAACCATCTATGAGACCGTGTTAGATTAGTAAAACTGATTACAAACTTATCGCTGAGAGGTTACATACAATTCTTTGCCGTTGCATTGAAAATGCTACTAAGGAGCTGAAAAGCACTTTAGGCATTAAAAAACTAAACATGCTATTACTGACTAGTAATTCATGATTTCAGTGGATACACTCTTTTGTCATGTATACAATTCCAAAATGAACATATTAAAATGGTAGAAAGAGTTTAGGAAATGGTCATTCAGAAGTTAAATACGATTCTTTCCCGTTGCATTGAAAACGTTACAAAGGCACTGAAAAACAGTTTAAGGCAATAAAAACCTGAACATGCTTTTATGGACTTGTATTGGACAATTCCAATGCCAAAACAACTTTCCAATGTATAAACCATCTATGAGTCCGTGTTAGATTAGTAAAACTGTTGAATTGAAAACGTTACAAAGGCACTGAAAAGCACTTTAAGACAATAAAAACCTGAACTTACTTTTATGGACTTGTGTTGGACAATTCCAGTGCCAAAACATCTTTCCAATGTATAAACCGTGTTAGATTAGTAAAACTGATTACAAACTTATCGCTGAGAGGTTACATACAAAACTTTGCAGTTGCATTGCAAATGCTACTAAGGAACTGAAAAGCACTTTAAGGCATTAAAAAAACTAAACATGCTATTACTGACTAGTAAGTCATGATTTCAGTGCATCAACTCTTTTGTCATGTATACAATTCCAAAATGAACATATTAAAATGGTAGAAAGAGTTTAGGAAATGGTCATTCAGAAGTTAAATACGATTATTTCCCGTTGCATTGAAAACGTTACAAAGGCACTGAAAAACAGTTTAAGGCAATAAAAACCTGAACATGCTTTTATGGACTTGTATTGGACAATTCCAGTGCCAAAACAACTTTCCAATGTGTAAACCATCTATGAGACCGTGTTAGATTAGTAAAACTGATTACAAACTTATCGCTGAGAGGTTACATACAATTCTTTGCCGTTGCATTGAAAATGCTACTAAGGAGCTGAAAAGCACTTTAGGCATTAAAAAACTAAACATGCTATTACTGACTAGTAATTCATGATTTCAGTGGATAAACTCTTTTGTCATGTATACAATTCCAAAATGAACATATTAAAATGGTAGAAAGAGTTTAGGAAATGGTCATTCAGAAGTTAAATACGATTCTTTCCCGTTGCATTGAAAACGTTACAAAGGCACTGAAAAACAGTTTAAGGCAATAAAAACCTGAACATGCTTTTATGGACTTGTATTGGACAATTCCAATGCCAAAACAACTTTCCAATGTATAAACCATCTATGAGTCCGTGTTAGATTAGTAAAACTGTTGAATTGAAAACGTTACAAAGGCACTGAAAAGCACTTTAAGACAATAAAAACCTGAACATACTTTTATGGACTTGTGTTGGACAATTCCAGTGCCAAAACATCTTTCCAATGTATAAACCGTGTTAGATTAGTAAAACTGATTACAAACTTATCGCTGAGAGGTTACATACAATTCTTTGCCGTTGCATTGAAAATGCTACTAAGGAGCTGAAAAGCACTTTAGGCATTAAAAAACTAAACATGCTATTACTGACTAGTAATTCATGATTTCAGTGGATAAACTCTTTTGTCATGTATACAATTCCAAAATGAACATATTAAAATGGTAGAAAGAGTTTAGGAAATGGTCATTCAGAAGTTAAATACGATTCTTTCCCGTTGCATTGAAAACGTTACAAAGGCACTGAAAAACAGTTTAAGGCAATAAAAACCTGAACATGCTTTTATGGACTTGTATTGGACAATTCCAGTGCCAAAACAACTTTCCAATGTGTAAACCATCTATGAGACCGTGTTAGATTAGTAAAACTGATTACAAACTTATCGCTGAGAGGTTACATACAATTCTTTGCCGTTGCATTGAAAATGCTACTAAGGAGCTGAAAAGCACTTTAGGCATTAAAAAACTAAACATGCTATTACTGACTAGTAATTCATGATTTCAGTGGATACACTCTTTTGTCATGTATACAATTCCAAAATGAACATATTAAAATGGTAGAAAGAGTTTAGGAAATGGTCATTCAGAAGTTAAATACGATTCTTTCCCGTTGCATTGAAAACGTTACAAAGGCACTGAAAAACAGTTTAAGGCAATAAAAACCTGAACATGCTTTTATGGACTTGCAAATGCTACTAAGGAACTGAAAAGCACTTTAAGGCATTAAAAAAACTAAACATGCTATTACTGACTAGTAAGTCATGATTTCAGTGCATCAACTCTTTTGTCATGTATACAATTCCAAAATGAACATATTAAAACGGTAGAAAGAGTTTAGGAAATGGTCATTCAGAAGTTAAATACGATTCTTTCCCGTTGCATTGAAAACGTTACAAAGGCACTGAAAAACAGTTTAAGGCAATAAAAACCTGAACATGCTTTTATGGACTTGTATTGGACAATTCCAGTGCCAAAACAACTTTCCAATGTGTAAACCATCTATGAGACCGTGTTAGATTAGTAAAACTGATTACAAACTTATCGCTGAGAGGTTACATACAATTCTTTGCCGTTGCATTGAAAATGCTACTAAGGAGCTGAAAAGCACTTTAGGCATTAAAAAACTAAACATGCTATTACTGACTAGTAATTCATGATTTCAGTGGATAAACTCTTTTGTCATGTATACAATTCCAAAATGAACATATTAAAATGGTAGAAAGAGTTTAGGAAATGGTCATTCAGAAGTTAAATACGATTCTTTCCCGTTGCATTGAAAACGTTACAAAGGCACTGAAAAACAGTTTAAGGCAATAAAAACCTGAACATGCTTTTATGGACTTGTATTGGACAATTCCAATGCCAAAACAACTTTCCAATGTATAAACCATCTATGAGTCCGTGTTAGATTAGTAAAACTGTTGAATTGAAAACGTTACAAAGGCACTGAAAAGCACTTTAAGACAATAAAAACCTGAACATACTTTTATGGACTTGTGTTGGACAATTCCAGTGCCAAAACATCTTTCCAATGTATAAACCGTGTTAGATTAGTAAAACTGATTACAAACTTATCGCTGAGAGGTTACATACAAAACTTTGCAGTTGCATTGAAAATGCTACTAAGGAGCTGAAAAGCACTTTAGGCATTAAAAAACTAAACATGCTATTACTGACTAGTAATTCATGATTTCAGTGGATACACTCTTTTGTCATGTATACAATTCCAAAATGAACATATTAAAATGGTAGAAAGAGTTTAGGAAATGGTCATTCAGAAGTTAAATACGATTCTTTCCCGTTGCATTGAAAACGTTACAAAGGCACTGAAAAACAGTTTAAGGCAATAAAAACCTGAACATGCTTTTATGGACTTGCAAATGCTACTAAGGAACTGAAAAGCACTTTAAGGCATTAAAAAAACTAAACATGCTATTACTGACTAGTAAGTCATGATTTCAGTGCATCAACTCTTTTGTCATGTATACAATTCCAAAATGAACATATTAAAACGGTAGAAAGAGTTTAGGAAATGGTCATTCAGAAGTTAAATACGATTCTTTCCCGTTGCATTGAAAACGTTACAAAGGCACTGAAAAACAGTTTAAGGCAATAAAAACCTGAACATGCTTTTATGGACTTGTATTGGACAATTCCAGTGCCAAAACAACTTTCCAATGTGTAAACCATCTATGAGACCGTGTTAGATTAGTAAAACTGATTACAAACTTATCGCTGAGAGGTTACATACAATTCTTTGCCGTTGCATTGAAAATGCTACTAAGGAGCTGAAAAGCACTTTAGGCATTAAAAAACTAAACATGCTATTACTGACTAGTAATTCATGATTTCAGTGGATACACTCTTTTGTCATGTATACAATTCCAAAATGAACATATTAAAATGGTAGAAAGAGTTTAGGAAATGGTCATTCAGAAGTTAAATACGATTCTTTCCCGTTGCATTGAAAACGTTACAAAGGCACTGAAAAACAGTTTAAGGCAATAAAAACCTGAACATGCTTTTATGGACTTGTATTGGACAATTCCAATGCCAAAACAACTTTCCAATGTATAAACCATCTATGAGTCCGTGTTAGATTAGTAAAACTGTTGAATTGAAAACGTTACAAAGGCACTGAAAAGCACTTTAAGACAATAAAAACCTGAACTTACTTTTATGGACTTGTGTTGGACAATTCCAGTGCCAAAACATCTTTCCAATGTATAAACCGTGTTAGATTAGTAAAACTGATTACAAACTTATCGCTGAGAGGTTACATACAAAACTTTGCAGTTGCATTGCAAATGCTACTAAGGAACTGAAAAGCACTTTAAGGCATTAAAAAAACTAAACATGCTATTACTGACTAGTAAGTCATGATTTCAGTGCATCAACTCTTTTGTCATGTATACAATTCCAAAATGAACATATTAAAATGGTAGAAAGAGTTTAGGAAATGGTCATTCAGAAGTTAAATACGATTATTTCCCGTTGCATTGAAAACGTTACAAAGGCACTGAAAAACAGTTTAAGGCAATAAAAACCTGAACATGCTTTTATGGACTTGTATTGGACAATTCCAGTGCCAAAACAACTTTCCAATGTGTAAACCATCTATGAGACCGTGTTAGATTAGTAAAACTGATTACAAACTTATCGCTGAGAGGTTACATACAATTCTTTGCCGTTGCATTGAAAATGCTACTAAGGAGCTGAAAAGCACTTTAGGCATTAAAAAACTAAACATGCTATTACTGACTAGTAATTCATGATTTCAGTGGATAAACTCTTTTGTCATGTATACAATTCCAAAATGAACATATTAAAATGGTAGAAAGAGTTTAGGAAATGGTCATTCAGAAGTTAAATACGATTCTTTCCCGTTGCATTGAAAACGTTACAAAGGCACTGAAAAACAGTTTAAGGCAATAAAAACCTGAACATGCTTTTATGGACTTGTATTGGACAATTCCGGTGCCAAAACAACTTTCCAATGTGTAAACCATCTATGAGACCGTGTTAGATTAGTAAAACTGATTACAAACTTATCGCTGAGAGGTTACATACAATTCTTTGCCGTTGCATTGAAAATGCTACTAAGGAGCTGAAAAGCACTTTAGGCATTAAAAAACTAAACATGCTATTACTGACTAGTAATTCATGATTTCAGTGGATAAACTCTTTTCCCATGTATACAACTCCAAAATTAACATATTAAAATGGTTGAAAGTGTTTAGGAAATGGTCATTCAGAAGTTAAATACGATTCTTTCCCGTTGCATTGAAAACGTTACAAAGGCACTGAAAAACAGTTTAAGGCAATAAAAACCTGAACATGCTTTTATGGACTTGTATTGGACAATTCCAATGCCAAAACAACTTTCCAATGTATAAACCATCTATGAGTCCGTGTTAGATTAGTAAAACTGTTGAATTGAAAACGTTACAAAGGCACTGAAAAGCACTTTAAGACAATAAAAACCTGAACATACTTTTATGGACTTGTGTTGGACAATTCCAGTGCCAAAACATCTTTCCAATGTATAAACCGTGTTAGATTAGTAAAACTGATTACAAACTTATCGCTGAGAGGTTACATACAAAACTTTGCAGTTGCATTGCAAATGCTACTAAGGAACTGAAAAGCACTTTAAGGCATTAAAAAAACTAAACATGCTATTACTGACTAGTAAGTCATGATTTCAGTGCATCAACTCTTTTGTCATGTATACAATTCCAAAATGAACATATTAAAATGGTAGAAAGAGTTTAGGAAATGGTCATTCAGAAGTTAAATACGATTATTTCCCGTTGCATTGAAAACGTTACAAAGGCACTGAAAAACAGTTTAAGGCAATAAAAACCTGAACATGCTTTTATGGACTTGTATTGGACAATTCCAGTGCCAAAACAACTTTCCAATGTGTAAACCATCTATGAGACCGTGTTAGATTAGTAAAACTGATTACAAACTTATCGCTGAGAGGTTACATACAATTCTTTGCCGTTGCATTGAAAATGCTACTAAGGAGCTGAAAAGCACTTTAGGCATTAAAAAACTAAACATGCTATTACTGACTAGTAATTCATGATTTCAGTGGATAAACTCTTTTGTCATGTATACAATTCCAAAATGAACATATTAAAATGGTAGAAAGAGTTTAGGAAATGGTCATTCAGAAGTTAAATACGATTCTTTCCCGTTGCATTGAAAACGTTACAAAGGCACTGAAAAACAGTTTAAGGCAATAAAAACCTGAACATGCTTTTATGGACTTGTATTGGACAATTCCGGTGCCAAAACAACTTTCCAATGTGTAAACCATCTATGAGACCGTGTTAGATTAGTAAAACTGATTACAAACTTATCGCTGAGAGGTTACATACAATTCTTTGCCGTTGCATTGAAAATGCTACTAAGGAGCTGAAAAGCACTTTAGGCATTAAAAAACTAAACATGCTATTACTGACTAGTAATTCATGATTTCAGTGGATAAACTCTTTTCCCATGTATACAACTCCAAAATTAACATATTAAAATGGTTGAAAGTGTTTAGGAAATGGTCATTCAGAAGTTAAATACGATTCTTTCCCGTTGCATTGAAAACGTTACAAAGGCACTGAAAAACAGTTTAAGGCAATAAAAACCTGAACATGCTTTTATGGACTTGTATTGGACAATTCCAATGCCAAAACAACTTTCCAATGTATAAACCATCTATGAGTCCGTGTTAGATTAGTAAAACTGTTGAATTGAAAACGTTACAAAGGCACTGAAAAGCACTTTAAGACAATAAAAACCTGAACATACTTTTATGGACTTGTGTTGGACAATTCCAGTGCCAAAACATCTTTCCAATGTATAAACCGTGTTAGATTAGTAAAACTGATTACAAACTTATCGCTGAGAGGTTACATACAAAACTTTGCAGTTGCATTGCAAATGCTACTAAGGAACTGAAAAGCACTTTAAGGCATTAAAAAAACTAAACATGCTATTACTGACTAGTAAGTCATGATTTCAGTGCATCAACTCTTTTGTCATGTATACAATTCCAAAATGAACATATTAAAATGGTAGAAAGAGTTTAGGAAATGGTCATTCAGAAGTTAAATACGATTCTTTCCCGTTGCATTGAAAACGTTACAAAGGCACTGAAAAACAGTTTAAGGCAATAAAAACCTGAACATGCTTTTATGGACTTGTATTGGACAATTCCAGTGCCAAAACAACTTTCCAATGTGTAAACCATCTATGAGACCGTGTTAGATTAGTAAAACTGATTACAAACTTATCGCTGAGAGGTTACATACAATTCTTTGCCGTTGCATTGAAAATGCTACTAAGGAGCTGAAAAGCACTTTAGGCATTAAAAAACTAAACATGCTATTACTGACTAGTAATTCATGATTTCAGTGGATAAACTCTTTTGTCATGTATACAATTCCAAAATGAACATATTAAAATGGTAGAAAGAGTTTAGGAAATGGTCATTCAGAAGTTAAATACGATTCTTTCCCGTTGCATTGAAAACGTTACAAAGGCACTGAAAAACAGTTTAAGGCAATAAAAACCTGAACATGCTTTTATGGACTTGTATTGGACAATTCCAATGCCAAAACAACTTTCCAATGTATAAACCATCTATGAGTCCGTGTTAGATTAGTAAGACTGTTGAATTGAAAACGTTACAAAGGCACTGAAAAGCACTTTAAGACAATAAAAACCTGAACATACTTTTATGGACTTGTGTTGGACAATTCCAGTGCCAAAACATCTTTCCAATGTATAAACCGTGTTAGATTAGTAAAACTGATTACAAACTTATCGCTGAGAGGTTACATACAAAACTTTGCAGTTGCATTGCAAATGCTACTAAGGAACTGAAAAGCACTTTAAGGCATTAAAAAAACTAAACATGCTATTACTGACTAGTAAGTCATGATTTCAGTGCATCAACTCTTTTGTCATGTATACAATTCCAAAATGAACATATTAAAATGGTAGAAAGAGTTTAGGAAATGGTCATTCAGAAGTTAAATACGATTATTTCCCGTTGCATTGAAAACGTTACAAAGGCACTGAAAAACAGTTTAAGGCAATAAAAACCTGAACATGCTTTTATGGACTTGTATTGGACAATTCCAGTGCCAAAACAACTTTCCAATGTGTAAACCATCTATGAGACCGTGTTAGATTAGTAAAACTGATTACAAACTTATCGCTGAGAGGTTACATACAATTCTTTGCCGTTGCATTGAAAATGCTACTAAGGAGCTGAAAAGCACTTTAGGCATTAAAAAACTAAACATGCTATTACTGACTAGTAATTCATGATTTCAGTGGATACACTCTTTTGTCATGTATACAATTCCAAAATGAACATATTAAAATGGTAGAAAGAGTTTAGGAAATGGTCATTCAGAAGTTAAATACGATTCTTTCCCGTTGCATTGAAAACGTTACAAAGGCACTGAAAAACAGTTTAAGGCAATAAAAACCTGAACATGCTTTTATGGACTTGTATTGGACAATTCCAATGCCAAAACAACTTTCCAATGTATAAACCATCTATGAGTCCGTGTTAGATTAGTAAAACTGTTGAATTGAAAACGTTACAAAGGCACTGAAAAGCACTTTAAGACAATAAAAACCTGAACTTACTTTTATGGACTTGTGTTGGACAATTCCAGTGCCAAAACATCTTTCCAATGTATAAACCGTGTTAGATTAGTAAAACTGATTACAAACTTATCGCTGAGAGGTTACATACAAAACTTTGCAGTTGCATTGCAAATGCTACTAAGGAACTGAAAAGCACTTTAAGGCATTAAAAAAACTAAACATGCTATTACTGACTAGTAAGTCATGATTTCAGTGCATCAACTCTTTTGTCATGTATACAATTCCAAAATGAACATATTAAAATGGTAGAAAGAGTTTAGGAAATGGTCATTCAGAAGTTAAATACGATTATTTCCCGTTGCATTGAAAACGTTACAAAGGCACTGAAAAACAGTTTAAGGCAATAAAAACCTGAACATGCTTTTATGGACTTGTATTGGACAATTCCAGTGCCAAAACAACTTTCCAATGTGTAAACCATCTATGAGACCGTGTTAGATTAGTAAAACTGATTACAAACTTATCGCTGAGAGGTTACATACAATTCTTTGCCGTTGCATTGAAAATGCTACTAAGGAGCTGAAAAGCACTTTAGGCATTAAAAAACTAAACATGCTATTACTGACTAGTAATTCATGATTTCAGTGGATAAACTCTTTTGTCATGTATACAATTCCAAAATGAACATATTAAAATGGTAGAAAGAGTTTAGGAAATGGTCATTCAGAAGTTAAATACGATTCTTTCCCGTTGCATTGAAAACGTTACAAAGGCACTGAAAAACAGTTTAAGGCAATAAAAACCTGAACATGCTTTTATGGACTTGTATTGGACAATTCCGGTGCCAAAACAACTTTCCAATGTGTAAACCATCTATGAGACCGTGTTAGATTAGTAAAACTGATTACAAACTTATCGCTGAGAGGTTACATACAATTCTTTGCCGTTGCATTGAAAATGCTACTAAGGAGCTGAAAAGCACTTTAGGCATTAAAAAACTAAACATGCTATTACTGACTAGTAATTCATGATTTCAGTGGATAAACTCTTTTCCCATGTATACAACTCCAAAATTAACATATTAAAATGGTTGAAAGTGTTTAGGAAATGGTCATTCAGAAGTTAAATACGATTCTTTCCCGTTGCATTGAAAACGTTACAAAGGCACTGAAAAACAGTTTAAGGCAATAAAAACCTGAACATGCTTTTATGGACTTGTATTGGACAATTCCAATGCCAAAACAACTTTCCAATGTATAAACCATCTATGAGTCCGTGTTAGATTAGTAAAACTGTTGAATTGAAAACGTTACAAAGGCACTGAAAAGCACTTTAAGACAATAAAAACCTGAACATACTTTTATGGACTTGTGTTGGACAATTCCAGTGCCAAAACATCTTTCCAATGTATAAACCGTGTTAGATTAGTAAAACTGATTACAAACTTATCGCTGAGAGGTTACATACAAAACTTTGCAGTTGCATTGCAAATGCTACTAAGGAACTGAAAAGCACTTTAAGGCATTAAAAAAACTAAACATGCTATTACTGACTAGTAAGTCATGATTTCAGTGCATCAACTCTTTTGTCATGTATACAATTCCAAAATGAACATATTAAAACGGTAGAAAGAGTTTAGGAAATGGTCATTCAGAAGTTAAATACGATTCTTTCCCGTTGCATTGAAAACGTTACAAAGGCACTGAAAAACAGTTTAAGGCAATAAAAACCTGAACATGCTTTTATGGACTTGTATTGGACAATTCCAATGCCAAAACAACTTTCCAATGTATAAACCATCTATGAGTCCGTGTTAGATTAGTAAAACTGTTGAATTGAAAACGTTACAAAGGCACTGAAAAGCACTTTAAGACAATAAAAACCTGAACATACTTTTATGGACTTGTGTTGGACAATTCCAGTGCCAAAACATCTTTCCAATGTATAAACCGTGTTAGATTAGTAAAACTGATTACAAACTTATCGCTGAGAGGTTACATACAAAACTTTGCAGTTGCATTGCAAATGCTACTAAGGAACTGAAAAGCACTTTAAGGCATTAAAAAAACTAAACATGCTATTACTGACTAGTAAGTCATGATTTCAGTGCATCAACTCTTTTGTCATGTATACAATTCCAAAATGAACATATTAAAACGGTAGAAAGAGTTTAGGAAATGGTCATTCAGAAGTTAAATACGATTCTTTCCCGTTGCATTGAAAACGTTACAAAGGCACTGAAAAACAGTTTAAGGCAATAAAAACCTGAACATGCTTTTATGGACTTGTATTGGACAATTCCAGTGCCAAAACAACTTTCCAATGTGTAAACCATCTATGAGACCGTGTTAGATTAGTAAAACTGATTACAAACTTATCGCTGAGAGGTTACATACAATTCTTTGCCGTTGCATTGAAAATGCTACTAAGGAGCTGAAAAGCACTTTAGGCATTAAAAAACTAAACATGCTATTACTGACTAGTAATTCATGATTTCAGTGGATACACTCTTTTGTCATGTATACAATTCCAAAATGAACATATTAAAATGGTAGAAAGAGTTTAGGAAATGGTCATTCAGAAGTTAAATACGATTCTTTCCCGTTGCATTGAAAACGTTACAAAGGCACTGAAAAACAGTTTAAGGCAATAAAAACCTGAACATGCTTTTATGGACTTGTATTGGACAATTCCAATGCCAAAACAACTTTCCAATGTATAAACCATCTATGAGTCCGTGTTAGATTAGTAAAACTGTTGAATTGAAAACGTTACAAAGGCACTGAAAAGCACTTTAAGACAATAAAAACCTGAACATACTTTTATGGACTTGTGTTGGACAATTCCAGTGCCAAAACATCTTTCCAATGTATAAACCGTGTTAGATTAGTAAAACTGATTACAAACTTATCGCTGAGAGGTTACATACAAAACTTTGCAGTTGCATTGAAAATGCTACTAAGGAGCTGAAAAGCACTTTAGGCATTAAAAAACTAAACATGCTATTACTGACTAGTAATTCATGATTTCAGTGGATAAACTCTTTTGTCATGTATACAATTCCAAAATGAACATATTAAAATGGTAGAAAGAGTTTAGGAAATGGTCATTCAGAAGTTAAATACGATTCTTTCCCGTTGCATTGAAAACGTTACAAAGGCACTGAAAAACAGTTTAAGGCAATAAAAACCTGAACATGCTTTTATGGACTTGTATTGGACAATTCCGGTGCCAAAACAACTTTCCAATGTGTAAACCATCTATGAGACCGTGTTAGATTAGTAAAACTGATTACAAACTTATCGCTGAGAGGTTACATACAATTCTTTGCCGTTGCATTGAAAATGCTACTAAGGAGCTGAAAAGCACTTTAGGCATTAAAAAACTAAACATGCTATTACTGACTAGTAATTCATGATTTCAGTGGATAAACTCTTTTCCCATGTATACAACTCCAAAATTAACATATTAAAATGGTTGAAAGTGTTTAGGAAATGGTCATTCAGAAGTTAAATACGATTCTTTCCCGTTGCATTGAAAACGTTACAAAGGCACTGAAAAACAGTTTAAGGCAATAAAAACCTGAACATGCTTTTATGGACTTGTATTGGACAATTCCAATGCCAAAACAACTTTCCAATGTATAAACCATCTATGAGTCCGTGTTAGATTAGTAAAACTGTTGAATTGAAAACGTTACAAAGGCACTGAAAAGCACTTTAAGACAATAAAAACCTGAACATACTTTTATGGACTTGTGTTGGACAATTCCAGTGCCAAAACATCTTTCCAATGTATAAACCGTGTTAGATTAGTAAAACTGATTACAAACTTATCGCTGAGAGGTTACATACAAAACTTTGCAGTTGCATTGAAAATGCTACTAAGGAGCTGAAAAGCACTTTAGGCATTAAAAAACTAAACATGCTATTACTGACTAGTAATTCATGATTTCAGTGGATACACTCTTTTGTCATGTATACAATTCCAAAATGAACATATTAAAATGGTAGAAAGAGTTTAGGAAATGGTCATTCAGAAGTTAAATACGATTCTTTCCCGTTGCATTGAAAACGTTACAAAGGCACTGAAAAACAGTTTAAGGCAATAAAAACCTGAACATGCTTTTATGGACTTGTATTGGACAATTCCAATGCCAAAACAACTTTCCAATGTATAAACCATCTATGAGTCCGTGTTAGATTAGTAAAACTGTTGAATTGAAAACGTTACAAAGGCACTGAAAAGCACTTTAAGACAATAAAAACCTGAACATACTTTTATGGACTTGTGTTGGACAATTCCAGTGCCAAAACATCTTTCCAATGTATAAACCGTGTTAGATTAGTAAAACTGATTACAAACTTATCGCTGAGAGGTTACATACAAAACTTTGCAGTTGCATTGCAAATGCTACTAAGGAACTGAAAAGCACTTTAAGGCATTAAAAAAACTAAACATGCTATTACTGACTAGTAAGTCATGATTTCAGTGCATCAACTCTTTTGTCATGTATACAATTCCAAAATGAACATATTAAAATGGTAGAAAGAGTTTAGGAAATGGTCATTCAGAAGTTAAATACGATTATTTCCCGTTGCATTGAAAACGTTACAAAGGCACTGAAAAACAGTTTAAGGCAATAAAAACCTGAACATGCTTTTATGGACTTGTATTGGACAATTCCAGTGCCAAAACAACTTTCCAATGTGTAAACCATCTATGAGACCGTGTTAGATTAGTAAAACTGATTACAAACTTATCGCTGAGAGGTTACATACAATTCTTTGCCGTTGCATTGAAAATGCTACTAAGGAGCTGAAAAGCACTTTAGGCATTAAAAAACTAAACATGCTATTACTGACTAGTAATTCATGATTTCAGTGGATAAACTCTTTTGTCATGTATACAATTCCAAAATGAACATATTAAAATGGTAGAAAGAGTTTAGGAAATGGTCATTCAGAAGTTAAATACGATTCTTTCCCGTTGCATTGAAAACGTTACAAAGGCACTGAAAAACAGTTTAAGGCAATAAAAACCTGAACATGCTTTTATGGACTTGTATTGGACAATTCCAATGCCAAAACAACTTTCCAATGTATAAACCATCTATGAGTCCGTGTTAGATTAGTAAAACTGTTGAATTGAAAACGTTACAAAGGCACTGAAAAGCACTTTAAGACAATAAAAACCTGAACATACTTTTATGGACTTGTGTTGGACAATTCCAGTGCCAAAACATCTTTCCAATGTATAAACCGTGTTAGATTAGTAAAACTGATTACAAACTTATCGCTGAGAGGTTACATACAAAACTTTGCAGTTGCATTGCAAATGCTACTAAGGAACTGAAAAGCACTTTAAGGCATTAAAAAAACTAAACATGCTATTACTGACTAGTAAGTCATGATTTCAGTGCATCAACTCTTTTGTCATGTATACAATTCCAAAATGAACATATTAAAATGGTAGAAAGAGTTTAGGAAATGGTCATTCAGAAGTTAAATACGATTATTTCCCGTTGCATTGAAAACGTTACAAAGGCACTGAAAAACAGTTTAAGGCAATAAAAACCTGAACATGCTTTTATGGACTTGTATTGGACAATTCCAGTGCCAAAACAACTTTCCAATGTGTAAACCATCTATGAGACCGTGTTAGATTAGTAAAACTGATTACAAACTTATCGCTGAGAGGTTACATACAATTATTTGCCGTTGCATTGAAAATGCTACTAAGGAGCTGAAAAGCACTTTAGGCATTAAAAAACTAAACATGCTATTACTGACTAGTAATTCATGATTTCAGTGGATACACTCTTTTGTCATGTATACAATTCCAAAATGAACATATTAAAATGGTAGAAAGAGTTTAGGAAATGGTCATTCAGAAGTTAAATACGATTCTTTCCCGTTGCATTGAAAACGTTACAAAGGCACTGAAAAACAGTTTAAGGCAATAAAAACCTGAACATGCTTTTATGGACTTGTATTGGACAATTCCAATGCCAAAACAACTTTCCAATGTATAAACCATCTATGAGTCCGTGTTAGATTAGTAAAACTGTTGAATTGAAAACGTTACAAAGGCACTGAAAAGCACTTTAAGACAATAAAAACCTGAACATACTTTTATGGACTTGTGTTGGACAATTCCAGTGCCAAAACATCTTTCCAATGTATAAACCGTGTTAGATTAGTAAAACTGATTACAAACTTATCGCTGAGAGGTTACATACAAAACTTTGCAGTTGCATTGAAAATGCTACTAAGGAGCTGAAAAGCACTTTAGGCATTAAAAAACTAAACATGCTATTACTGACTAGTAATTCATGATTTCAGTGGATACACTCTTTTGTCATGTATACAATTCCAAAATGAACATATTAAAATGGTAGAAAGAGTTTAGGAAATGGTCATTCAGAAGTTAAATACGATTCTTTCCCGTTGCATTGAAAACGTTACAAAGGCACTGAAAAACAGTTTAAGGCAATAAAAACCTGAACATGCTTTTATGGACTTGTATTGGACAATTCCAATGCCAAAACAACTTTCCAATGTATAAACCATCTATGAGTCCGTGTTAGATTAGTAAAACTGTTGAATTGAAAACGTTACAAAGGCACTGAAAAGCACTTTAAGACAATAAAAACCTGAACATACTTTTATGGACTTGTGTTGGACAATTCCAGTGCCAAAACATCTTTCCAATGTATAAACCGTGTTAGATTAGTAAAACTGATTACAAACTTATCGCTGAGAGGTTACATACAAAACTTTGCAGTTGCATTGCAAATGCTACTAAGGAACTGAAAAGCACTTTAAGGCATTAAAAAAACTAAACATGCTATTACTGACTAGTAAGTCATGATTTCAGTGCATCAACTCTTTTGTCATGTATACAATTCCAAAATGAACATATTAAAATGGTAGAAAGAGTTTAGGAAATGGTCATTCAGAAGTTAAATACGATTCTTTCCTGTTGCATTGAAAACGTTACAAAGGCACTGAAAAACAGTTTAAGGCAATAAAAACCTGAACATGCTTTTATGGACTTGTATTGGACAATTCCAGTGCCAAAACAACTTTCCAATGTGTAAACCATCTATGAGACCGTGTTAGATTAGTAAAACTGATTACAAACTTATCGCTGAGAGGTTACATACAATTCTTTGCCGTTGCATTGAAAATGCTACTAAGGAGCTGAAAAGCACTTTAGGCATTAAAAAACTAAACATGCTATTACTGACTAGTAATTCATGATTTCAGTGGATAAACTCTTTTGTCATGTATACAATTCCAAAATGAACATATTAAAATGGTAGAAAGAGTTTAGGAAATGGTCATTCAGAAGTTAAATACGATTCTTTCCCGTTGCATTGAAAACGTTACAAAGGCACTGAAAAACAGTTTAAGGCAATAAAAACCTGAACATGCTTTTATGGACTTGTATTGGACAATTCCAATGCCAAAACAACTTTCCAATGTATAAACCATCTATGAGTCCGTGTTAGATTAGTAAGACTGTTGAATTGAAAACGTTACAAAGGCACTGAAAAGCACTTTAAGACAATAAAAACCTGAACATACTTTTATGGACTTGTGTTGGACAATTCCAGTGCCAAAACATCTTTCCAATGTATAAACCGTGTTAGATTAGTAAAACTGATTACAAACTTATCGCTGAGAGGTTACATACAAAACTTTGCAGTTGCATTGCAAATGCTACTAAGGAACTGAAAAGCACTTTAAGGCATTAAAAAAACTAAACATGCTATTACTGACTAGTAAGTCATGATTTCAGTGCATCAACTCTTTTGTCATGTATACAATTCCAAAATGAACATATTAAAATGGTAGAAAGAGTTTAGGAAATGGTCATTCAGAAGTTAAATACGATTATTTCCCGTTGCATTGAAAACGTTACAAAGGCACTGAAAAACAGTTTAAGGCAATAAAAACCTGAACATGCTTTTATGGACTTG
The DNA here is from genome assembly GCA_030340665.1 of Neosalanx taihuensis. Classification (NCBI taxonomy): domain Eukaryota; kingdom Metazoa; phylum Chordata; class Actinopteri; order Osmeriformes; family Salangidae; genus Neosalanx; species Neosalanx taihuensis. The sequence continues at coordinate 7,829,032 of CM059307.1, forward strand.
TATTGGACAATTCCAGTGCCAAAACAACTTTCCAATGTGTAAACCATCTATGAGACCGTGTTAGATTAGTAAAACTGATTACAAACTTATCGCTGAGAGGTTACATACAATTCTTTGCCGTTGCATTGAAAATGCTACTAAGGAGCTGAAAAGCACTTTAGGCATTAAAAAACTAAACATGCTATTACTGACTAGTAATTCATGATTTCAGTGGATAAACTCTTTTGTCATGTATACAATTCCAAAATGAACATATTAAAATGGTAGAAAGAGTTTAGGAAATGGTCATTCAGAAGTTAAATACGATTCTTTCCCGTTGCATTGAAAACGTTACAAAGGCACTGAAAAACAGTTTAAGGCAATAAAAACCTGAACATGCTTTTATGGACTTGTATTGGACAATTCCAATGCCAAAACAACTTTCCAATGTATAAACCATCTATGAGTCCGTGTTAGATTAGTAAAACTGTTGAATTGAAAACGTTACAAAGGCACTGAAAAGCACTTTAAGACAATAAAAACCTGAACATACTTTTATGGACTTGTGTTGGACAATTCCAGTGCCAAAACATCTTTCCAATGTATAAACCGTGTTAGATTAGTAAAACTGATTACAAACTTATCGCTGAGAGGTTACATACAAAACTTTGCAGTTGCATTGCAAATGCTACTAAGGAACTGAAAAGCACTTTAAGGCATTAAAAAAACTAAACATGCTATTACTGACTAGTAAGTCATGATTTCAGTGCATCAACTCTTTTGTCATGTATACAATTCCAAAATGAACATATTAAAACGGTAGAAAGAGTTTAGGAAATGGTCATTCAGAAGTTAAATACGATTCTTTCCCGTTGCATTGAAAACGTTACAAAGGCACTGAAAAACAGTTTAAGGCAATAAAAACCTGAACATGCTTTTATGGACTTGTATTGGACAATTCCAGTGCCAAAACAACTTTCCAATGTGTAAACCATCTATGAGACCGTGTTAGATTAGTAAAACTGATTACAAACTTATCGCTGAGAGGTTACATACAATTCTTTGCCGTTGCATTGAAAATGCTACTAAGGAGCTGAAAAGCACTTTAGGCATTAAAAAACTAAACATGCTATTACTGACTAGTAATTCATGATTTCAGTGGATAAACTCTTTTGTCATGTATACAATTCCAAAATGAACATATTAAAATGGTAGAAAGAGTTTAGGAAATGGTCATTCAGAAGTTAAATACGATTCTTTCCCGTTGCATTGAAAACGTTACAAAGGCACTGAAAAACAGTTTAAGGCAATAAAAACCTGAACATGCTTTTATGGACTTGTATTGGACAATTCCAATGCCAAAACAACTTTCCAATGTATAAACCATCTATGAGTCCGTGTTAGATTAGTAAAACTGTTGAATTGAAAACGTTACAAAGGCACTGAAAAGCACTTTAAGACAATAAAAACCTGAACATACTTTTATGGACTTGTGTTGGACAATTCCAGTGCCAAAACATCTTTCCAATGTATAAACCGTGTTAGATTAGTAAAACTGATTACAAACTTATCGCTGAGAGGTTACATACAAAACTTTGCAGTTGCATTGAAAATGCTACTAAGGAGCTGAAAAGCACTTTAGGCATTAAAAAACTAAACATGCTATTACTGACTAGTAATTCATGATTTCAGTGGATACACTCTTTTGTCATGTATACAATTCCAAAATGAACATATTAAAATGGTAGAAAGAGTTTAGGAAATGGTCATTCAGAAGTTAAATACGATTCTTTCCCGTTGCATTGAAAACGTTACAAAGGCACTGAAAAACAGTTTAAGGCAATAAAAACCTGAACATGCTTTTATGGACTTGTATTGGACAATTCCAGTGCCAAAACAACTTTCCAATGTGTAAACCATCTATGAGACCGTGTTAGATTAGTAAAACTGATTACAAACTTATCGCTGAGAGGTTACATACAATTCTTTGCCGTTGCATTGAAAATGCTACTAAGGAGCTGAAAAGCACTTTAGGCATTAAAAAACTAAACATGCTATTACTGACTAGTAATTCATGATTTCAGTGGATAAACTCTTTTGTCATGTATACAATTCCAAAATGAACATATTAAAATGGTAGAAAGAGTTTAGGAAATGGTCATTCAGAAGTTAAATACGATTCTTTCCCGTTGCATTGAAAACGTTACAAAGGCACTGAAAAACAGTTTAAGGCAATAAAAACCTGAACATGCTTTTATGGACTTGTATTGGACAATTCCAATGCCAAAACAACTTTCCAATGTATAAACCATCTATGAGTCCGTGTTAGATTAGTAAAACTGTTGAATTGAAAACGTTACAAAGGCACTGAAAAGCACTTTAAGACAATAAAAACCTGAACATACTTTTATGGACTTGTGTTGGACAATTCCAGTGCCAAAACATCTTTCCAATGTATAAACCGTGTTAGATTAGTAAAACTGATTACAAACTTATCGCTGAGAGGTTACATACAAAACTTTGCAGTTGCATTGAAAATGCTACTAAGGAGCTGAAAAGCACTTTAGGCATTAAAAAACTAAACATGCTATTACTGACTAGTAATTCATGATTTCAGTGGATACACTCTTTTGTCATGTATACAATTCCAAAATGAACATATTAAAATGGTAGAAAGAGTTTAGGAAATGGTCATTCAGAAGTTAAATACGATTCTTTCCCGTTGCATTGAAAACGTTACAAAGGCACTGAAAAACAGTTTAAGGCAATAAAAACCTGAACATGCTTTTATGGACTTGTATTGGACAATTCCAGTGCCAAAACAACTTTCCAATGTGTAAACCATCTATGAGACCGTGTTAGATTAGTAAAACTGATTACAAACTTATCGCTGAGAGGTTACATACAATTCTTAGCCGTTGCATTGAAAATGCTACTAAGGAGCTGAAAAGCACTTTAGGCATTAAAAAACTAAACATGCTATTACTGACTAGTAATTCATGATTTCAGTGGATAAACTCTTTTGTCATGTATACAATTCCAAAATGAACATATTAAAATGGTAGAAAGAGTTTAGGAAATGGTCATTCAGAAGTTAAATACGATTCTTTCCCGTTGCATTGAAAACGTTACAAAGGCACTGAAAAACAGTTTAAGGCAATAAAAACCTGAACATGCTTTTATGGACTTGTATTGGACAATTCCAATGCCAAAACAACTTTCCAATGTATAAACCATCTATGAGTCCGTGTTAGATTAGTAAAACTGTTGAATTGAAAACGTTACAAAGGCACTGAAAAGCACTTTAAGACAATAAAAACCTGAACATACTTTTATGGACTTGTGTTGGACAATTCCAGTGCCAAAACATCTTTCCAATGTATAAACCGTGTTAGATTAGTAAAACTGATTACAAACTTATCGCTGAGAGGTTACATACAAAACTTTGCAGTTGCATTGAAAATGCTACTAAGGAGCTGAAAAGCACTTTAGGCATTAAAAAACTAAACATGCTATTACTGACTAGTAATTCATGATTTCAGTGGATACACTCTTTTGTCATGTATACAATTCCAAAATGAACATATTAAAATGGTAGAAAGAGTTTAGGAAATGGTCATTCAGAAGTTAAATACGATTCTTTCCCGTTGCATTGAAAACGTTACAAAGGCACTGAAAAACAGTTTAAGGCAATAAAAACCTGAACATGCTTTTATGGACTTGCAAATGCTACTAAGGAACTGAAAAGCACTTTAAGGCATTAAAAAAACTAAACATGCTATTACTGACTAGTAAGTCATGATTTCAGTGCATCAACTCTTTTGTCATGTATACAATTCCAAAATGAACATATTAAAACGGTAGAAAGAGTTTAGGAAATGGTCATTCAGAAGTTAAATACGATTCTTTCCCGTTGCATTGAAAACGTTACAAAGGCACTGAAAAACAGTTTAAGGCAATAAAAACCTGAACATGCTTTTATGGACTTGTATTGGACAATTCCAGTGCCAAAACAACTTTCCAATGTGTAAACCATCTATGAGACCGTGTTAGATTAGTAAAACTGATTACAAACTTATCGCTGAGAGGTTACATACAATTCTTTGCCGTTGCATTGAAAATGCTACTAAGGAGCTGAAAAGCACTTTAGGCATTAAAAAACTAAACATGCTATTACTGACTAGTAATTCATGATTTCAGTGGATACACTCTTTTGTCATGTATACAATTCCAAAATGAACATATTAAAATGGTAGAAAGAGTTTAGGAAATGGTCATTCAGAAGTTAAATACGATTCTTTCCCGTTGCATTGAAAACGTTACAAAGGCACTGAAAAACAGTTTAAGGCAATAAAAACCTGAACATGCTTTTATGGACTTGTATTGGACAATTCCAATGCCAAAACAACTTTCCAATGTATAAACCATCTATGAGTCCGTGTTAGATTAGTAAAACTGTTGAATTGAAAACGTTACAAAGGCACTGAAAAGCACTTTAAGACAATAAAAACCTGAACTTACTTTTATGGACTTGTGTTGGACAATTCCAGTGCCAAAACATCTTTCCAATGTATAAACCGTGTTAGATTAGTAAAACTGATTACAAACTTATCGCTGAGAGGTTACATACAAAACTTTGCAGTTGCATTGCAAATGCTACTAAGGAACTGAAAAGCACTTTAAGGCATTAAAAAAACTAAACATGCTATTACTGACTAGTAAGTCATGATTTCAGTGCATCAACTCTTTTGTCATGTATACAATTCCAAAATGAACATATTAAAATGGTAGAAAGAGTTTAGGAAATGGTCATTCAGAAGTTAAATACGATTATTTCCCGTTGCATTGAAAACGTTACAAAGGCACTGAAAAACAGTTTAAGGCAATAAAAACCTGAACATGCTTTTATGGACTTGTATTGGACAATTCCAGTGCCAAAACAACTTTCCAATGTGTAAACCATCTATGAGACCGTGTTAGATTAGTAAAACTGATTACAAACTTATCGCTGAGAGGTTACATACAATTCTTTGCCGTTGCATTGAAAATGCTACTAAGGAGCTGAAAAGCACTTTAGGCATTAAAAAACTAAACATGCTATTACTGACTAGTAATTCATGATTTCAGTGGATAAACTCTTTTGTCATGTATACAATTCCAAAATGAACATATTAAAATGGTAGAAAGAGTTTAGGAAATGGTCATTCAGAAGTTAAATACGATTCTTTCCCGTTGCATTGAAAACGTTACAAAGGCACTGAAAAACAGTTTAAGGCAATAAAAACCTGAACATGCTTTTATGGACTTGTATTGGACAATTCCAATGCCAAAACAACTTTCCAATGTATAAACCATCTATGAGTCCGTGTTAGATTAGTAAAACTGTTGAATTGAAAACGTTACAAAGGCACTGAAAAGCACTTTAAGACAATAAAAACCTGAACATACTTTTATGGACTTGTGTTGGACAATTCCAGTGCCAAAACATCTTTCCAATGTATAAACCGTGTTAGATTAGTAAAACTGATTACAAACTTATCGCTGAGAGGTTACATACAAAACTTTGCAGTTGCATTGAAAATGCTACTAAGGAGCTGAAAAGCACTTTAGGCATTAAAAAACTAAACATGCTATTACTGACTAGTAATTCATGATTTCAGTGGATACACTCTTTTGTCATGTATACAATTCCAAAATGAACATATTAAAATGGTAGAAAGAGTTTAGGAAATGGTCATTCAGAAGTTAAATACGATTCTTTCCCGTTGCATTGAAAACGTTACAAAGGCACTGAAAAACAGTTTAAGGCAATAAAAACCTGAACATGCTTTTATGGACTTGTATTGGACAATTCCAGTGCCAAAACAACTTTCCAATGTGTAAACCATCTATGAGACCGTGTTAGATTAGTAAAACTGATTACAAACTTATCGCTGAGAGGTTACATACAATTCTTTGCCGTTGCATTGAAAATGCTACTAAGGAGCTGAAAAGCACTTTAGGCATTAAAAAACTAAACATGCTATTACTGACTAGTAATTCATGATTTCAGTGGATAAACTCTTTTGTCATGTATACAATTCCAAAATGAACATATTAAAATGGTAGAAAGAGTTTAGGAAATGGTCATTCAGAAGTTAAATACGATTCTTTCCCGTTGCATTGAAAACGTTACAAAGGCACTGAAAAACAGTTTAAGGCAATAAAAACCTGAACATGCTTTTATGGACTTGTATTGGACAATTCCAATGCCAAAACAACTTTCCAATGTATAAACCATCTATGAGTCCGTGTTAGATTAGTAAAACTGTTGAATTGAAAACGTTACAAAGGCACTGAAAAGCACTTTAAGACAATAAAAACCTGAACATACTTTTATGGACTTGTGTTGGACAATTCCAGTGCCAAAACATCTTTCCAATGTATAAACCGTGTTAGATTAGTAAAACTGATTACAAACTTATCGCTGAGAGGTTACATACAAAACTTTGCAGTTGCATTGAAAATGCTACTAAGGAGCTGAAAAGCACTTTAGGCATTAAAAAACTAAACATGCTATTACTGACTAGTAATTCATGATTTCAGTGGATACACTCTTTTGTCATGTATACAATTCCAAAATGAACATATTAAAATGGTAGAAAGAGTTTAGGAAATGGTCATTCAGAAGTTAAATACGATTCTTTCCCGTTGCATTGAAAACGTTACAAAGGCACTGAAAAACAGTTTAAGGCAATAAAAACCTGAACATGCTTTTATGGACTTGTATTGGACAATTCCAGTGCCAAAACAACTTTCCAATGTGTAAACCATCTATGAGACCGTGTTAGATTAGTAAAACTGATTACAAACTTATCGCTGAGAGGTTACATACAATTCTTAGCCGTTGCATTGAAAATGCTACTAAGGAGCTGAAAAGCACTTTAGGCATTAAAAAACTAAACATGCTATTACTGACTAGTAATTCATGATTTCAGTGGATAAACTCTTTTGTCATGTATACAATTCCAAAATGAACATATTAAAATGGTAGAAAGAGTTTAGGAAATGGTCATTCAGAAGTTAAATACGATTCTTTCCCGTTGCATTGAAAACGTTACAAAGGCACTGAAAAACAGTTTAAGGCAATAAAAACCTGAACATGCTTTTATGGACTTGTATTGGACAATTCCAATGCCAAAACAACTTTCCAATGTATAAACCATCTATGAGTCCGTGTTAGATTAGTAAAACTGTTGAATTGAAAACGTTACAAAGGCACTGAAAAGCACTTTAAGACAATAAAAACCTGAACATACTTTTATGGACTTGTGTTGGACAATTCCAGTGCCAAAACATCTTTCCAATGTATAAACCGTGTTAGATTAGTAAAACTGATTACAAACTTATCGCTGAGAGGTTACATACAAAACTTTGCAGTTGCATTGAAAATGCTACTAAGGAGCTGAAAAGCACTTTAGGCATTAAAAAACTAAACATGCTATTACTGACTAGTAATTCATGATTTCAGTGGATACACTCTTTTGTCATGTATACAATTCCAAAATGAACATATTAAAATGGTAGAAAGAGTTTAGGAAATGGTCATTCAGAAGTTAAATACGATTCTTTCCCGTTGCATTGAAAACGTTACAAAGGCACTGAAAAACAGTTTAAGGCAATAAAAACCTGAACATGCTTTTATGGACTTGCAAATGCTACTAAGGAACTGAAAAGCACTTTAAGGCATTAAAAAAACTAAACATGCTATTACTGACTAGTAAGTCATGATTTCAGTGCATCAACTCTTTTGTCATGTATACAATTCCAAAATGAACATATTAAAACGGTAGAAAGAGTTTAGGAAATGGTCATTCAGAAGTTAAATACGATTCTTTCCCGTTGCATTGAAAACGTTACAAAGGCACTGAAAAACAGTTTAAGGCAATAAAAACCTGAACATGCTTTTATGGACTTGTATTGGACAATTCCAGTGCCAAAACAACTTTCCAATGTGTAAACCATCTATGAGACCGTGTTAGATTAGTAAAACTGATTACAAACTTATCGCTGAGAGGTTACATACAATTCTTTGCCGTTGCATTGAAAATGCTACTAAGGAGCTGAAAAGCACTTTAGGCATTAAAAAACTAAACATGCTATTACTGACTAGTAATTCATGATTTCAGTGGATACACTCTTTTGTCATGTATACAATTCCAAAATGAACATATTAAAATGGTAGAAAGAGTTTAGGAAATGGTCATTCAGAAGTTAAATACGATTCTTTCCCGTTGCATTGAAAACGTTACAAAGGCACTGAAAAACAGTTTAAGGCAATAAAAACCTGAACATGCTTTTATGGACTTGTATTGGACAATTCCAATGCCAAAACAACTTTCCAATGTATAAACCATCTATGAGTCCGTGTTAGATTAGTAAAACTGTTGAATTGAAAACGTTACAAAGGCACTGAAAAGCACTTTAAGACAATAAAAACCTGAACTTACTTTTATGGACTTGTGTTGGACAATTCCAGTGCCAAAACATCTTTCCAATGTATAAACCGTGTTAGATTAGTAAAACTGATTACAAACTTATCGCTGAGAGGTTACATACAAAACTTTGCAGTTGCATTGCAAATGCTACTAAGGAACTGAAAAGCACTTTAAGGCATTAAAAAAACTAAACATGCTATTACTGACTAGTAAGTCATGATTTCAGTGCATCAACTCTTTTGTCATGTATACAATTCCAAAATGAACATATTAAAATGGTAGAAAGAGTTTAGGAAATGGTCATTCAGAAGTTAAATACGATTATTTCCCGTTGCATTGAAAACGTTACAAAGGCACTGAAAAACAGTTTAAGGCAATAAAAACCTGAACATGCTTTTATGGACTTGTATTGGACAATTCCAGTGCCAAAACAACTTTCCAATGTGTAAACCATCTATGAGACCGTGTTAGATTAGTAAAACTGATTACAAACTTATCGCTGAGAGGTTACATACAATTCTTTGCCGTTGCATTGAAAATGCTACTAAGGAGCTGAAAAGCACTTTAGGCATTAAAAAACTAAACATGCTATTACTGACTAGTAATTCATGATTTCAGTGGATAAACTCTTTTGTCATGTATACAATTCCAAAATGAACATATTAAAATGGTAGAAAGAGTTTAGGAAATGGTCATTCAGAAGTTAAATACGATTCTTTCCCGTTGCATTGAAAACGTTACAAAGGCACTGAAAAACAGTTTAAGGCAATAAAAACCTGAACATGCTTTTATGGACTTGTATTGGACAATTCCGGTGCCAAAACAACTTTCCAATGTGTAAACCATCTATGAGACCGTGTTAGATTAGTAAAACTGATTACAAACTTATCGCTGAGAGGTTACATACAATTCTTTGCCGTTGCATTGAAAATGCTACTAAGGAGCTGAAAAGCACTTTAGGCATTAAAAAACTAAACATGCTATTACTGACTAGTAATTCATGATTTCAGTGGATAAACTCTTTTCCCATGTATACAACTCCAAAATTAACATATTAAAATGGTTGAAAGTGTTTAGGAAATGGTCATTCAGAAGTTAAATACGATTCTTTCCCGTTGCATTGAAAACGTTACAAAGGCACTGAAAAACAGTTTAAGGCAATAAAAACCTGAACATGCTTTTATGGACTTGTATTGGACAATTCCAATGCCAAAACAACTTTCCAATGTATAAACCATCTATGAGTCCGTGTTAGATTAGTAAAACTGTTGAATTGAAAACGTTACAAAGGCACTGAAAAGCACTTTAAGACAATAAAAACCTGAACATACTTTTATGGACTTGTGTTGGACAATTCCAGTGCCAAAACATCTTTCCAATGTATAAACCGTGTTAGATTAGTAAAACTGATTACAAACTTATCGCTGAGAGGTTACATACAAAACTTTGCAGTTGCATTGCAAATGCTACTAAGGAACTGAAAAGCACTTTAAGGCATTAAAAAAACTAAACATGCTATTACTGACTAGTAAGTCATGATTTCAGTGCATCAACTCTTTTGTCATGTATACAATTCCAAAATGAACATATTAAAACGGTAGAAAGAGTTTAGGAAATGGTCATTCAGAAGTTAAATACGATTCTTTCCCGTTGCATTGAAAACGTTACAAAGGCACTGAAAAACAGTTTAAGGCAATAAAAACCTGAACATGCTTTTATGGACTTGTATTGGACAATTCCAGTGCCAAAACAACTTTCCAATGTGTAAACCATCTATGAGACCGTGTTAGATTAGTAAAACTGATTACAAACTTATCGCTGAGAGGTTACATACAATTCTTTGCCGTTGCATTGAAAATGCTACTAAGGAGCTGAAAAGCACTTTAGGCATTAAAAAACTAAACATGCTATTACTGACTAGTAATTCATGATTTCAGTGGATACACTCTTTTGTCATGTATACAATTCCAAAATGAACATATTAAAATGGTAGAAAGAGTTTAGGAAATGGTCATTCAGAAGTTAAATACGATTCTTTCCCGTTGCATTGAAAACGTTACAAAGGCACTGAAAAACAGTTTAAGGCAATAAAAACCTGAACATGCTTTTATGGACTTGTATTGGACAATTCCAATGCCAAAACAACTTTCCAATGTATAAACCATCTATGAGTCCGTGTTAGATTAGTAAAACTGTTGAATTGAAAACGTTACAAAGGCACTGAAAAGCACTTTAAGACAATAAAAACCTGAACATACTTTTATGGACTTGTGTTGGACAATTCCAGTGCCAAAACATCTTTCCAATGTATAAACCGTGTTAGATTAGTAAAACTGATTACAAACTTATCGCTGAGAGGTTACATACAAAACTTTGCAGTTGCATTGAAAATGCTACTAAGGAGCTGAAAAGCACTTTAGGCATTAAAAAACTAAACATGCTATTACTGACTAGTAATTCATGATTTCAGTGGATACACTCTTTTGTCATGTATACAATTCCAAAATGAACATATTAAAATGGTAGAAAGAGTTTAGGAAATGGTCATTCAGAAGTTAAATACGATTCTTTCCCGTTGCATTGAAAACGTTACAAAGGCACTGAAAAACAGTTTAAGGCAATAAAAACCTGAACATGCTTTTATGGACTTGTATTGGACAATTCCAATGCCAAAACAACTTTCCAATGTATAAACCATCTATGAGTCCGTGTTAGATTAGTAAAACTGTTGAATTGAAAACGTTACAAAGGCACTGAAAAGCACTTTAAGACAATAAAAACCTGAACATACTTTTATGGACTTGTGTTGGACAATTCCAGTGCCAAAACATCTTTCCAATGTATAAACCGTGTTAGATTAGTAAAACTGATTACAAACTTATCGCTGAGAGGTTACATACAAAACTTTGCAGTTTCATTGCAAATGCTACTAAGGAACTGAAAAGCACTTTAAGGCATTAAAAAAACTAAACATGCTATTACTGACTAGTAAGTCATGATTTCAGTGCATCAACTCTTTTGTCATGTATACAATTCCAAAATGAACATATTAAAATGGTAGAAAGAGTTTAGGAAATGGTCATTCAGAAGTTAAATACGATTATTTCCCGTTGCATTGAAAACGTTACAAAGGCACTGAAAAACAGTTTAAGGCAATAAAAACCTGAACATGCTTTTATGGACTTGTATTGGACAATTCCAGTGCCAAAACAACTTTCCAATGTGTAAACCATCTATGAGACCGTGTTAGATTAGTAAAACTGATTACAAACTTATCGCTGAGAGGTTACATACAATTCTTTGCCGTTGCATTGAAAATGCTACTAAGGAGCTGAAAAGCACTTTAGGCATTAAAAAACTAAACATGCTATTACTGACTAGTAATTCATGATTTCAGTGGATAAACTCTTTTGTCATGTATACAATTCCAAAATGAACATATTAAAATGGTAGAAAGAGTTTAGGAAATGGTCATTCAGAAGTTAAATACGATTCTTTCCCGTTGCATTGAAAACGTTACAAAGGCACTGAAAAACAGTTTAAGGCAATAAAAACCTGAACATGCTTTTATGGACTTGTATTGGACAATTCCAATGCCAAAACAACTTTCCAATGTATAAACCATCTATGAGTCCGTGTTAGATTAGTAAAACTGTTGAATTGAAAACGTTACAAAGGCACTGAAAAGCACTTTAAGACAATAAAAACCTGAACATACTTTTATGGACTTGTGTTGGACAATTCCAGTGCCAAAACATCTTTCCAATGTATAAACCGTGTTAGATTAGTAAAACTGATTACAAACTTATCGCTGAGAGGTTACATACAAAACTTTGCAGTTGCATTGCAAATGCTACTAAGGAACTGAAAAGCACTTTAAGGCATTAAAAAAACTAAACATGCTATTACTGACTAGTAAGTCATGATTTCAGTGCATCAACTCTTTTGTCATGTATACAATTCCAAAATGAACATATTAAAATGGTAGAAAGAGTTTAGGAAATGGTCATTCAGAAGTTAAATACGATTATTTCCCGTTGCATTGAAAACGTTACAAAGGCACTGAAAAACAGTTTAAGGCAATAAAAACCTGAACATGCTTTTATGGACTTGTATTGGACAATTCCAGTGCCAAAACAACTTTCCAATGTGTAAACCATCTATGAGACCGTGTTAGATTAGTAAAACTGATTACAAACTTATCGCTGAGAGGTTACATACAATTCTTTGCCGTTGCATTGAAAATGCTACTAAGGAGCTGAAAAGCACTTTAGGCATTAAAAAACTAAACATGCTATTACTGACTAGTAATTCATGATTTCAGTGGATACACTCTTTTGTCATGTATACAATTCCAAAATGAACATATTAAAATGGTAGAAAGAGTTTAGGAAATGGTCATTCAGAAGTTAAATACGATTCTTTCCCGTTGCATTGAAAACGTTACAAAGGCACTGAAAAACAGTTTAAGGCAATAAAAACCTGAACATGCTTTTATGGACTTGTATTGGACAATTCCAATGCCAAAACAACTTTCCAATGTATAAACCATCTATGAGTCCGTGTTAGATTAGTAAAACTGTTGAATTGAAAACGTTACAAAGGCACTGAAAAGCACTTTAAGACAATAAAAACCTGAACATACTTTTATGGACTTGTGTTGGACAATTCCAGTGCCAAAACATCTTTCCAATGTATAAACCGTGTTAGATTAGTAAAACTGATTACAAACTTATCGCTGAGAGGTTACATACAAAACTTTGCAGTTGCATTGAAAATGCTACTAAGGAGCTGAAAAGCACTTTAGGCATTAAAAAACTAAACATGCTATTACTGACTAGTAATTCATGATTTCAGTGGATACACTCTTTTGTCATGTATACAATTCCAAAATGAACATATTAAAATGGTAGAAAGAGTTTAGGAAATGGTCATTCAGAAGTTAAATACGATTCTTTCCCGTTGCATTGAAAACGTTACAAAGGCACTGAAAAACAGTTTAAGGCAATAAAAACCTGAACATGCTTTTATGGACTTGTATTGGACAATTCCAATGCCAAAACAACTTTCCAATGTATAAACCATCTATGAGTCCGTGTTAGATTAGTAAAACTGTTGAATTGAAAACGTTACAAAGGCACTGAAAAGCACTTTAAGACAATAAAAACCTGAACATACTTTTATGGACTTGTGTTGGACAATTCCAGTGCCAAAACATCTTTCCAATGTATAAACCGTGTTAGATTAGTAAAACTGATTACAAACTTATCGCTGAGAGGTTACATACAAAACTTTGCAGTTGCATTGCAAATGCTACTAAGGAACTGAAAAGCACTTTAAGGCATTAAAAAAACTAAACATGCTATTACTGACTAGTAAGTCATGATTTCAGTGCATCAACTCTTTTGTCATGTATACAATTCCAAAATGAACATATTAAAATGGTAGAAAGAGTTTAGGAAATGGTCATTCAGAAGTTAAATACGATTCTTTCCCGTTGCATTGAAAACGTTACAAAGGCACTGAAAAACAGTTTAAGGCAATAAAAACCTGAACATGCTTTTATGGACTTGTATTGGACAATTCCAATGCCAAAACAACTTTCCAATGTATAAACCATCTATGAGTCCGTGTTAGATTAGTAAAACTGTTGAATTGAAAACGTTACAAAGGCACTGAAAAGCACTTTAAGACAATAAAAACCTGAACATACTTTTATGGACTTGTGTTGGACAATTCCAGTGCCAAAACATCTTTCCAATGTATAAACCGTGTTAGATTAGTAAAACTGATTACAAACTTATCGCTGAGAGGTTACATACAAAACTTTGCAGTTGCATTGAAAATGCTACTAAGGAGCTGAAAAGCACTTTAGGCATTAAAAAACTAAACATGCTATTACTGACTAGTAATTCATGATTTCAGTGGATACACTCTTTTGTCATGTATACAATTCCAAAATGAACATATTAAAATGGTAGAAAGAGTTTAGGAAATGGTCATTCAGAAGTTAAATACGATTCTTTCCCGTTGCATTGAAAACGTTACAAAGGCACTGAAAAACAGTTTAAGGCAATAAAAACCTGAACATGCTTTTATGGACTTGTATTGGACAATTCCAATGCCAAAACAACTTTCCAATGTATAAACCATCTATGAGTCCGTGTTAGATTAGTAAAACTGTTGAATTGAAAACGTTACAAAGGCACTGAAAAGCACTTTAAGACAATAAAAACCTGAACATACTTTTATGGACTTGTGTTGGACAATTCCAGTGCCAAAACATCTTTCCAATGTATAAACCGTGTTAGATTAGTAAAACTGATTACAAACTTATCGCTGAGAGGTTACATACAAAACTTTGCAGTTGCATTGAAAATGCTACTAAGGAGCTGAAAAGCACTTTAGGCATTAAAAAACTAAACATGCTATTACTGACTAGTAATTCATGATTTCAGTGGATACACTCTTTTGTCATGTATACAATTCCAAAATGAACATATTAAAATGGTAGAAAGAGTTTAGGAAATGGTCATTCAGAAGTTAAATACGATTCTTTCCCGTTGCATTGAAAACGTTACAAAGGCACTGAAAAACAGTTTAAGGCAATAAAAACCTGAACATGCTTTTATGGACTTGTATTGGACAATTCCAATGCCAAAACAACTTTCCAATGTATAAACCATCTATGAGTCCGTGTTAGATTAGTAAAACTGTTGAATTGAAAACGTTACAAAGGCACTGAAAAGCACTTTAAGACAATAAAAACCTGAACATACTTTTATGGACTTGTGTTGGACAATTCCAGTGCCAAAACATCTTTCCAATGTATAAACCGTGTTAGATTAGTAAAACTGATTACAAACTTATCGCTGAGAGGTTACATACAAAACTTTGCAGTTGCATTGCAAATGCTACTAAGGAACTGAAAAGCACTTTAAGGCATTAAAAAAACTAAACATGCTATTACTGACTAGTAAGTCATGATTTCAGTGCATCAACTCTTTTGTCATGTATACAATTCCAAAATGAACATATTAAAATGGTAGAAAGAGTTTAGGAAATGGTCATTCAGAAGTTAAATATGATTATTTCCCGTTGCATTGAAAACGTTACAAAGGCACTGAAAAACAGTTTAAGGCAATAAAAACCTGAACATGCTTTTATGGACTTGTATTGGACAATTCCAGTGCCAAAACAACTTTCCAATGTGTAAACCATCTATGAGACCGTGTTAGATTAGTAAAACTGATTACAAACTTATCGCTGAGAGGTTACATACAATTCTTTGCCGTTGCATTGAAAATGCTACTAAGGAGCTGAAAAGCACTTTAGGCATTAAAAAACTAAACATGCTATTACTGACTAGTAATTCATGATTTCAGTGGATAAACTCTTTTGTCATGTATACAATTCCAAAATGAACATATTAAAATGGTAGAAAGAGTTTAGGAAATGGTCATTCAGAAGTTAAATACGATTCTTTCCCGTTGCATTGAAAACGTTACAAAGGCACTGAAAAACAGTTTAAGGCAATAAAAACCTGAACATGCTTTTATGGACTTGTATTGGACAATTCCAATGCCAAAACAACTTTCCAATGTATAAACCATCTATGAGTCCGTGTTAGATTAGTAAAACTGTTGAATTGAAAACGTTACAAAGGCACTGAAAAGCACTTTAAGACAATAAAAACCTGAACATACTTTTATGGACTTGTGTTGGACAATTCCAGTGCCAAAACATCTTTCCAATGTATAAACCGTGTTAGATTAGTAAAACTGATTACAAACTTATCGCTGAGAGGTTACATACAAAACTTTGCAGTTGCATTGCAAATGCTACTAAGGAACTGAAAAGCACTTTAAGGCATTAAAAAAACTAAACATGCTATTACTGACTAGTAAGTCATGATTTCAGTGCATCAACTCTTTTGTCATGTATACAATTCCAAAATGAACATATTAAAACGGTAGAAAGAGTTTAGGAAATGGTCATTCAGAAGTTAAATACGATTCTTTCCCGTTGCATTGAAAACGTTACAAAGGCACTGAAAAACAGTTTAAGGCAATAAAAACCTGAACATGCTTTTATGGACTTGTATTGGACAATTCCAGTGCCAAAACAACTTTCCAATGTGTAAACCATCTATGAGACCGTGTTAGATTAGTAAAACTGATTACAAACTTATCGCTGAGAGGTTACATACAATTCTTTGCCGTTGCATTGAAAATGCTACTAAGGAGCTGAAAAGCACTTTAGGCATTAAAAAACTAAACATGCTATTACTGACTAGTAATTCATGATTTCAGTGGATAAACTCTTTTGTCATGTATACAATTCCAAAATGAACATATTAAAATGGTAGAAAGAGTTTAGGAAATGGTCATTCAGAAGTTAAATACGATTCTTTCCCGTTGCATTGAAAACGTTACAAAGGCACTGAAAAACAGTTTAAGGCAATAAAAACCTGAACATGCTTTTATGGACTTGTATTGGACAATTCCAATGCCAAAACAACTTTCCAATGTATAAACCATCTATGAGTCCGTGTTAGATTAGTAAAACTGTTGAATTGAAAACGTTACAAAGGCACTGAAAAGCACTTTAAGACAATAAAAACCTGAACATACTTTTATGGACTTGTGTTGGACAATTCCAGTGCCAAAACATCTTTCCAATGTATAAACCGTGTTAGATTAGTAAAACTGATTACAAACTTATCGCTGAGAGGTTACATACAAAACTTTGCAGTTGCATTGAAAATGCTACTAAGGAGCTGAAAAGCACTTTAGGCATTAAAAAACTAAACATGCTATTACTGACTAGTAATTCATGATTTCAGTGGATACACTCTTTTGTCATGTATACAATTCCAAAATGAACATATTAAAATGGTAGAAAGAGTTTAGGAAATGGTCATTCAGAAGTTAAATACGATTCTTTCCCGTTGCATTGAAAACGTTACAAAGGCACTGAAAAACAGTTTAAGGCAATAAAAACCTGAACATGCTTTTATGGACTTGTATTGGACAATTCCAGTGCCAAAACAACTTTCCAATGTGTAAACCATCTATGAGACCGTGTTAGATTAGTAAAACTGATTACAAACTTATCGCTGAGAGGTTACATACAATTCTTTGCCGTTGCATTGAAAATGCTACTAAGGAGCTGAAAAGCACTTTAGGCATTAAAAAACTAAACATGCTATTACTGACTAGTAATTCATGATTTCAGTGGATAAACTCTTTTGTCATGTATACAATTCCAAAATGAACATATTAAAATGGTAGAAAGAGTTTAGGAAATGGTCATTCAGAAGTTAAATACGATTCTTTCCCGTTGCATTGAAAACGTTACAAAGGCACTGAAAAACAGTTTAAGGCAATAAAAACCTGAACATGCTTTTATGGACTTGTATTGGACAATTCCGGTGCCAAAACAACTTTCCAATGTGTAAACCATCTATGAGACCGTGTTAGATTAGTAAAACTGATTACAAACTTATCGCTGAGAGGTTACATACAATTCTTTGCCGTTGCATTGAAAATGCTACTAAGGAGCTGAAAAGCACTTTAGGCATTAAAAAACTAAACATGCTATTACTGACTAGTAATTCATGATTTCAGTGGATAAACTCTTTTCCCATGTATACAACTCCAAAATTAACATATTAAAATGGTTGAAAGTGTTTAGGAAATGGTCATTCAGAAGTTAAATACGATTCTTTCCCGTTGCATTGAAAACGTTACAAAGGCACTGAAAAACAGTTTAAGGCAATAAAAACCTGAACATGCTTTTATGGACTTGTATTGGACAATTCCAATGCCAAAACAACTTTCCAATGTATAAACCATCTATGAGTCCGTGTTAGATTAGTAAAACTGTTGAATTGAAAACGTTACAAAGGCACTGAAAAGCACTTTAAGACAATAAAAACCTGAACATACTTTTATGGACTTGTGTTGGACAATTCCAGTGCCAAAACATCTTTCCAATGTATAAACCGTGTTAGATTAGTAAAACTGATTACAAACTTATCGCTGAGAGGTTACATACAAAACTTTGCAGTTGCATTGCAAATGCTACTAAGGAACTGAAAAGCACTTTAAGGCATTAAAAAAACTAAACATGCTATTACTGACTAGTAATTCATGATTTCAGTGGATAAACTCTTTTCCCATGTATACAACTCCAAAATTAACATATTAAAATGGTTGAAAGTGTTTAGGAAATGGTCATTCAGAAGTTAAATACGATTCTTTCCCGTTGCATTGAAAACGTTACAAAGGCACTGAAAAACAGTTTAAGGCAATAAAAACCTGAACATGCTTTTATGGACTTGTATTGGACAATTCCAATGCCAAAACAACTTTCCAATGTATAAACCATCTATGAGTCCGTGTTAGATTAGTAAAACTGTTGAATTGAAAACGTTACAAAGGCACTGAAAAGCACTTTAAGACAATAAAAACCTGAACATACTTTTATGGACTTGTGTTGGACAATTCCAGTGCCAAAACATCTTTCCAATGTATAAACCGTGTTAGATTAGTAAAACTGATTACAAACTTATCGCTGAGAGGTTACATACAAAACTTTGCAGTTGCATTGCAAATGCTACTAAGGAACTGAAAAGCACTTTAAGGCATTAAAAAAACTAAACATGCTATTACTGACTAGTAAGTCATGATTTCAGTGGATACACTCTTTTGTCATGTATACAATTCCAAAATGAACATATTAAAATGGTAGAAAGAGTTTAGGAAATGGTCATTCAGAAGTTAAATACAATTCTTTCCCGTTGCATTGAAAATGCTACTGAGCTGAAAAGCACTTTAAGGCTTTTAAAAAACTAAACATGCTATTACTGACTAGTAATTCATGGTTTCAGTGGATAAACTCTTTTCCCATGTATACAACTCCAAAATGAACATATTAAAATGGTTGAAAGTGTTTAGGAAATGGTCATTCAGAAGTTAAATACGATTCTTTCCCGTTGCATTGAAAACGTTACAAAGGCACTGAAAAACAGTTTAAGGCAATAAAAACCTGAACATGCTTTTATGGACTTGTATTGGACAATTCCGGTGCCAAAACAACTTTCCAATGTGTAAACCATCTATGAGACCGTGTTAGATTAGTAAAACTGATTACAAACTTATCGCTGAGAGGTTACATACAATTCTTTGCCGTTGCATTGAAAATGCTACTAAGGAGCTGAAAAGCACTTTAGGCATTAAAAAACTAAACATGCTATTACTGACTAGTAATTCATGATTTCAGTGGATAAACTCTTTTGTCATGTATACAAATCCAAAATGAACATATTAAAATGGTAGAAAGAGTTTAGGAAATGGTCATTCAGAAGTTAAATACGATTCTTTCCCGTTGCATTGAAAACGTTACAAAGGCACTGAAAAACAGTTTAAGGCAATAAAAACCTGAACATGCTTTTATGGACTTGTATTGGACAATTCCTGTGCCAAAACAACTTTCCAATGTGTAAACCATCTATGAGACCGTGTTAGATTAGTAAAACTGATTACAAACTTATCGCTGAGAGGTTACAAACAATTCTTTGCCGTTGCATTGAAAATGCTACTAAGGAGCTGAAAAGCACTTTAGGCATTAAAAAACTAAACATGCTATTACTGACTAGTAATTCATGATTTCAGTGGATAAACTCTTTTCCCATGTATACAACTCCAAAATTAACATATTAAAATGGTTGAAAGTGTTTAGGAAATGGTCATTCAGAAGTTAAATACGATTCTTTCCCGTTGCATTGAAAACGTTACAAAGGCACTGAAAAACAGTTTAAGGCAATAAAAACCTGAACATGCTTTTATGGACTTGTATTGGACAATTCCAATGCCAAAACAACTTTCCAATGTATAAACCATCTATGAGTCCGTGTTAGATTAGTAAAACTGTTGAATTGAAAACGTTACAAAGGCACTGAAAAGCACTTTAAGACAATAAAAACCTGAACATACTTTTATGGACTTGTGTTGGACAATTCCAGTGCCAAAACATCTTTCCAATGTATAAACCGTGTTAGATTAGTAAAACTGATTACAAACTTATCGCTGAGAGGTTACATACAAAACTTTGCAGTTGCATTGCAAATGCTACTAAGGAACTGAAAAGCACTTTAAGGCATTAAAAAAACTAAACATGCTATTACTGACTAGTAATTCATGATTTCAGTGGATAAACTCTTTTCCCATGTATACAACTCCAAAATTAACATATTAAAATGGTTGAAAGTGTTTAGGAAATGGTCATTCAGAAGTTAAATACGATTCTTTCCCGTTGCATTGAAAACGTTACAAAGGCACTGAAAAACAGTTTAAGGCAATAAAAACCTGAACATGCTTTTATGGACTTGTATTGGACAATTCCAATGCCAAAACAACTTTCCAATGTATAAACCATCTATGAGTCAGTGTTAGATTAGTAAAACTGTTGAATTGAAAACGTTACAAAGGCACTGAAAAGCACTTTAAGACAATAAAAACCTGAACATACTTTTATGGACTTGTGTTGGACAATTCCAGTGCCAAAACATCTTTCCAATGTATAAACCGTGTTAGATTAGTAAAACTGATTACAAACTTATCGCTGAGAGGTTACATACAAAACTTTGCAGTTGCATTGCAAATGCTACTAAGGAACTGAAAAGCACTTTAAGGCATTAAAAAAACTAAACATGCTATTACTGACTAGTAATTCATGATTTCAGTGGATAAACTCTTTTCCCATGTATACAACTCCAAAATTAACATATTAAAATGGTTGAAAGTGTTTAGGAAATGGTCATTCAGAAGTTAAATACGATTCTTTCCCGTTGCATTGAAAACGTTACAAAGGCACTGAAAAACAGTTTAAGGCAATAAAAACCTGAACATGCTTTTATGGACTTGTATTGGACAATTCCAATGCCAAAACAACTTTCCAATGTATAAACCATCTATGAGTCAGTGTTAGATTAGTAAAACTGTTGAATTGAAAACGTTACAAAGGCACTGAAAAGCACTTTAAGACAATAAAAACCTGAACATACTTTTATGGACTTGTGTTGGACAATTCCAGTGCCAAAACATCTTTCCAATGTATAAACCGTGTTAGATTAGTAAAACTGATTACAAACTTATCGCTGAGAGGTTACATACAAAACTTTGCAGTTGCATTGCAAATGCTACTAAGGAACTGAAAAGCACTTTAAGGCATTAAAAAAACTAAACATGCTATTACTGACTAGTAAGTCATGATTTCAGTGCATCAACTCTTTTGTCATGTATACAATTCCAAAATGAACATATTAAAATGGTAGAAAGAGTTTAGGAAATGGTCATTCAGAAGTTAAATACAATTCTTTCCCGTTGCATTGAAAATGCTACTGAGCTGAAAAGCACTTTAAGGCTTTTAAAAAACTAAACATGCTATTACTGACTAGTAATTCATGGTTTCAGTGGATAAACTCTTTTCCCATGTATACAACTCCAAAATGAACATATTAAAATGGTTGAAAGTGTTTAGGAAATGGTCATTCAGAAGTTAAATACGATTCTTTCCCGTTGCATTGAAAACGTTACAAAGGCACTGAAAAACAGTTTAAGGCAATAAAAACCTGAACATGCTTTTATGGACTTGTATTGGACAATTCCGGTGCCAAAACAACTTTCCAATGTGTAAACCATCTATGAGACCGTGTTAGATTAGTAAAACTGATTACAAACTTATCGCTGAGAGGTTACATACAATTCTTTGCCGTTGCATTGAAAATGCTACTAAGGAGCTGAAAAGCACTTTAGGCATTAAAAAACTAAACATGCTATTACTGACTAGTAATTCATGATTTCAGTGGATAAACTCTTTTGTCATGTATACAAATCCAAAATGAACATATTAAAATGGTAGAAAGAGTTTAGGAAATGGTCATTCAGAAGTTAAATACGATTCTTTCCCGTTGCATTGAAAACGTTACAAAGGCACTGAAAAACAGTTTAAGGCAATAAAAACCTGAACATGCTTTTATGGACTTGTATTGGACAATTCCTGTGCCAAAACAACTTTCCAATGTGTAAACCATCTATGAGACCGTGTTAGATTAGTAAAACTGATTACAAACTTATCGCTGAGAGGTTACAAACAATTCTTTGCCGTTGCATTGAAAATGCTACTAAGGAGCTGAAAAGCACTTTAGGCATTAAAAAACTAAACATGCTATTACTGACTAGTAATTCATGATTTCAGTGGATAAACTCTTTTCCCATGTATACAACTCCAAAATTAACATATTAAAATGGTTGAAAGTGTTTAGGAAATGGTCATTCAGAAGTTAAATACGATTCTTTCCCGTTGCATTGAAAACGTTACAAAGGCACTGAAAAACAGTTTAAGGCAATAAAAACCTGAACATGCTTTTATGGACTTGTATTGGACAATTCCAATGCCAAAACAACTTTCCAATGTATAAACCATCTATGAGTCCGTGTTAGATTAGTAAAACTGTTGAATTGAAAACGTTACAAAGGCACTGAAAAGCACTTTAAGACAATAAAAACCTGAACATACTTTTATGGACTTGTGTTGGACAATTCCAGTGCCAAAACATCTTTCCAATGTATAAACCGTGTTAGATTAGTAAAACTGATTACAAACTTATCGCTGAGAGGTTACATACAAAACTTTGCAGTTGCATTGCAAATGCTACTAAGGAACTGAAAAGCACTTTAAGGCATTAAAAAAACTAAACATGCTATTACTGACTAGTAATTCATGATTTCAGTGGATAAACTCTTTTCCCATGTATACAACTCCAAAATTAACATATTAAAATGGTTGAAAGTGTTTAGGAAATGGTCATTCAGAAGTTAAATACGATTCTTTCCCGTTGCATTGAAAACGTTACAAAGGCACTGAAAAACAGTTTAAGGCAATAAAAACCTGAACATGCTTTTATGGACTTGTATTGGACAATTCCAATGCCAAAACAACTTTCCAATGTATAAACCATCTATGAGTCAGTGTTAGATTAGTAAAACTGTTGAATTGAAAACGTTACAAAGGCACTGAAAAGCACTTTAAGACAATAAAAACCTGAACATACTTTTATGGACTTGTGTTGGACAATTCCAGTGCCAAAACATCTTTCCAATGTATAAACCGTGTTAGATTAGTAAAACTGATTACAAACTTATCGCTGAGAGGTTACATACAAAACTTTGCAGTTGCATTGCAAATGCTACTAAGGAACTGAAAAGCACTTTAAGGCATTAAAAAAACTAAACATGCTATTACTGACTAGTAATTCATGATTTCAGTGGATAAACTCTTTTCCCATGTATACAACTCCAAAATTAACATATTAAAATGGTTGAAAGTGTTTAGGAAATGGTCATTCAGAAGTTAAATACGATTCTTTCCCGTTGCATTGAAAACGTTACAAAGGCACTGAAAAACAGTTTAAGGCAATAAAAACCTGAACATGCTTTTATGGACTTGTATTGGACAATTCCAATGCCAAAACAACTTTCCAATGTATAAACCATCTATGAGTCAGTGTTAGATTAGTAAAACTGTTGAATTGAAAACGTTACAAAGGCACTGAAAAGCACTTTAAGACAATAAAAACCTGAACATACTTTTATGGACTTGTGTTGGACAATTCCAGTGCCAAAACATCTTTCCAATGTATAAACCGTGTTAGATTAGTAAAACTGATTACAAACTTATCGCTGAGAGGTTACATACAAAACTTTGCAGTTGCATTGCAAATGCTACTAAGGAACTGAAAAGCACTTTAAGGCATTAAAAAAACTAAACATGCTATTACTGACTAGTAAGTCATGATTTCAGTGCATCAACTCTTTTGTCATGTATACAATTCCAAAATGAACATATTAAAATGGTAGAAAGAGTTTAGGAAATGGTCATTCAGAAGTTAAATACAATTCTTTCCCGTTGCATTGAAAATGCTACTGAGCTGAAAAGCACTTTAAGGCTTTTAAAAAACTAAACATGCTATTACTGACTAGTAATTCATGGTTTCAGTGGATAAACTCTTTTCCCATGTATACAACTCCAAAATGAACATATTAAAATGGTTGAAAGTGTTTAGGAAATGGTCATTCAGAAGTTAAATACAATTCTTTCCCGTTGCATTGAAAATGCTACTAAGGAGCTGAAAAGCACTTTAAGGCATTAAAAAACTAAACATGCTATTACTGACTAGTAAGTCATGATTTCAGTGCATCAACTCTTTTCCCATGTATTCAAGTCCAAAATGAACATATTAAAATGATTTAAAATGTTTAGGAAATGGTTATTCAGAAGTTAAATACAATTCTTTGCCGTTGCATTGAAAACGTTACAAAGGCACTGAAAAGCACTTTAAGGCTGTTTTCACATATGTTGGTGCGCACTGTGGTGCGGCTTTGGAGCGCTCCAAAATACATTGTATCATTTTTCAGTTAGTGCGGTCCGTGTTCACATGTGTTTTTTTTTTACTGTACTCGAAACGCCGCACCGTACACCATGTGACAACTGTCAACGCTATCATTGGTCTCTGACAGCTCTGACCCCCATGACCACCCCCCACATGTTTCCATGACAACCAGCCTAACACGCGGAAGCTAGAGAGATGGAGATAAACAAAGACACGTATGTTTACCCTGGCGCTGGTTATTAGTTTTTATATAATTTGTTTATTAAACTTTTGGCAAATTGTTCAGTTTGAAAATGAGACCCGTCTACGTCGGGAGAGGAACGTGCTGATGCATTTACAGGACGCAATGCCAAATTTTACGACTCAGGAGAACGACTCGGAGTCGACTC